>RRCJ01000004.1:1914573-2461912 GCA_004337975.1 Pyricularia sp. CBS 133598
GGGGGGGGGGGGGGGGGGGGGGGGGGTCCTGGACAGGGCAAAAAGTATGAAAAGGGGTGTGTCAACGAAGCGAGGGAAATACCGCAAAATTGTGCAGATTATGTCTCTTTCCACTAGGGTCGGAGAGAGAAAATATGTCCGTGATGCTTTGCTCTGCTGTAATATGTTGCTATTGTGTACACAAGCTGGGTCCAAACCATGATCCGAACAAGTCAGGAGGGTCTGAAAGCTTTCGTAACACCTCAGCAACCACAGGCGAGGCAAGAAGAACTGCCGGACCGCAACCACAAGACACGTGTGCAGGGTACCGAAATCTGATTTGGTGGGACTGGTTGGCCGTCAAGGTACTGAACGACGTTGAACGGGCGGGAGGGTGGCCGCAACACCGACGAGGCTAAAAGGGGGTGACCAATGGTGAAAAGCAAAAAAGGGGCTGCTTATCCGTAGGGAAAGAGAGGGAGAGAGTAGGTGTGTGTGTGTGTGAGTGAGAAGAGAAAAAAAAAATCCCTGGTTGCCGGCCAACGTCGTGATCCTCAAGGTGGGCGCACCAAAGTGGCCCGAATGTCGGCGCTTGCTGTTGAATTACGTTGGGCGGTTGGACCTGGGATCCAGCAAATCAAATGGTCCCCTATTTAGTCTAGAGCACCCGCTCATTGGCAGGGGTCGAACTAGTAACCCGATCCACTCCGCCTCCTTTTGTGTGGTGATACGCAATTGAATCAGATGCATTGGGTTATTGAGTTGGTTTTTGTTGTGTCGTAGATAAATGGAAGCAAAGGTACCTAGGTTGACTAGAACTAGAACATTCAAGGAAATCAAAGTTTTCTTTAGTTTGCAGACGGGAGATGTTTTAGCTTAAACCAGGCCTTTTTTTAGTTGGAAGTTGCTAAAGATTTATGGATATCATTCTTTTTCTTTGTCATTCTGCATCTGTCGTCGTCTCTTTACATATTTTGTCTACAGTAGAATTAGAACTAAATAGAACTAGTCTAGGTACAATATGGGATGATTTTTCGAACAAATCCCCGTCACGAGAAAAAAACCCGCAATGCGCATAAGATTCCTCATGTTGCATCTCAACAGTCGGGAAACCACTGCGAATAAACGAGAACAGGCCCGACCCTGGCTATTTCTACTCCACCTTGGTCCATAATCCTGGCAATGGCGGGGCTCTTGCCAGGAGACGAGAGGAGCACCAGCGGTGCTGGATGAAAGCAATCTATTAGGGTAGGTTAACTTGGTAGGTGCAACCTGCCAGCTTGCAACAGTTCCTTGGATACTCTTAAGAGTCTCGACCTGTCTTTAGCCACCTCAAGTCTTTCATCCTGTGGTTCGCCTCAGTCACTCCTGTATCAGCTTTCGAGATAAAGGTAAGCTTGACGTCTGATGATCGAGGTTGCCCAGCTTTGACGTGCCGCAGTAGGCCATCAGAAAAGCCCCGCCTCGACCTCTTGGAGCTCTATCGTTTGCTGCTACATTACGTCAACAATTCCTACAAAGGCATATCAAGCTAATTGATAATTTAGTTGCTGTTCCCAGGTTTAGCCTCGACCATAAACCGACGACGAGCAGCTAAGAGCCACCAAACTGCTTTGAATAAAGAAGACCATTAGATTTCCAGTCGCCGTACCATAGACACCTTCGCAATATCCATCCTACACCGTTTCTTCAATCCTCCACGAAAACATACACAAGATGGCGTCCAACGTCGCGAAGGCGGTCAAGAGCGCCCTGCCCTCCCACCTCAAGCCCGAGTCTGCCGAGACAAAGGGCGACTCCGAGTTTGCTCCCCGCCACCATGGCAAGACTCAGTCTCACATGGTAAGTACGAGCAGCTTATATTAGCTATCTGTCTATGATGGCACTTCTGCAAACAATCCCAAGTCTCTGGATGTCGTTCGAGCAAAAACGTCTGGTTTCTTCTGGATGAAAGCTTGGGACTGTGTAGTGTCTCTTTGACGATGCCATTCTCTCGCCTCAACTCCCATTAGGGTGTTATAAATGTGGTCAGAGACGGACCGTTCAGGTGACACAAATTTCACGACCGCACAGAAGGGTTGTTGTGGCTACTGAGCTAGGCCTGGCATTGTGGAAGAGTCGACAACGCACTCTATCACTTCGCAGATCTGTTTTGGGCTTGCTAGTACTAACCCAAATTCTTTGTTATAGGCTTTCGAGAATGCCTCCACAAACATCGCCGCTGCCCAAATGCGCAACGCGCTCACTGCGCTCGCAGAGACAGTCACTGACGAGAAGCAAAAGAATGTACGCGATCCCCAATGCTATGCTGTTTGCACCAAGATATGTGCTAATCAGGTTTGCCCCCGTACAGCTGTTTGAGACTGAGATGGACAACTTCTTCGCCCTCTTCCGCCGTTTTGTTAACGACAAGGCCAAGGGCTCCACAGTGTAAGTACCAGGCTCGCATCGCCCACCGCAAGCTCTGACTTGGCCTCCCTTCGCATAACTAACTTGTCTGTTGCCCCGAATAGTGACTGGGACCGCATCGCACCGCCTGCGCAAGGCCAGGTTGTTGACTACGATGAACTCGCAAACTCGGAGTCTGTTGAGTTCTTGAGCAAGCTCGCAGTCCTGAAGCTCAACGGTGGTCTTGGTACCTCGATGGGTTGCGTCGGACCCAAGTCGGTCATTGAGGTTCGAGATGGCATGTCCTTCCTCGACCTCTCGGTCCGTCAGGTCGAGCACCTGAACCGCACCTACGGCACCAACGTTCCGTTCATCCTGATGAACTCGTTCAACACTGACGAGGACACGGCCTCCATCATCAAGAAGTACGAGGGGCACAACGTTGATATCATGACGTTTAACCAGTCAAGATACCCCCGTATCCTCAAGGACTCTCTCCTGCCCGTCCCCAAGAGCTACGACTCCAACATCGACGCCTGGTACCCCCCCGGCCACGGTGACGTTTTTGAGTCGCTCTACAACTCTGGAGTTCTCGACAAGCTCATTGAGCGCGGTATCGAGTACATCTTCTTGTCCAACGTTGACAACTTGGGTGCCGTTGTCGACCTCCGCATCCTCCAGCACATGGTTGAGACTGGTGCCGAGTACATCATGGAGCTTACCAACAAGACCAAGGCCGATGTCAAGGGTGGTACCATCATCGACTACGAGGGCAAGGTCCGCCTCCTCGAAATCGCTCAGGTCCCCAAGGAGCACGTCAACGAGTTCAAGAGTATCAAGAAGTTCAGGTACTTCAACACCAACAACATCTGGATGAACGTCCAGGCCATCAAGCGCGTCGTCGAGAACCACGAGCTGGAGATGGAGATCATCCCCAACGGCAAGACCATCCCTGGTGACAAGAAGGGCGAGTCGGACATTTCTATCATCCAGCTCGAGACCGCTGTCGGTGCCGCCATCCGTCACTTCAACAACGCCCACGGTGTCAACGTGCCCCGTCGCCGTTTCTTGCCCGTCAAGACTTGCTCCGACCTGATGCTTGTCAAGTCTGATCTCTACACCGTCAAGCACGGCCAGCTGCAAATGAGCGCCGCCCGCTTCGGCGATGCCCCGCTCATCAAGCTGGGAACCGACTTCAAGAAGGTCTCGGACTTCCAGAAGCGCATCTCTTCTATCCCCAAGATGATCGAGCTGGACCACTTGACCATCACCGGAGCCGTCAACCTGGGCCGTGGTGTCACCTTCAAGGGTACCGTCATTATTGTCGCTACCGAGGGTCAGACCATCGACATCCCGCCGGGATCCATCTTGGAAAACGTCGTCGTGCAGGGTAGCTTGAGGCTCTTGGAGCACTGAGCCATTGTGTGGCGGACTATGGTGCATGCCATCTCTCAGCTAGTAATTTAATGAATTCTTCTGTTTTTTGATGATTGTCTGCGTCCCTTGGGCTGAAAGAGGCCATGCCAGCAAGGGCAATAATAGCATGTTTTTATGTACTCGGGGCATTTCGTCCAGGGACAAGGCATAATAGTGGAGATACGTAGAAAAAAAAGCGAATTAATTCTCACGGCTCGTTTTCTACTCTTTTCATGTTTGACATCCGATCCAGACTCTCGGCACACTCGAGATCAAGAAATGTCGAGAAATTACGATCTTGTTTCTGTGCGCTTATTTCTTTCAATCTTGAAGCTAATCCTTGCAGTGATTACGTGTTGACCAACAACGAAATTCAGAACCGAAAAAAAAACTTACAAGACTGGAGATAACGCGCCACCAAAAACACGAGAATAGTCGCTGTCCCGTGTCAACTTTGAAAACAAGTTGCCCGGTTCGGCAACAGACCGTGGCCTTCCTATGTTGCGCTGCGAGCCTCGTTACTGAGCTCTGTATTTACAGTCTCCAGAAACCCTAGTACATGAACAAATAATTTTAGACAATCAATCACGATAACGCTTAGGGAGTCCAGCGTTGCGCTTACGGGAGAGGGAGCGCTGAGGAGGCGGGGCACCATGGCGAAGCGCCTTAACCACATCAGGGCCGCCCTTCCGCTGTGAGTTGACATATCCGTCGATAGTCATGAAATGCGACTCTGCAGACGCGCCCTCGGTTGCGAAATTGTTCTTATTCAGATTGGTGGCCAAGAAGCTGTCATGGCCACCGGCAGCATTTGGCTCTGCAACAAGCGGGCCAGAGAGACGCTATCTCTTCTTGTTCCCGGCCTTGGCGAGAACCTTGGGGTCCTCCCTGCAACGGGGGCAAAACCATGCGCCAGCTGGCTCCGACTTAAGGTCGACACAGGACCAATGAAACCACTCGAGTGGACAATCCGGATTATCACCTGTACCAAGCAACGGACAGACAGGTTAGCAAACACGATTAAAAGAAAATTTGTGGGAGGATCTCGCAACGAGGCTCGCTTACAGGCCACCATATTGCCAAAACTGACGTTTTGGCACAGGCAATACTTCCGATCGTCGCCAGCCTCCTCATCCTCAAGGTCGACCATCTCCTCGTCATCATCTGAACCGTGCCGCTCCTTCTTGAGAAGCGTAGCTCCTGATGCTGGTCCTTCACCATGAGCGCCACCATCTTTACGCGAAGGTACTGAAGTCGGGGCACTGGGCGTACCAGTGCGTGACCTAACCTCGTCACCACTGGCAGACATGTCATCAGAAAGCTCCGAGTCGGCGTTGGAAGATGGCGAGTTCTTTGCTACGCGCTTCACCCGTGACAAACCCGACTTGGTAGTGCCGCCAGATGCTCCCGGTGTCTTCTTTCGCCCACTTGTAGACGATGGTGTTCCTTTCCGTCCAGACGATACCGCCGCCGCGCCCTTGCTGGGTGCCCTGGGCCCGGCGCTGCCTGCCCTCTGCACGCCAGTAGACGTGTGTCCCTTTGGCGTGCCAGGCCCCAGCGACGAGTGTCGAGCCAGATTGCTGGTGGGTGTTGCAGCGCTGCCGGCCCCACCGTTGATGCGCGGGCCCCTCTTAGGAACTCCGCCACTAGGTCCGGCAGAAACCTCACGAGCTTGTCGGCCCAGAATTATGCCAGCTGCTGGCGTTGCGGGCGCCGATGCAGAGTTGTGTAGCGTTTGTGCAGTACGAATAGATGAGCTCCCCGCGCGAGCCGTGGCCGTCGTGGTAGCCGAGTTCTGGCCTTGGCTGTGGGGAATGTTGGTGTTGACGGTCAGGGACACCCGAGAGGTTGACGGAGGTGGGTTTGCGTTTGGGCGCAGGAGGGATGGGAGCTCGTCAGGGTCGGTAAAGCCGGGCTCGTTTCTGTCAGTGAGGATTTTGAGCTGCTTGTCCAGCTCACGAACATGCTTGTCCATGATCAACTTCATCCTCTCGGAGAGGGCCACCTTCTCCCCAGCGAGTCGATCGGCTGTAGCATAGTTTTCACGGATTGTGGCACGAAGGCTAGCCTCCTTAGGGTTTTCTGCATGGCTCCCGTGAGCCTTGATGTATTTCTGGATACGGCTGTCACGATCCTCGATAATCTTTATGCAGTCGTTGTACTGCCTGTCCTTGTCCAAGATTTCATCTTGAATGAAGCGGATTTCCTCGGGCAAGTTCTGCACGCGGTTGATCCAGTCATCCAAGATCAGGGAGGGATCGAGGCTTTCGCCTTGGGGCATCCTCTTGACAAAGTCGATTGACAGGTCGTCTCTAGGCATGGTAGTTAATAGCCGTTGAACCTGCTGAGTAAGGTATTATAATGTAGCCTGCGATATGACGCAACGATACTCGGTGTAGCAAAGCGGGCAAATAGCATGAGGTCGCGCCTCGGTCTGTTTTGGAGATAGCAGAACGCCTTGAAGCGATGGCTTTTGGTGCAGACTCCCTCCCGTCGGCTCCCAGGCACGACGCGGCAGGGACAATCTGAAGTGTGAACAAAACGAGACGCGACGACAAGGAGTGGATCGACGGGCGCTTGTCAAAGGCAAGAGGGAGCGGCAACTAAAACGGGACAAGATGATGCGCGGGAAAGCGAGAGATAGAGAAATAGGTATGTAAACAATGTACCGGCAACTTCCGATCAATATGCGGCAGCCAGAACGAACCAATCAACAAAAGTAAGGTACCAAAGAGTTATGGTAAGGTACCTTGGGTAGTTGTCAACTGGAACGTTGCTGGTTTGCTTGCTGAAGGAGGCTGGGAGGTGAACAGGGAGGCGCGACAAGGTGACTGGGCTCTTGACCAAATATTTGTCCCTTTTCTTGTCACATTGATGGGCGCGACGCGTTTTTGATTTGACAAATTGAGCGGCTCACCTCGACGACCACAGGAGCTTCCGCCTCGTTGGTGTCGGCACGAGATGGTATCGCGCTTGTGCAAGTAGCAAGCAATAAAAGACACAGGCCCCGAAGGCGCAAGGGTGTTGACTGCGAGGACGGATGCCACTGATGAAGAAGTTATCGCGAGGATAAGATAGATGGATCTCGTCCAGATGAGGCAGGGTAGGGTATGGTAACGGTACGTCAGGATGGTGAATGACGAAGTGCCGGCCGACACGCAGAATTAAATTGGTTAGGTAGAGGATTTCGCGACTCGATTCCCTGCCAAGAGATGGTGGGGGGTGGTAAAATCCATTAGAGGGTACCGCCGCTAGTAAGGGTCTGGCCTTTTGGCCCTTTGGGGTCTTGACCTTGAGCGGATGGATGGATGCATGACAAATTGTCGAGAGCCCCGCTTCGAGGTGGAAGCTTTGGCATTTGCTTGGTTTGCTGGGGTACGGTAAACTGAGGTGGAAGGCTGCTGGTTCGCAAGGTAGGTGGTATCCAATTGGATAAGACCGCGCGCGCGTCTGGGAAACTTGCATGGGCGACAACCATGGCAAAAACTGCCAGCTCTGTGAGAAAGGCGTTCAAATAACTTATCTCAAAGTACATAATTTCAAAAAAAAAATCCGAGATTGTTATTTTTTCGGCTATCTGATCTACAGTGGCATCTGAAAGGTCGGAAGAATCAGGACTGCTGTATTGGTACCCGTCACGCACGACGACGGCCTGGGAGAGGATTTTATTCCGGGTTCGGCTTTTGTCTTGTTGCGTGAGGCAAGGTAGGCTTGCCAGCCTCGTTCGTAACCAAAGTACCAACCAACGATCGACGCGCCATCTTCAATCTCAATCATTTGCTGCATGAGAGTCAACGCAGCAACGCGGCTTTTGGGATTTGACCTTTCACCTTTAGCCTGAATCACCCACCAACCCTGCGCGAGCCAGTATGGATGCAGACTCATACAGGTATCGACCACCGCGGCCAAACTACCTGCCTCGCGACGTCGAGGTCGACAAACCAATTGTTGAAGACTACGTGGATCCTCTTGATGTCGTCAGCGATGCCGACAATGCTGCCTTCTATAACAAGATCAAGAGGGTGGCAGAGGCCTACAACATCACCAGGCCCAAGGGGCACAATGTCTCCTTCCATGTGAACCCCGAAATGGAGAAGCACCATTTCGGCCAGACCCATCCGATGAAGCCATGGCGTCTTACCCTGTCAAAAGCCCTCATCTCGTCGTACGGCATGAATTTTGCCATGGATAACTACGTATCCCGAGCTGCAACATACGATGAGCTCACAATGTTCCACGCCAGCGACTACATCCAATTCCTGGGAACGGTCTTACCGGAGCCCATACCTAGGGATGTCGATAACCCATATCCAGACCTCAAGTTTAACCTGGGAGGGTCCGACTGCCCCTTGTTCGAGGGTCTTTATGACTATTGCTCCATGTCTGCCGGCGGCTCATTGGACGCCGCCCGGAAGATCTGCAATAACCAGTCCGATATTGCCATCGCCTGGGGCGGTGGACTGCATCACGCCAAACGATCCGAGGCCTCGGGATTCTGCTATATCAATGATATTGTCATTGCAATCTTGCAGCTTCTCCGGTGCCACCCTCGAGTCTTATACATTGATATCGACGTACATCATGGCGACGGTGTCGAGGAAGCCTTTTATTCTACCGACCGCGTTATGACCGTCTCCTTCCACAAGTACGACCCCGTCAACTTCTTTCCGGGCACTGGTCCGCTGGATGAGAACGGGCCCAAGAACGAGCTCAACCCTGGTGCGCATCATGCCATCAACGTTCCGCTCAACGACGGCATCACCGACGACCAGTACTCGACACTGTTCGAGAACGTCATCGGGCAATGCGTCACCAAGTTCCGTCCCACGGCAATTGCTCTGCAGTGCGGTGCCGACTCCCTTGCTGGAGATCGCCTGGGACGCTTCAACCTACAGGTGCAGGGCCATGGCTCTTGCGTCGAGTTCTGCAAGAAGCTCGGGATTCCCATGATACTCTTTGGTGGCGGAGGGTACACTCCCCGTAATGTCGCCCGTGCCTGGGCATATGAGACGAGTATTGCCATCGATTGCCATGACAAGATCGACCCCGTCATACCCCTTCACACGCCCTGGCGCGACAAATTCCGCCAGGACACACTGCTGCCTACTCTACAGCAAGTCGTTGGTGAGCCTCGTCAGAATCGGAACACGCAGAAACGACTTCAAGAGATTGTTCAGCATGTCACTGAGCAACTGCGTTTCGTCAACAACGCCCCCAGTGTACAGTATTCGGTTATACCACCAGACCTCCAGGGGCTTCGGGAGGAGGTCGAGACGCGGATAAAGGAAGAGATGGAGGAGAAGGATGAAAGGTCCAGAAAGACAGCCGAGGAGGGTGTTGGTCAAGCCATGGAGTTTTAGCGGTACTGACAAAAGAGTCTTTCTTTTGCAGCCACAGTTTTTACCGACCATAGAATGATCTCTTTCTAAATATCAGCTTAGCAGCAGTGCTGGCTTGTCATAATATTGGAGAATTGAGATATATTCGGATATTTATGATTATTGCTGACATCGTCTGTTCATAGTTACATGTCACCATCTAGCGACTGTTCCTGGAGATGACAGAAGTAGTAGGGCCCAACAATTCCTTTTTTTCTCTTTTTTTTCTTTTTTTTTCTACTCAGTACAAGTGTTGCGTAGTGTGAGCGTCAACTCTGCGGAACCCCCAACGCGAAGTTACAGGTGTGGACCGCGCATCATCTCTTGTTTCTAATGTTAACATCGTTCGTTGCCTTCGGACACTTGCATGCCCTCAAAAGGACCTTTTTGTCAAACCTGCAGTTGCAATCCATCCTCCCTTTTCCAGACATGGCGACCAAAAAACCACCGCTCATGCTCGTCGTTCAACACATGGTGACGAGTCTCGCTGTTGAGTTTGACCGAAGCGACCAGCCTTGACGCTGACGAAAACAACCAGCGCCACACCCACCAGCAGGCCTGCGGACATGAGTATCACATTTACCGGGGTCGGGTTGCCCGCAAAGGTCATGTGGAACATGTAGTCGAGCGCAGGCTGTGACAAATTAAACAGGCCAGACAGGCAGATCACGGCACCATAGACGGTGCCGAACGTCCGGAACCCAAAGACCTTGGCGCTGTAGTCGGACACGGCCGTGTAGTAGAACGGCCTGTACAGGACAAAGAGGCACACGTTTCCGTAGGCGGCCCAGGCTTGTGGGATGATGCCCAGGATGCCTATGGTCGCCGCCACGGAAACCAAACATATGAGTACGGTGACGGTTGTGGTGCGGTCTAGGATGGTGCCGATGAATGGTATCGACAGAATGCCACCGATTGGCAGTGCCAGGTCGAAGAAGTTGTTGATCTCGCGGGCCTGTTGGTGACTATGGAAGAGGTAGCTGTACTGTTGGTAAATCGTTGCCACAAAGAAGTTGATCCTCGTCATTTGCACCACTATAAAACTCACCCGACGATGCATTTTGTTAGTGAGTTCAGGCCAATGCGGAAGATCCATGGAAGTAGGGTCTCAACTAACCTGTAAACATCATGATAAGAGTGAACCAGGGTGACATGAGCTGCTCCTTGATGGTAGCCGTATGCATAACACCCCAAACACCCGACCTCTCATTCTTCTTGATCTCTCGCTGAACTTGCTTGTCAACCTTGCGTGTACCCAGGAGCTCCTCAACTTGATCTTCAATCTGGTGTCTCTCCTCCTCTCGGAGTAGGGCGGTCTCCTCGTCGATCTGATCATCGGCCTCTTGATGCCTGCCGGGTTCCTCGATATCCTCGATCATCTCACCGACTGTCTTGTAAGACTGCTTGGGAAGCAAAGTCAGCTGGAGAACGGCAATGAGAGCCGGCACCGTCAGATACACTAGGAAGAAGTTCCTCAAGCCAAACCCGCCACTGGTAGCCTGATAGATGAGTCTATAAATGAGGTAAAGAGCACTCGATGCGTCAAAGGCGCCCGTCAGCAAGGCAAGAATCAAGCCCGAGTGCTTCGGGAATGCATTGCTGAGTTGGAAAGAAGAAATGTATATGAAGGGGCCACCGAGAGCAGTGAGGAGGTATCCCCAGAGCAACCCATCAACCGGCAAGGCTTTGGAATACGCCAGCATCAGAGAACCAGCAGCAAGAAATGCACTTCCAAGTAGACCACAGAATCTGGGACCGGTCTTGTCAAGTACGATCCCTATTGGCAGAGCTGCCACGTTCGTACCGACTGCAGCGACAGTGAACATGAGATTAAGGTGAATTTCAACACATGTGTCATCAACGGAACCGTCAACGATACAAACATCGTGGTATGCACCCTCTTGCTTCAGTACTGGCTTGATTGCTGCATAGCCAAAACAGACACCTGCCGCTAGGAAACAGTAAAAAACAGCGGCAACAACTTGTGCTGTATTCGGAAGAACAGATCAGTATAAAGGACCTCTTTATGCCGGGATATTCTTATGCTGTAAAAAGGAGCACATACAAATCCTCTTCCATTTCGGAACCTCGAACGCTCCGACAGCCTGAACATTGCCATGACGCTCCGATGGAGGATCCCATTGCTCCGGGATGGGATTAAAGGTGAGCTTGGTCGGACGCACAGATATGACCGAGGCGTCGGATCCGCGCCGTGACCTTATCTCACCAGTAGGCGCGAACGACAAAGACTCGATCGAGCTAACCCTGTGAAGAGACATGATAGGGTGGATACCCGGTTTGGGTGTGATAAAAACAGGGTAATAAGGGTGCTTTCAGGGGTCAACCTGTCACTCGGTGGTAATTCAACAATAGGGCTGAGCTTATGGTAGTACGAGTTTTGTTTCTGTATCAAAACGACCTTGAAGGATGGGGCAAGATCCGGATCTAGAAAGACGAAGCCTTGGGAATCTTGAGAGAGACAAGAAAAGATGATGGGAATGAAAGGAAAGCCTTTCATAAACGCCGCCGCAAAGGCAAGGTACAAGATCTGGTTGTGTTGGACAGGCACCTGTGTGAACCTGTACGCGGACGAAGAAAGTTTATGGGCTCGTTTAATAGAAAAAGAAAATACAACAAAACATGAGATGGATTTGCAGAGGCGGCGCAAGAAAGAAACTGTTTAAAACCAGCTTGCGAGACATTTACCAAGAGATCGAACCATACTATCTATAATAAGGGAAGAGTCCCGTGAGGACTTTTTTTTCTCCAACAGAAAAAAAAAGTGCCGTCTGCCGTCATAGTTAGCACGCCCCCTCTTTTTCCCGTTCAAGGGTTTGGTTGCCAAAAGTCATGAGCGTAGCTTCCCCCACGCGCCGAGGACGGCCTTGAAGCACGGCACGCCGACTGTTGTGCTCTTGTCTGCAGGTTGGCGACGCGGCGGAGCTCATGCCAATTCACCTTTTGTCGGTCTAATTACACTATCAAAATGACACAACACGCACGAAAGCAATTTTTTGTGAGAGCATGTGGTGGGACACGGGCGAACAAGTTCAGACAAACTGCATGAAAAAAATCCCGCCTGCACTTTTGCCATCGAGATGGCCATACTATCTAGTTCTAGACTAGTTCTAGGTCTAGTCTAGTACGTCGTAAATTCCCAACACTTGATAAAGTTACATTGGGCTTTTGCCTTACCGGGAGGGTGCCGGGAAGCATGCTCCGGGATACTGCCCCTCACAGTTTGCTCCTCACTGTGGCGAAGCTTCTGTGATCTCATTGTTCTTCAGCCCTTGATAGTAGAAGTAAAAAAATTTACAACATCACGAGGTGAAACATTTACCCTAACCCTGTGATGAAGTTGGGACGGTGCTACTGTTGGTACGAAGTACGTACTTCGTATGTCTTTGCAATCCTAGCATTGGCAAGTCTGGGCTGTCTGTACCTGAAAGCAAAGTAATTAATTAACAAACATCAGATGGATGTAATCAAGCAATCATTGATGTCAATGAGACATTCCGACTCGCGGGCATCCAATCCCTGCCTTTCTTTGATACCCCACGATTTTATGCGATGAATTAACGATTAACGGACGGACGTGCTTGATCAGATTCATCAGCGTGCCTGCCTCGGTCAAGCCTGCTGGAGCATGTTTGCTTTTGACCAAGCCTTAAGATAAAAGAAGAAGAAAAAGAACTGCATACCGCTCATACCGTAATTACTACGTGCACAGATGAACATTCACTCACTTGATTTAATTAGTGCATGCCCCGAAACATCTGTTCTTTATTAATTACTACTCGAAGCTAGTCCTCACCCAGCCCTACACCATGCATCCTACACTTCACGGTTTTTTTTTTTTTTTTTTGGTTTTTGGTTTTTTTTTTCGCCGCTGATGGAACGCCGCCAGTCTTTCCTAACCACCGAGTCTCCATTTCAGGTACGGTGGGTTGAGTTGAGGTGGGTAGATAGGTGCCCAATTCGACTTGCCACGCAATGTGCCACCGGGCTTCCCGCTTCTGGATAGGCTTACTTTGGTTCTGGCATTGATTGCAAGCTTGGCTGGGCGCTTCCATGCGAGGCTCTCACCATGGAGAAAGGTTGCATGTGCGCATTTTCCCCTCTCACAATCTCACTTAAGCGCCCACTCTCCAAGGTGGCCTTGTCAGGCACTCTGATTGGACACATGCTCCCCCATCATGACAGGCCTCCCTTGCGGGAGACGATGATGGGCTGGGCCGAATAGCCCCTCCAAAATGACGGATGGATGCTGGAGCTGCAGCGGACAAGTCACATTGATTGATTTGTCGCCCGCCGGGATCTTGCCTCCTCGGTAGTCTAGCTTGGTCGCCCTACGAAGACTGAGAGCGTTAGTTGCGCGCGAGACTGTGTCTGTCTTGCCAAGTTGTTGATTTGATATTTGGACAAAGTAAGCAAATTGAGTGAGTGTGCTTGGCTGCATTTATCAGTAATTTTAGACCCAAAGCCAGACCAAAGAAAATCAAAGCTGCTTCTTTGTTTAATCGATTCGTCCCTCTGCGCAGTTTCCCGCGGCAGGAGGGGCAGCTTTCAAACCAACCTTCAACCCACACAGCGCCACGCCACAGCAGCTACAGAGCTCTCATATACAAGGCAAAAGAAACCCCGCTGGCCTTCAAAAACGGCCCCCGAACTGCCTCCGCATCGCGCATCTCGGTCTAGCCTGGGCCTATTAATAAACTCGCATCTACTGCGGGCACGTCATCCTATAGCGCCCGCCTGGCTCGGATCAAATCCCGTTGCTTTGTACCTGCGTCTGCAGTGAGACGGACTGACTGACTGGGCGCGCACACAGTCATGGAGCCAAACAGATCCAGGGGCTTTTCGGATGAAGAGCTCTTCATGAGTCGCCCGGTCGACGACTGTGGCGACAGCCCAACCGTCGAGCCTCTTCGCATCTTCAACAAGAGTCCTGCCGCCTCGGATCAGGCCCGTTTCAAGTACCCGCGACCTCCCGACCCGGCCTCATCGGCTTCGCCCTCCCACAAGCCAACCTTTCCGCTGCCCCCTGGCGCATCGAGCTCTGCAGCGCCCCTCCCATATCCCGACGACGAGGATCTGCGCCCTTCGAAGCCGCTCCAATCCAGGCTGCCCTACCCAGACGATGATGTTGGTCGCAGACCTTCGCCCGCCGGAAGGATACAGACCAGCAGTCCTGCGAGCTCTGGAGGAAGCTACAATGACACATCTCCGCGCCTGAGTCTCAGCCCTACTGGCGAAAAGAGACCGGGACTTGCTGAAAGGAGGGGTACCGGCCCGAGTGCGCTGTCGCCAACAAGTCCAGATGGGGACAAGGATAATCTATTCGCGAAGCCTATTAAGCCGCCCAAGCAGCAACAGCCACAACCGCAGGAGCCGCAGCCCAGGATCTCAAACAGCTACCAGAGCAAGCCATACTACCCACCTCCTGGCGGGAGCTCCGCAAGCAATGCTCAGCGACCGACTGTGGCGACAAACACGCTCAAGATGCCTCAGGAAAGCAGTGTGAATCGTTTCAACTCGAATGCCTCCACATCGACGACCCGCGCCAGTCGCGGCTCACCTCCGCCTCCAGAAACCCCGATAGTCGAGCCGGGTGTGATCCCTGGTGGTGGTATAGAGGCTCGCTATGCTGCCTCGGGCATATCTGGAACCGCGACACTCACGGCCCTCCAAGCGCAACAGGCGCAGAGCGCCGCGGCCTCGCAGCGGCTTGCCCAGTATGGTGGGCAGCCCCCGGCGCAACGACCGTGGACGCCGACAGAGACTCCAGACCAGCAGCCCCATGGGCCTCCTACGGTCTACCAGGGCTCAAACCCAGTGGGAAGCCCGTCCCAGTTGTCCACAGCACAGAACGACCAATCCCAACAGCCAAGTTTACAAGTTAGCGTTCTGGAGCAGGACTTCCAGCGTATGCAAGCTTCAACTCCTCCCCCTGCATACTCTAGCGTCGGTGGGGGTGGTTCTGGGTATCCAAACGAGAAACAACGCCCTGCAGTCCACCAACAATCCAGTTCCAACTCGCAGCCTGGCCAAGCACCCACCGCTGCAGGTCCTGCGGCCGCCACTGCAGCTGCTTCAGTTTCTGGATCCAGCTCTTCTGGCGCAGGTCAGACCCCCGCTGCTCAGGGCCCGGAGAAGAAGCCGCAACAGCAGCAAATTCCTAATCCCCTGGCCTCGCCAGCTCTGCAGCATCCAGGTCATCCTGCCTTTGCCAATGACCCCAGGCCAGGAAGCTCCCAGAATGGTCAGCCGGCCATCACACACACACCGTCGGTTTTGCATGCTCAGGGTCCCTCGTCCCCTCCCCCACTGCCAGAAGGGTGGATCTCCCATCTCGATCAGAATTCTGGGCAGTATTACTATATCCATCTTGCGACTCAGGCTACGCAGTGGGAGTTCCCCAAGGGGCCAAATCCGATCAACCACGAGGTAGCCCCATTGTCACCAACAACCTCGACTTATGGCAACTCTCTTGGCTCTCCTTTCCTGGGCGGTAAGCAAGGAATGGCATCGCCCGGTCTGTATCCTCCTCACACTCCTGGCTATGCCGAGAGCATAATGAGTGTGGCAGCCTCGGCCGCGCCCAGTGCTGCTGGCTTCACTGGACCTCCACCCAGCTCCGGCGTCGAGATCTTCAAGGTGGCCCCAACAAATGGTGTCTACTTTGGCCCCTACTTGCGTTACGTCAACATGGATGTGGAACGGGGTGTGTGGTTGGGGAGCATAATGATTGTGACGGACGCCCCTCAGCCGCCCACGATACATATCCATCGCAGCGTCGACTTGTCGCCGAACCCGCGTCAGCTCATGCCACACGTGATTCATACTCACCAACGCTGGAGTTTTTACAAGTATGACTTGGATTTGCAAATGGGCGAGCAAACTGAAAAATGGACTTATGCGGTCACGTCCCACATGGGATGTACACGTTACGAGTTCGTCGTCGCAGGGCGCAGTGAAACCGGCTGGCGCTTCGTGGCGCACTCGGGTAATGATTTTGCCTCTTCAACTTCCCAAGGCGACAGGGCAAAGCTCGGTGGCGTCGGCTTCATGTGGAAGGACGTGCTGCAGAGGAACCTTGAGTGCGGCGGTTTTCACGTACAGCTGGGACTCGGTGATCAAATATATGGTGATCGGCTCTGGAAGGAGGTGCCTCTGCTGAAGCAGTGGCTCGCCATCCAAGGAAGAGAGAATCGCAAGACCGTCCAATGGACTGCGCGACATGAAGAAGACGTTACCCATGCCTACTTTCATTATTACACCTCCCACTTTGACCAGCCATTCTTGAGAGAAGCATTTGCTCAGATCCCTCACATCTTACAACTTGACGATCACGACATGTGAGTCCAAGTCCACCTTATGTTGCTCCCCCCCTCCCCCTTACCTCATAAGTGCAATCCCGTTACTAACATGAGCCCCTCGTAACCACTAGTTTTGATGGCTTCGGGTCGTATCCTGACTACATGCAATCGTCCCAAATTTTTAAGAACATTGGGCGTGTGGCCATTGAAATGTACCTGTTGTTTCAACACCACACGACTGTTGAAATATTGCGTAATGTTAACTCGGATATTGATCTGTTCACTATCACGGGCTCTGGGTGGCACTTTGTCAAGTATCTGGGCCCGGCAATGGTCGTGGTGGGTGTTGATATGAGATCAGAGCGGACCCAAACGAGAGTATTGGCCGGTCCAACGTATCAAGGCATCTTTCCAAAGGTCGCCATGTTACCACCCAGTGTCCAGCACTGCATCTTTATGCTCTCAGTCCCACCTATCTATCCAAGGCTCGACACAGTGGAGAGCTTGGCAAACACATTCAACACTGGCAAGAAGGCAGTCAACTCGACATACAACCTGCTTGGCAAAGTGACCAGCTCGGTGGCGGGTGTAGTGGGTGGTAAGGAGGTGGTACAGCACGGCTTCACTCACGTCAAAAAGGCAGTCGGAAAGACCGGTCTGATGGGCAACGTGCTGAACCAGTTTGGAGAGTTTGACATTGGCGAGGAACTCAAAGACCTGTGGACACACGAGACCAAGGACTTGGAGCGGACATACCTGATCCGGACTCTGCAAGGAATTTCACAGCAGAAGGGAATAAGGATGAGTTTCCTTTCAGGAGGTCAGTTTTCTTCTCATGGCTTCTTCCTGAAACCCCCCTCCTTCTTTTGGACGCGGCATGAAATGCAAGCCCAAGGTGGAAAAAAGAAGTGTGACTAACTTGACTACAACATGAACAGATGTCAATTGCTGCGGAGCCGGGTTGGTTCACGACCCGTCCCATCCCAGCGACCACAAGACTATGTACCAAATTATCACATCCCCAATCGTGGCCGCACCGTCAGGTAACTACATCCTCAAGATGCTTCACAACTCCAACAAGATGCTTTACGTGCCTACCAACGGGCACAAGTCCAATGGGGAGGTGTCGGACACCAAGGAGGACATGATGGAGATCTTCCAAGTCGACGCGAACGGGTCTCAACGCGAGCTCAAGAAGCTCATGGGACGTCGCAACTATGTTGCCGTCGTGGCGTACGACCCTGAAGTCATCAACGCCGCGGCGGGTTCGCAGTACGCCGCGAGCATCATGAATGGAGGCCAACCTCAGGGCCAGGGCCTGCAAAAGCTTAGTCTTGCCGTTGACTTTGTGGTTCAGGGTGACGGATCATTCAATACCCCCACGACCAAGTATGGGCCTGTCATTATCCCGCACTTGGAATATGGGCACTGAAAGGCTCGTTTTTGTCTTTTTTTTATATTCTCTTGGATTCTCTGTGTTACTTTGATTCACATTGTTTGTGAGAGAGAAATGTCTTGACGACTATTGTTCTTTATGATTGGCTTTGAAATCTAGCGTCATGATGATACAGATATCCCAAAAAAAGACACATAGCTCCAGTCTCATGGCAGAATGTCGTAAACTTTGGCTACACATGTGTATTCTAGCCTGTCTGTCTTTGAGTGGTTTCACATGAAAAACAGTCTTGTCTGGTCGCTGTACTTTTTTTATCTGATAATTTTTATCGCCGACAAAGTGTGGAGAGACATTACGTTTCTTCATTTCTTTGGTATTATTGGTCATATCTTGAAGCCAGGTGCTCTGACATCTATCGTCTTTTTTTCCTTCCTTTTCTCTCATCATATTCTTCACTCTATATGGCTATATGTGCTGTGCGTAGCGGCCCCCCAGTCCATAAAGATCAGGTTTCATGTCCTTATGCCTTTAGAGCCATCCTGGTATAGCACTTCGATTCAAGGTGGTCCTCCCGTGGCTCAAAGGTCAAAGAGCTTCTTGAGCTCGTTCATGGTGTCCTGGGGGCTGTCGACGGCATGGCCGATGGTCCTAGGGTCGTTGTAGATCTCGTAGTCGTTTCCGCCCTCCATGTACTTGTCGCCAAAGAAGTGGATGGTGGTGTACTCGACGCCGCCCTCCTTTTTGGCTTCGGCCTCGAGGTGGTTGAGGCAGTAGGTCTTGTCCCAACCCTTGGGGAAGATGTCGAAGGAAATCTCACCACCAATGGAGAAGCTGTAGTTTTCGCATAAGGAAGAGGTTCAATCAGTCGTCAGTCAGCCCTATACTCATGCTTCTCTCCCTATCCCTCTCAATTGATCCAGAAACCAAAAAGGGGGGGGTGACACAATCACTCACGTCAAGCCAAAGTCGGCAAACTTCTCCTTGAGGGCCTCGACAAACTTGACGCGGACCTGGTGCACCTTGTCGTAGGCGTTAAAGTCCTTGCGCTCCTGCGACGAGGCGTTCCTGCCGATGGGCGAGACGTTGATCATGCCGTTCCGGAACTCGAGGAAGGTACCACGCTTGACAGGGATCTCTAGGTCGGCGACGTAGTGCAGGATGAAGCGCACGAGCTCCTTGTAGCGGTCCTCGCCGATCCAGGCGATGAAGCTAGTGGAGGCCAGCGGCTCGCCGCTCTTGAAGGCCGCCAGCCCGTTCTCCGGGAAGCAGTAGTCAAACAGCTTCTTGACAGAGACTTCGGCTGTGCCGAGCTGCTCCTCCTGCTTGCTCAGGTCAGACCCGCCCACGTAGCCGATGGCGCACTTTTGGCGGAGGCGGGAGAGTAGGTCCAGCATCTCGGGCGAGACCCGCTGTTTTGGGAATGGTCAGCATTTTTCTTCTTTTTACTTCTTCTTTTTATTTCTTAGGCCTTGGTAGATTTAATGAAAGACTGGGAGCGGCAGCGATAGGGGAGGGGGGCCAAGTCCCATAAGCAACCATCTTTTGCGCTCCAAGAGCAGGTCTTATAGGTCCATGATACGTGCAGCCGAAAGAGGATTGGTAGGATAGGATGCTCACCTTGCGGGCCGGGGTAAGGGTCTCATCTACATCAAAGAGGCAGATGGTGTCCTTCAATGGACGCTGATCAAGAGGAGGGTAAGACATTTTGAGCAGCAGCTGGTAAACCTTGTTTTTGGTGTTTGGAGTCACTGGGGAGATGAAAAGAAAAAAAAAGAACAGTCAAGGAGACAGCGGGAGAATCCAACGACAAAGACGAGACTTTTTTTTGGAGGCGGTCAAAGTCCACAACGTGTGGTACTGCGTGTGTACGGATAACTATGGGGTCGTTCGTGGCGCGTTCAAAAGAGGTCAAGAAAAGGAGCTTCCATAATGTAGAGAGCTGCGACAAGGGGCAGTACCTACCCCTCACTGCTGCTTGGGTGGGCTATCTTTCAATTAGGAGCTTCCCCACAAACACATAATACCCCGCCCACCTCATTGTATCCCCTCAGGGTCTACCTACCTCAGCTCTAGGTCTAGCGGACTATTTCTAGAACTAGTCTAGAGAGTTCTAGCTCCAGTCTAGATACTGGTAGACACTGTTTCTAGCATGGATGTCTGGGTCAATATCCATGTCACTCACAGTGTTTAGCATATTCTTTCAAATGCCGAGTATTATTACATGAACACCCAAGTATTTCCTAACGCGGAGCATGTGTCAGTGTTTATTGAGGGATGTACATAAGTACATGGGTAGGTACCTAGGTAGATAGTTGCGTGTGGTTATATGGCGACAATTAAGCTACAATGTACCCGTTATTCATGCATAACATTTGGGCTAATTCTCATGTCCATCTAGAAATAGAAATATATATATATCTTGGGTGGCTAGCATTAGTCTGAGAGGCAAGTTAGGTGTAAAGCAAGGTAGCCAAGGTACCTAGCAATCAAGTGCTGCCAGATTTTAATTATCCTTGCTTTCCTCCTTCCGTTGACGTGGTATCATCCCGCTGCTGCTCCAACTTGGTATAGTCATACATGCCATATTTGTACATCAAACAAAACCAGAAAAAAAACGAAAAAAAAACGCTGACAATACGACATTATGCAACTTCCGACCATGTCCCCGTGGCCTCAAAAACCAAGTTGACAACGGTGCTGACGCTCCAAATTACTATCAAACTCCAGCCAATCTTTCGACTCATGACCCAATTGTTGAGAGGCACGACGACGAGCAAGAAAACCAACGTGAAAAGCAATGTCACAGCTGAAATCATCAACGTGCCCCCGACCTGGATGTGGTAGGATTTGTATTTGAGCGGCTCGTCGGGATGGTTATGGTGTCGCTCGTTTGCCGTCTTGGTAGTCATCCAGGCACCGCCGATGCCGATGCCGAGCAGGATGTTGAGCATAGGCCCGCCAAAGCAAGCAGCCCTGTAGCATATCGGTCAGCATGACATGGTAAAAATAAAGAAGAAGAAAACAGAAGGGGAAGAAACAAGACAACTTACAGTGCCATCACCGGGTAACCTAGTCGCGCCACGGTTATATCTGCAACTAGGTCACCCAAAGAGTTGCCCACCGCGAATATGGTCAACCCGAGGATAGCCTCAGAGATGCCAAGAATGACCCCAAACGCCTTGAGGACACCCACCACCTCTCCGGCGACTGTCGAAATCCAAGCCACACTTATTATAAATCCAAGAAAGCAGAAAAGGAAGTGATAGCGGGGGCGCACGTTTGGCGACGTGCTCAAAAGTAACAGAGCGAGGAGGACCAAAGACCCCAAGAGAGAGTACATCACCAACCTGATGAGTGTCTTCGTTGGCTGCTCCAGATCGTCTGCCATATTGGCCCACACTATCAAGACCGTGAACAGCGGCCCTGTGAAGATTTGAATAGCCACGAGCCATCTGTTCCAACCGGATTCTTCCTCTGTTTCCTGGGCTTCGTTATCGTGTACAGGTAGCGGCGTCTGCTCGCCAGGCTTGTTTGGCTGCAGCGACAAGCTGTTCGTGCGTGGCATGCCGTGGGTGGTTGCCGTTGGGTTCAGTGAACTTGATTCGAAGGGGTTGCCCGGAGTTGTTGCCAGAGCAGAATATGGCGAGATAGACCGGGAGCGCGTGTTACGGCGGTACCGCTGCCATTCGGTTTCCGGCCGGTCCACCGACGAAACGGGCTCTGCGCATACTGGCCCGCCCGTGGGAAGGCCGATCTCGTCCTCAACAGTGGGGGGATCAACTAGATCTGGATCCTCTTCCAGGCGCTCAGTTTCAACAACAGGTAACGTGATGACAAGCAAGAGAATGCTCGGGGCCGATATGACGCTGACAAACTTGTCCCACACGCTTTTGGTTGCCCAGCCCTGAAGAGTTGGGAACAAGGTGCGCAGGAATACATGCGGAGGAGGGAGCACAGAATAAGGCCACCACCTAACAGGCTTGGCACACTCTTCCTGAATGTCGCCACCAAAATAGCCGGGATTGTCCATGACTGGAGTACTACTCTGATTGATAGGTAATCCCGAGAGTGGTGTCAACAACAACGGTGAATCCGAGAGGCCGGGAAAAGGCGATAGAGATGGGGACGATTGTCCACTTGAGTGAGCCTGAGAGCCCGGTATCTGAAGTCGTAGAGTCATTGGTGAGCCTGGAGGTATACTTGGAGTACTCTCGGCCAGATTGGTACCAGGAGGGAAAAACTCGTGCCATTCGGAAGGCGGAGCCAGTCTGCCGTCTTTGGTCGTACTCGAGCGACTCGGGGGAGGTAGGGAGTTTTTTGAAGTAGGTCTTATCATAGGGGACGTGGGAGACTCGGTGACTATCCGGGGGGCTGATGAGGGGCCAGGGAATGTCCAGACTGATGGGAGG
The DNA here is from genome assembly GCA_004337975.1 of Pyricularia sp. CBS 133598. NCBI lineage: Eukaryota > Fungi > Ascomycota > Sordariomycetes > Magnaporthales > Pyriculariaceae > Pyricularia > Pyricularia sp. CBS 133598. Next base: position 1,936,859 of record RRCJ01000004.1, read on the forward strand.
GTCCCGTGCGATCTCGCACGATCACGTCCTGCAGAGGCGCTGGTGTCGTCGGTCGAGGTTAAGCCCAACGCATTGTGGGATGCGGTTTCTGATAACCTCGGGCGGCCCACTTGAGAGTTGGCCAGCGCTTCAGATTGACGGCGGGAGTGCATCGAAGCGAGGCGGACATTGCTCGAGTTTTGAAGCGAGGCTAATACCGAACGAAACTCGAGTGCGCCCACAAAGCTGGGTCGAATTTGAGCCAGCGTCGTGTAGCTTCTGCTCCTGGGGCCTCGAGGGCGGTTTATACGCATGCTACTCGTCATTTCCGCGGCCACAAACATATCCCTGTCGAGGTTGACCTCGTCGTCTTGTTCTGCGCCTACATCATCAACCTCGATCCGAGGGGCTCGCTCCAGCGCGCTAATGTCAGGTGCGGATTCTGCAAGCCCGTCTCTGCCCATGGCACCGGAATCTTCGCCTTCTTCTTCATTATCTCTGTACGGCTCAAGCTCATCGGCTTGCTGTGTGTTGGCCCCATAGAAGTGACCTCGAGCTGCAGCCTCCTTTTGCCACCGCCTCTTGCGACGAGTTACCCACCAGTGCCAGCCCACGACGACCATGACGTAAAATATGTAAAAGGCGACCATGATGATGCACTCCCAGAAGTGGAGGTGGCCGTCTGCCAGGACCGCCATGGCAAAGCTGGCAGCCAGGATAAAGAAGCAGATGTCTCGCACAAACGTTCTCTTGACGACCTTGAACTCGCGAACCAGAGCCATGGAGCCTGCCACAACTGCCGTGATGAAGCCGGCCGCGCCTATCAGTTCACCGACGGCCATGCTGCCGCTGTTGGAGCCCATGGCCGCGAAGGTACTAAACACGTCCGGAGATCCATTGCCAAAGGCCAAGAAGGTGACACCGGCGAGGCTCTCACTGAGGCCCAGAATGCTGGCGATAGTCGAGAGGTTGATGCTGAAAAAGTCCGAGGCCGCAATGCCAATCGTCGTAAAGAGCAAAGCCAGCCATGCGGCCAACAGACCGAATGCGACGGGTTGGGCGGTACCAAGGGTGCAATAATAGAGTGCCAGGTACGGCAGCAGGCCGGCTTCCTCGTCTTGGCAGTTTGCGAGTACGAAGGCACACTGGTCCTCGGCCTGATGAACCAAGCGGCAGTCGATATCCTCTTTCCGCCGATTGATGAGTGGCGATTGTTCTGGAGACGAAGCGCGGGTCCTGAGCAGTGCGTACGCCGCGAGTGATGCCGAAATGAGCATTGAGGTATAAAAAGGTCTCGCCAGTCTCGAACCGAGACTGCCTAGTCTTGGCACCTTTGGTGGTGGCATGGCGTCAGTCTTGGTATGCGACGACGGTTTAAGAACGTGCTTGCTCTTCAAGATGTTGAGTGTTTGCGATTAGTGGGAGGAAGACACATGATGTTGGAGCCATGCAGTCTGCGCCGGAGGGTTTTCTTTTTTTCTTTTCTTTTTTTCTTTCTTCTCTTTTTACAAATGCCTATAGAGTCTGTCTTTCTTTAGGTCTTCAAGGTCTTTAGGTGTTTGGTTCGACAGAGGATCGAGTAACGCGCAATCCCCGGTGGAGAATCTCAAGAACCGTTTAAGGTAACTTGGAAAGGCTAGTATGGTGGAATTTGCGATGCACAACGTTGGAAACGAGTGACTTTGGTTTTGCAGATACTGCAAGGCCGTTTAAATGCTCGCGTGACAGCCAAGATTCGCCAAGAACCGGGTCTCAGTTATTAGGTATTTAGTAGTAAACCTTAGTCACCTAAGGAAGCTGAGGTACCTGGTTTTCGGCAATGGGATTAAAAGCTTTTGATGTAGACATGTAGGTAGAGTTGGTCGATGGCGATCACTCCCACAGTGAGTCGGAGGCCGCCCATTGACAGACACGCGATTTCTTGGGATTGGTTTGTGGGCGTGGCAGGTTTAGGCTATCGTTGAACCCAGCAAGAGCAAGTTTAAATGGCACAACGACAACACAGCAAGCCAATTGAGTTTAAAGGGGCGGGGTGTCTGGTTTGCTGGCTTAAATGGTTGTTGTTCAAGGTTGAATGCTAACCGTGGAAAGCCAAGCCCAAGGCACGCCTCCCCGAGTTGGTCGGGGGGGGGGGGGGGGGGGGGGGGGGCAAGCCGCGGCAATAAATGCAGAGAAAAAAAAAAGGCAGTTCGTGAACAAGAACCGGCGACTCGGAAATGATGGCAGCTAAGGAGAACTGCTGCAGTTTTGTCGTGGCCTTTTCATCCCAAGTCCTGTCCTTTGTACCGACCGTCGCATCTCCCTCCCTCAGTGGTTTACTATGGTAGGGCCATTGTAATCAATTGCAGCCATCCAAGATGGTAGAATCGGAATCCAGTACAAGTAGACCGGGAAAAAGACCCTCCACATGACTACTCATTGCATGTCCACGTGACCTTGGTTATCAGCTCAAGTGTCCAAGCGGCCGACATGGCGTTCATCTAATGAAAATCGGGGTGGTGATTGTTGGTTGACTACCACTAGTGCGGGGGAAGGCGGTATTATGTCAGCAAGATTTGTTGTTTTTCCTAAGGGTGGCATCTGTTTACTTTGAGCGCCCAGCAACGACCCGCGACGAAAGCGCGACGCCGACTTTTGAAGCGAACCAAGTATAGCGCAACCAAAAAGCGACGACACTCAACATCACCCAAAATGCCTCGTGTCACGCAGGTATCGCGCTCGAATAGTAGCAGGAGTACCAGCAGACAAGTTTCCGCTGGCTCCCTCGCTCAGTCGCCATTCAAATCACCGGTGAAGTGAGTCCATCTCCGCCCCTCTTCCGCCCTGTGCCAATCTATTTTCACTCCCGCCATCAAAGGACTCTCTTCGCCGCGGGGCGCAAACCTGCTTTTTTTCTTTCTCTTTTCTCCTCTTTAGCATCAGATTACCAAGGAGGGCTTGTATTTGACTGACGCGCACTCTTTCTTTCTCACCCCGCAGGATACCTTTAACATTGAACGACGATGCGCAGGAAAAGGCGCAACGACTCCATTCACGCCAGGCCCTCCATGAGGCACAGATTAACCAGCTCAAAGCTGCGGCTGCTACTCCATCAAAGAGGACCGCCAGCATTCGCCTCGAAGACCTCGAAAATGCATCCTCCCCCGGATCTAAGCCTGCAACTCCACGTCCTCGACCTGGAGGCAAGGAACTTGTCGGCGAGGATGAGGAACTAGTTGTTGGCGGCAGCGTTGTAACGCCGATGAAGCGCGTCCCAATCTTGGCCAACTTTGAGGAGTGGATGAAGATGGCGACAGACAACAAAATCAACCAGGCCAACTCTTGGAACTTTGCCCTTATCGACTACTTCCATGACATGTCGCTTCTAAAGGAAGGCGACGGTGTCAACTTCCAAAAAGCTAGTTGTACACTTGACGGTTGCGTCAAGATTTACACCAGCAGAGTCGACAGTGTAGCCGAGGAGACAGGAAAACTTCTGAGCGGCCTTGCGGACAGTCGGGATAGCAAGAAGAAGAGGGCCGACGGTGACGGAGATGGCGAAGATAGCGGGGCTGAAGATGAGGTTGATGAGGATGGTAATGTCATCAAGAAGCCCAAGAAGAAGGTTTGTCTGCTCTCCCGGCTTCCTTTGCATGTTCCCACATGGCACAGCCATCTCATACCACTGATTTATCTACATGTAGTCTCGATCCGCCGAGGCGACGCTAGCGCCATCATTCTCTTCGATTCAGCTGAAGAAGTTCGAGCTTGAATTTGCCGTCGACCCATTGTTCAAGAAGGCTTCGGCAGACTTCGACGAGGGTGGTGCCAAAGGCCTGCTTCTCAATCATTTGATGATTGACACACAGGGGCGCATTGTCTTCGACAGCAGTGATGAAGCCAACGATACTTCGGAGATGCCCAAGTCTAGGCACAGCGAGGTCATGGCCGAGGACGACGACGACGACACTGTGCAGCCAGAGGCCGCTCCCACTCCTACCCCTGAGGAGGAAGATATTGATATCGATATCGGAGCACTTGGGGCGCGGTTTTTCTCGGACCTCTCCCGCCTCGACGAATTCGACGTATGCCCCTCTTTGAAAACCTTTGACCTTGGCGACCCCTCGGGAACCATGGACATACCATTCCTAAAGGCAGCCGAGGACTGGAGGCAGGACCAGGAAAAGGACAAGACACCAGGCCCTGGCGACAAGTCGGGCATGTTCATCGATGAGGACAACCCGCTAGGATTTGATGACGACGACGGGCTCGGTGCTTTCGACCTGGGCGAGGTCAACATCAACTTCGGTGAGGGTGGTGAGGCTTGGGCAAAGGAGGCAGCGTTGGAGCCACAAATGCGCGTTTTCGATATAGGCCTCGGCGAGGACGGCGCGGCGGGCGATGGTGCTGACATGGTCGAAAGCATGGACGGTGACTATGTCGTTTCTATGACATATGCACAGAAGGAAGACAAGATGCATGAGGACATACTCGGCTACTTCGACCAGGCTCTTCAGAAAAACTGGACGAGTGCAGAACACTGGAGGATCCGCAAGATCAAGGACGTCAACAAGCCTGCAGCAGCGACAAGATCAAGGAAGGAGAAGGAGGTGTTTGAAATCGATTTCTTGTCGCCAATGGACCAAACCACCGCCGAGCTGATATACACATCTGCCTCGAGCAATACGGGCATTTCAATGCCAAAGAAGGACTGGAAGTCCAAGTCACGGAATCTGATCCCAGACGACAAGCACTTCAACTCGAAGCAGCTCCTATCGCTGTTCCTGAAGCCCAAGGCTCGCCTCGGAAGGCGGAGGCAACTGGGTGGTGGTAACCGTGGCGTGTTTGGCAACGCAAACGAGCATGCAGATGCGCCAGACGGTAACATGGATGAGGCATTCTGGGCTTCGCAAAAGGCACCTATGCTGCAGTCAACAGAAGGGGATGATGCCGCCCTGCCACAAGGGGACTACGACGCCAACTTCTTTGATGACGGCCTGCCATTTGCGGGCGGGGACGACGACGACGACATGGACGAGTTTGCGGATGCTCGCGAGCACTTTTCACCTGGCGCCGACGGTGTGGACGATGGGGGCGCTACGGGAGCCTTTACGAACGCCTTTGGTGGCATGACTATTACCAACCCTACCGATCTAGCTTTTGGAACCATGCTGGTGACACAAAGCCGACGGGTCCGGCCCGAGTATGTGCAATATGCCCGCGTGGCCAAGAAGGTTGATGTGAGAAGACTCAAGGAGGAGATATGGAAGGGTATGGATTTTGAGGCTCTCGACAAGGTAAGATCCTGCTCATGTCCAACATTTGCCGAGAGAACCACGCTAATCGCTTCAATTGGATCCGTTCACACAGACGCCAAAGTCGAGGTTGCCGACGCCGCCCGTTGAGGGAGATGAGGCCGAAGTTCCTGCGTCTGACAAGGATAGTGGCCCTCTGCTTAAGTTTACCGAAGTCATGAACGACCTGCAAACAGTATATCCCAAAACCGTCATGGATGACATCTCGACCAGCTTCTGCTTCATCTGCCTCTTGCATCTGGCCAACGAGAAGGGGCTCGTCATCAGCAAAACGCCAGAGCTCACCGAGCTGGAGATCCGCAAGGATTGGTCGGCTGAGATTACCGAGGGTGGTGAATAAGTACTTTTCCCGGGTATTTATCATCCTGTGGGTCTTTTGTCGAGATCGCATTTCATTCGCACGGCGGTCTGTTTTGATGTTCTTTTTTGAGTTTATCGCCATTTGTTATTGGTATCGAAACGGAAAGCGGGCGTGGGACTGGCTGGGTTGGAAAGCGTGCGCCGTTTACAACAGTGTCTATTACGAGTGTAGGGAGACAGGAGACATGATGGGCGGTTTCTGTTTGGGCACAAGGTTTTCTTTCCATGAACTCAGATTCTCAGAATCGGCTTATGCAGTATACCACGGATAATATTTCATGAAATAACGAATGTTACTTTTGGCTTGAGTCTGTAGGTTATATAACTTTGAGAAAGAAGAAAGAAAAGAAAAGAAAAGAAAAAAAAGAACCTTTGGCCGCACCAGTGACGATGACAATCCTTACGAAGACCGGATTACCGGCGATGTGGTGACGGAACGAACAGGAAATATTCAAACTTGATGTGCGTTGCATGCGCAACTCGAATCGGGGCTGGAGGTCTCGTCATCCAGGACCCTGCGGATCTCACGCGACACGCCAAGAGATGGGATCGCCCGCCCTTTTAGCTGTACCGTAATTACACGGCACGACTTGCACCGGGCGCGAGTCAGAGGACTGCGGAAACTGCCTGAGTCGTAATGCGTTGCACGGTACCCTTAAAATCACACCACTAAGACCATGTAAAGACAAACCCACCGCACTGATTAGTAACCCTGGTTCTAGAAAGAAACGCAGCCTTTTTTTTTTATATAAAAAAAGCCATCATGATGTGGCTGGTATTGCCTTACCCTTTGGGAGTGGCGATATGTTTTTGGTGCTTTCCAACTTCCAACTTGGTTATAAAGGGAGTTTGGAATATAGCATATATATCGTAGGTGATCAGCATTGAAAATCATCGTAGAATCATATTAAACACCAACAAACGTCTTTGAACCTGAATGAACAATTCAGAGTTTTTTTTTACCATCCCCATCCTTGGTTACGCACAAGCCTCGGGTAATTTTTTCTTTTTTCTTCTTCTCTTTCCTTCTTCTCTTTTGGCCCCTGCGCCATCCTAGTGCTCATTTGGCCTGTGGCTCTTTCGGCTCCTCACGCGAGCTGTCCTTATCAGCTTCTTCTGACGGCGCGGCCAATTGTGGCTCCAAAGCGGCGAGGATAGCGTCCAGCTTTGCCTCGAGCTTTGACAGGTCCTCCTCGATGGACGAAGCAGCCTGTTCGCCCCTGAGTTGCATATAAAAATATGCATTAGCATGTGTTTTTTTTCTTTGAACTGCCCACGAGAGCGGCCCGGGGGGATCCGCGGAGGCCGGTTCACGGTTGCAAATTTCCTGCAGTAGTACAAAATAAAACAAAATAATAAAATAAAAGAGAACACTAAATAAAACACAAGAGTCAAAACAAAATATAGATTACATGGGGAAGTTGAATGGGCTGCGATGGGATGACACGAGCTGTGAAAAGCCTCGGCACCGCCATATGTTTATCATTTGCGGCATCATCATCATCATCATCCAAAATATGTACCGACGGAAGGTCAAGATGTGATAAGATGAAGGGAAGATATCGTGGTTGGAAGGACTAGGTTGAATAGGTTGGATGTGTTCTTCCCTGCCTCGGGGGTCTTGGGGGTGTGGTGATTCAAGGCCAAAAGGGACCATTGGATAAAAAAATAAGAAATGGACAGGGGTCGAGAGGGAGTGAGAAATAAAAAAAGAAAAAAAAAGAGAAGAAAAAAAGAAGTGCGAGGGAGAGAAACCCGAAAATGTGCCGAGAAAAAAGTACGTAGATCTCTAAAGGTAAAATCAGGCCATGTTGCCAAACAAGCGTACCTAGAGAGTTCTTGGAGGGCCTGGTTTTTGTTTCGCAAGGGTTAGGTTAAAGGGTCAAGCAAGGGTCTCTTTTTTTTCCACTGTATGTTGGGCGGATTACGACCAATGACGAACCTTGGCTAGTTCCGACTCGGCAGAAGGCTGAGGGTCTAAGCTTGACGGTGACGATGCGGCCTTGGAGCCATTGCGTTCGTCCTTTGAAGACATGATATGGAGGTGGTGTACCGGTAGGTAAGGGTGCAGTTATAAGCAGCCCAAATAAATGCAGTTAAATGGATAATAGAGGAGAGAGCCTATGCATTCGCTTGCTGTCTACCCGTATGGAGTGTTGTACTGTATGTAATATGTGATGGCCTCTGGCGCGGGGTTGGAGTGCAAGTCAGGATGAGTGATGTACGAAAGTACTGTGACTAAGAGATTGTCGCCAGCTAATTACCGGTAAGAGCTTGCATTCCATGTCAGTCGAGTTGGCAAAGCTGGTGGGGCAGCATGGAAATGTGGAAAATTCCATCCCATTAATACCACGTATTGATTAGCTGGATCCATGTATCTCTTTCCACCATAGCCCTGCCAATAGGTACCTACCTACGTACGAAGTAGGTAACTACCTTACCTACATATACCTACCCACCAAGAAAAGAGAAAATATCCTCATTTACCAAGCCTATTTATTCATCCCAACCCTAAACATTGAGCAAATATCTGGGTAAAATTCCCTGCAGGCCTCATATGAGTATCCTACTTCGTATTTGATTGTCGGTTAGTCAGTATCCGAGCAGTTCAAAAAGTGTGATGTATAGCCGATTATTATAGCATACGGATCGATCTGCAACCATTCTGTCTGGATCGGGTCACCAACACCAGATTTTGTGTTTACTCCGTATGAAACCCCCCCTCCTCTCGGAAAAAAAACTGAAGAAGAAAAAAAAGACAAGCGAAAGAAAAAGATAGGATGGCTACTTGAAAGCTGTGGAAGACGGCTGCCCGGGGTGCGGGGAGAGTGTGTTCCTTTCACGCCCCCTTGACCGTTGGACTGGTGCACCAAGGTCCGGGGTTGTTTCTTACCTGCAGGAGCTTCATCAGTATCGTACGAGTATTTTGCCTAGGAGTGTCAGGTGCAACTTGGGTTTGGCGAACAATCACCCATCTGCGCCAAAGACCCAAGACCCACCACAATGAGGAGGGATTAAAAAACTTCAAATCAAACACAATTGAGTTCAGAAATAAAACGCGATAAAATATTGCCATTATTGTTATTGTTCTCGTGAACACAGTTTTCCTTAATATTCCATATTTGTCGCATGGGGAAAGGGTACAAAACAACACAAGTCCGGTTTTGCTAGGTCTCCAGAAAGCTCCCGGAACTGTCAATTGTTTCTTGCTATTTTTGAATCATAATCCACGGGATGAATTGTTTCTTTTTTCTTTCTTTCTTTCGTTACAGTGCTAGACAGGGACCCGGGTGTCTCCACACGGTGTAACCCGTCCATGTCAACCCGGGTTCCATCAATCAAAAATCATGTCAGTCAGCCCTGGGCTGAAGGGGGAAGCAGCCCAAAGACCAGACAGAAGATAGAGAGGGAGAGGGCATGCTGCCAGATCAAGTCTAGAACCGACCGATATGGGACCGAAGTTTGTGTGGTTCCAGGCGAGTTCGTGAAGATGCCGGGAACTTTGATGCCTTCGGCAAGATGGTCTAGATAAGGAGTAAAACGAGAAGGACGCACGAGGTGTTAATGCATACCTACGGAGTGAGTAACTACGAATTCCAAAGCAAAAAAAAAAAAAAAAAAAAAAAAAACTTTGCAAAGGTACCCGTACCTTCGTATGCCCTGGAGCCTGTACTGTGGAGTGTACTGTACCTCCCTTCTGTACTTCGTACCTACCTTGCCTAGGCGAGCGAGCACGGTTCCTATGATTACGATTACTGCACTCAACCCTACCTGCGGTAATACTATTCCGGGCAAGTAGGGTACACACTACTGCATTGCATGTATGCTACAATCTTACGTACCTTAAGGTAGTTTAAGGTACCTGCTAGGTAAGGACAGGACAGGACAATAAATAACACGGAAGCTAAGGTACGGGTACGGTACGTATGTAAGGTATGTATGTATGTATGTACCTTGAATGCGGTACGGTAAGGTAGGTACAGTACGAAATTGATTGCAGTTGCGTACCCAAGTTGGACGCCGTCGTTGGTAAACCAGGCACCGGGGCCACGAGGTTGTGCGCCCAGAACTCCCTGGATGGATATTCGCTGTTCGGTTTGGATGGGAGAGGCACAAAGTGGCGTGATTTCACTGAAACACCCCTGCAAGGACTGAACCGTGCAACCCACTCGCCACGCTCCTATTGGTCGGTGGCGTTTTGAAGCCATCAGAATGACCTGATTTTGTCGGCCCCTGTCAGCGAAAGAGTATCGAGATCCTACTTTGGGCACTGGAAATCAACATGCAGAAGTGCACTTCTCGGTCCTCGATGGCCGCCTCCAGGGGTCACAGAGGGGACGGGGAGGAAGGGGCTTCCAAGTTCTTGCTTTGTTTTTTTCTCAATTTCCCTTTCTTCTCGAATCGGACTTGCATCTGCCGCCTTTGATTGCCCGTTTTGTATATCTCTTTCCTCGGTTTCTTGTCCCTCCTTCCCCCCAAACTTTGGCATCATACATACATCTTGATGGCGTAGAAAGAGAGAGCTTTCTTTCCTGCCTACCGCATTAATACCGGAAACCACTTTGTCCAACCTCTCACCCCCGAACCAATAACTTGATTTCCCAGGGATATAATTCTCTTTCTTTCTTTTTGCTTTCTTATATCTGTGAGCTACCAAAAGCTAAACACTCACACAACTTCCTGCCTTTCACCATCCATACAGTGGGGGGAGAAACGATATCAACCGTACTCGAGAACTGCCACTACACCGGGCTTTTGGCTGCCGCGGCGGCGCGACCAACAAATCACAAAATGTCGCAATCACTAGCAGAGATATTCATGGAGCTGGGCATCTCCCAGTACCTGGGTGCTTTTGTAGACCAGGGTTTCGACACTTGGGACACTATATTGGATATTACCGAATCTGACCTGTGAGTAGAGGGAAATCACACCCTGGCAAAGATGAGGCAATGACTAACCTTCTTTCTTTTGCACCACCAATAGTGATGCTTTGAACGTCAAGCTCGGCCACAGGAGGAAGCTTCAACGGCGCATAGCAAACTCTCGAGGATTTGCGCCAGATGCTGCGCTCGCCTCTCCGACGGGCGCCTCGAGCCAGCGCAACAGCGGTCTGGACGACACACAGAGGACCGATATCCAGAGGACGGAAGCTCCAAAGCCCGAGACGTCCATTGCCACCGTTGTCACCAAACGCAAGTACAGGCGCCACCCCAAGCCTGACGAGAACGCACCAGAGCGCCCCCCTTCGGCTTATGTTTTGTTTTCAAACAGTATGTCGCCCCTTGCGCCTGCGTTTGCGCCGTTGGCGAACGCACACAATCTAACCTGGAGACATTGGCAGAAACGAGAGATGACCTTAAAGACCGCAACCTGACCTTTACCGAGATCGCCAAATTGGTCGGCGAGAATTGGCAAGCCCTGACCCCGGCAGAGAAGGAGCCGTACGAGACACAAGCTCAGACGGCAAAGGAGAAGTACAATGCAGACCTGGCCGAGTACAAGCAGACGACCAAGTACAAGGAGTACCTCGCATATCTTCAAGACTTCAAGGCTAAGCATGCCACGCCATCCTCCACAGACGGCAAGGACTGTCAGAAGCGCATAAAGCTATCCGATGCAACCATCCCTTTGGGAGCGCCGCGCAGAGCGCGTAGCCACACCTCGACCGGCTTGGGGAGCGGAAGTCGGAGCGCAAGCAGAAACGGCAGCCGAAGCAACAGCCGCAGCGATGGGCGTAAGGGGAGCGAGCCTCCAACCCACCGTGAGCACCGCGTCAACTCGGTGTCGAGCATCACCGGAGATTACACTACCTCGTCTAACAACAGCTATATGGAGAGATCGTCGGTTGAGCGCTCACCATCGCTCAGCGCCAGCCCGCGCGACCCTCCCCTAAACACAGCCCCCGTTCCTGCCTGGCTCGACGGACACAGTGGCCACCAGCATCAACAGCACCAGCATGGCCGTCATACTCTTCCTTCTCTATCCAACATACTCGAGGGCCAGGTGGTCGAGTCCTGCGAATCCCGGGGTAGTGGCGGCGCCGGCTACACACCCTTTTCCTTTCAGCATGCTGCCAACATTGGCACTCCCGGGTCTCCGCCAGGTCTCATTGGCGGCGATTCCTCTTACCCATTACCCATGAGGAAGGAGCTTTCTTCCGGCGCAAGCACCACATCGGCCTCATCGGTTGGCGGGTATCCCCACACACCGGTCGAAGGCTCACTACCAATACATCTGCTCCTTGTCTCGGGGAACGGGAAGTACGACCAGGACCGCCAACGACTCAAGCGTTCCCTATCGCCAGAGGGCCGTCCAAGCCTCCCGAATCTTTTGCCAGAACGTCATCCATCTAGCGATCCTCCTTCGACGCTGTCAATCTCGCCCCCGCTAAGCAGTGCACAAGGTATGTCTTCGTGGTCCTACCTTGATCGTCATCCATTCGCCAATCCTCATCAGAATATCGGCCCTAACAAAGATCAATTCGAATTTGATAGGCTACTTTCCTCCAATGTCAGCTCCGCCCACCATGAGCAGCCATGCACCAAGCAGGGGACCGATTTTGCCTGGCCTCGCAAAGTTTGACGGCATGTCAGCTTTATTGCAGGCAGGAGAGATTGTGGGGAGACAGATCAGGTAATGGGTCTGCCATGCATACTTTATTGTATTGATGATCCGCCATTTATTTGCATTGCACTGTGGAGTTTACAAGGACTGGCTTTTATTTCATTCAAGATACCTGGCACTTTTATTTTGCCCTCTACATATATTATACTTCTACAGAGGTATATACTTATTATTTTTCAAGTCATATTTGTAATCCGTTGTCACGAACCTAGATTCACCATGAAAATCAGCTAGGTCAGAACGAACGCCTTCTAGTGCAACGCTCGTGATCATGCAATACTTTCATTTATTCGCTGTGCCGCTGTCTTTCACATGCAAGTGCATGTTTTGAATTTAGTTCTAAAATACTTAACATTTGGATTGAGGAATCACAGATGTTGGATATCAAGTGACAAAGATACTTGGGAACCCCTTTTCCATGAACATCAGGGGCGCAAGAACCTCAAATTGAAAACGAGGACCGCTGTTTCCCTTGCGTTGAACATTGACGGCAGCCTACTATATCTTTCATCTACTGGCAGGCAGAGCGAGTTGTATATCTTTTGTTATTCATTTGGGTTGACTGCGGTCATCTCGGGGTGTCAAATCACTAGAGAACTGCGCCGCCTCTTAATGCACTTCCACGCCTTCCCATAGTTCAGACAGGTATCTAGAAACTACCACAAATATCCAACAAAAAAGGAAAAAAGAAAGAAACTGTTCACCCCGATGTATCCATCATAAAGCAGACCCAGACCCGCAAATAACAATATTAATGAAAACATTACCGACGTGGAAAAAAAGGTCTATGTGATGACAGAACTGGTTTGGTTTCGATACGTTGTGGCCAAAACCAGTTGGCCATCGACCCATTAAATGACAGAACAAAAAAAGAGAACCCCGGACTCCTAGTGAACAGAGGTACGCCAGGATAATCGTATGCGCTTGTGGTATAGGTAAAAGTATAGGCTGTTGAAAACATCGTCGTTGTGCTGACTGTCCCCAAGAGGCAGCAGTGATTTAGGCGCTCAAGGATCGTAAGAGAAGCTACAAATGTTCAGGCTCGCCCTCAAGTGCGAGGAGGCCAGAGCTGTCAGCCTTATAGGCATCCTGGTTCAGAGAGACTGCTACGTGCCCTTTGTATTGGATCTTCGCCGTCATTTGCCATCAACGAGGGGCTTTCGGCGCCGCCCGAGAGCGACTCGGCTGTAGTCACAGGTCGGTGGTGTAGTGGCGGACGCATTACCGATGATGCCCTCGCCGGGTCCGTAGATAGGCCTCCTTTGTGTTCAGCATGCCTTGCTAATTCAAGCTCGCGCTCGCGGTTTTGTTCCAACAAGGCACCACCCAGCGTTGCACACTTAAGAATGGTTTGTATCAAGTGGTTCTGCTGCAGAGGCTTCGACAGGTACTCGTCCATCTGTGCCTCAATGCACTTTTCACGGTCGCCCATCATTGCGTGAGCAGTAAGCGCGATGATTGGTGTTCTCTGTGTGCCCAAACTGCGCTCGTATTCACGAATCTTTGCCGTCGCCTCAAATCCACCCTATTGATATTGTGTCTGATTAGTATTGAAACTTACGGGGAGGGCTATCAATCTGTCGGGAACAGAGGATCGGGGTAATATGTAAGGGGGTAATCTCAGCTTACCATGACAGGCATTTGCACATCCATCAGTATCACATCGTATTTGTTATCCTTGACAGCTTCGAGAGCTTCAGCACCGTTGCTAACTACCGTCACAACGTGGTTGTACTTCTCCAGAATCTTAACAGCCAGGCGCTGGTTGACAGTGTTGTCCTCGGCGAGCAGAATTTCGAACGACTTTGTGTTGTCCGATAGTGATGGCGTGGCGCGGTTCTCAAGAGCGGGGACCATACCATTGCCGAGGTCGATGAGCTTGCAAGGCATCGTCATGTACGAGGTAATGCCCAAGTCCAAGCAGGATTTCAGGCTGACATGGACAGTAGGCGCCAGGAGAACGATGGGAAGATATTTGAAGTCGTCTATTCCTCTCAGTCGTCGGGCTGTGTCGATTGAGTCGACGACAATGACATCGTAGGGACACTCCTTGCCGCGCACCCTTGTCAAGGTGTGATTTTGCTCGGATTCTAGCACGATGGGCACCAAACCAAGCTGGCCGAGCATCTGTCCCACTTCGGGCCCGTGTCCCGTCTTGCCCTTATCAATGAACAGGACCTGATGTCCCTTGTAAGGTTTCAACTGCTTCCTGATGAGTGAGATGTCTACGTCGGCCAAACGAACACGACAGGTGAAGTAGAATGAGCTGCCCTTGCCATATTGTGACTTGACCCACACGTCACCGCCCATCAGGTTGACGAGCCTCTTTGAAATAGATAGACCAAGCCCGGTTCCGCCAAACTTGCGCGTCATGGATCCATCGGCCTGCTGGAATGTGTCGAAAATGAGACCCAGCTTGTCGGTTGGAATTCCTATGCCCGTGTCCGACACGACAAATTCAATCATGTACTCGTTGGGCAGACACGTGACGTCGTTACCCTTCTGGATAGTAAGGCTGACCTCTCCATGCTCGGTGAATTTGATGGCATTGCCGACCAGGTTCAGAATAATCTGGCGCAGACGGAACGAGTCGCCGATGACGTGGTCAGGAACCGAGCTGTCCACTCGGTAGGTGAGATCCAAGAATTTGTCGTTCGCCTTGACTGCCAATGTCTTCAGTGCGTTGAAGACCGTTCCTCGTAACGTGTAGGGAATCTCTTCGATAACCATCCGCTTGGCCTCAATCTTTGACAGATCGAGAATGTCGTCGATAATGGTGAGCAGACTCATGGCGAGATTGTTCACAATGTTGAGCATTTCGCGTTGGTATTGCGTCAAATCTGTATCGAGAGTAAGTTGCGTCATGCCGATGATACCGTTCATTGGTGTGCGGATCTCGTGCGACATGTTGGCGAGGAACTCCGACTTCGTCTTGTTGGCTAATTCTGCGGCCTCTCTGGCTTGTGTGTTTCTTTGGATACTGTCTCTGAGATTGTAAACCATTTGATTGATCTTCCGCTTCAGTTCGTCCATTTCGCCCGACGCCTCAACTTCGACCAGCTTGGTGAAGTCTCCGTCGGTAGCGGCATTGGTTATGTCTCCGAAAGCGCGCACTTGTGCCGTCTATGGAATGGGTTAGCGTTGATTTCACATCCCTCCTGGATAGATCAATCATGCTCCTGGTTGTTTGTTCTTCCGGCACTTACAAGGTTGTTGGCCATGGTGTTGACGTCGGTGGTAATCTCCTTCCATCGCCCCTTGAGGCCTGCAACGTCGGCTTGTCCACCCATGATACCGTCGACACCGACGTCTTTTGCGACTCGTTGTACTTCGTTACAGAATATCGACAGACGATCAACCATATTGTTGATGGTTTCTTTGAGGATTAGTATCTCGCCCTTGGCTTCCACGTCGATTTTTCGGCTCATATCACCGTTCGCAATGGCTTGTGTCACAGTTGATATTCCCCTGACCTATAGACCCCCCAAAGAAGATTAGCATGTGCTTGCTATACATCAAATGTGCAGATAAAATTGGTTGATAAAATGCCAGAGCGAGCCAAGATGCGCCCAGTATCTCCCAGACAGCTGGCGACGCACGCACAGCAGGCCCTGCAGAACACACACACTCGCGCACACATTGATAATAAGGCTGCATTTAGGGCAAAGACATCAGCCCGGCCCAGTGGATAAGGTCCGCTTACCTGAGAAGTGAGATTTGAAGCCATTGTGTTGACGTTTTCGGTGAGGTCTTTCCATTTGCCCTCAACATTCTCGACTTGAGCCTGACCACCAAGAGTGCCGTCTGTACCGACGGCTCGGGCTACTTTGCTGACTTCGAAGGCGAACGTTCCGAGGCGGTCAACCATGGTGTTGATGGTGTTTTTAAGGTCCAGAATCTCGCCCTTGACCTCTACCCTAATCTTCTTGGATAGATCGCCTGCAGCGACGGCACTGGTAACATTGGCTATCTCTCGTACTTGTGTGGTGAGATTCATAGCCATTCCGTTCACGTTTTCTGTGAGATCTCGCCAAGTGCCTTGTACATCGTGAACAGTTGCTTGGCCTCCCAGCCGTCCTTCAGTACCGACCTCTCTGGCGATCTTGGTAACCTCGCGGGCAAACTGCTGCAGCTGGTCCACCATGGAATTGATCGTGTTCTTGAGCTCGAAAATCTCGCCGCGACATTCCGCCTGCACCTTTTGTGTAAGATCTCCCTTTGCGACGGCTGTGGTAACGTTGATGATGTCTCGCACTTGAGTTGTTAGATTGTTGGCCATGGCGTTGACGTTGACCGTCAGCTCATTCCACATGCCCTTGACCCCTTCAACGTCAGCCTGCCCGCCGAGCATTCCCTCGGTTCCGACATCACGGGCAACACGAGTAACCTCTGAAGCAAATGTGCGTAGTTGATCCACCATAGTATTTATAGTTTGTTGAAGCTGAAGGATTTCTCCCTTGGCCGCACTCTCAATCTTTTGGGTCAAGTCTCCGTGGGCCACAGCTGTAGTGACTGATGCGATTTCGCGGACTTGGTCGGTCAGGTTCTGCGCCATGACGTTGACTGTATGGAAGTATCTATGTTAGCATCTTCGGGGGGGGGGGGGTGTGATTATGGATAGCAAAGGTGATGGGTAGTGAGCGTTTCAATCATACCATTGTCCGTCAGTTCTTTCCACGTGCCGTCCACTCCCTCGATCTGGGCCTGTCCGCCTAATATGCCCTCGGTACCGACCTCTCTCGCCACTCGCGAGACTTCACTAGAGAAGACACCAAGTTGATCCATCATGGCGTTCATGGTCCTCTTGAATGTGGTGATTTCGGGGTCCATTTCAATCGGGTTTATCTTGACCCTCTTGGAGAGGTCACCCCGGGCTGCAGCGGTCACTATCGATCCGATCTCCCGGAGAGCCTTCTGGAAGGCCTCGTTGGCCTTCTGGTGCTTCCATAGCTCTCTCTCCAAAGTGGCCACACGTTCCTGCTCGATAATGGCAAGGGCTCGTTCTTGCAGCTGCTTCTGCTCCAAAAGTTGGGCGTTGACGCCATCCAGCTCGGCCCTTTGACTGTCAAGTAGGCGGGACTGCCCGTCGACATGTTCGCGCAGGCCTTCGAGCTCCTCATCGGTAATTGCGTTGAGCTTGGATGGACGACCGTCCGTAGCGAAACCATTCCTCGTCGTGCTGGATGCCGACTTTAGGCGTTTAGGCTCCCGGCCTGAGCTTGAGCTGGTAGGGGACGAGCTATCATCGCCAAAAAGTGAATGTGCAGTCTCGTTGGGGGTGTCGGGGAATATTGTACCAGGGGCCGCGTTGGCACGGGTTTCGAGCTGCTGAACCCTTATCACCAGGGCGGCGAGCTCGCGCTCGAGTTGTTTCTTCTCGTCGGATTCCGGGCCGGGAAGCTGGACATAGGTACTGGAGCGAAATGAAGCATTTTTTCCAGGGGCCCCCGAGTTGGTAGCGATATTCTCCACAATCGCAGCGACAGCTGCCAGAGTCGCCGCGTCCGCCATCATGCGCGTGGCGGGTGTCGGAACTCAGCCGACGGTCAATTATATGACGATTTAAAATATATATGTAGAAAAAAAGAGAGTCGGCAGCTGGCCTAAACACCAAAGTAGGCGTCGGATTGATAAAAGGTCGGCTTAGGAATTCATGAGGTTGACGGGCGCGACGAGGAAGCAAAGGATTGCTGCGGTCGTGGGGAACCAAGCTTGTTGGTTGATTGGGTGGTTCTGGGGAGGGTTGGAGATTGTTGTCGCTGGTCGGATGGCGTGCTACTGTTGCAGTGTAAAGACGAGGAAGTAAACCAGCAAAGGGAGGTTGGTAAGGATAAAAAAATAAAATAAAAATAAAAAGTAGCGCCCCCAAGCCCAATTGCCTCCCGCTGGGTCAATCAGAGAGAAGGCGGTAAGTCGGTAAGTAAGCGCGAAGGCGACACGAGGGGGATGGAAGATTAGGTGATGGATGCTGCACTTGACCAAAGCAAGCAGAAAAAAAAACAAAATGGCGAAAAAAAGGGCCTATCGTCTGGTCTGCGGCACCTTGCACAGTAGCGCGGGGAGAGTGGGCTAGAAGTGCGAGGAGCCACCGGCTGGTTCCAGTCAACGGTGAGACGAACCGGACCAGTACCGTACCTGACCACTGTTCAGTCGGTCAGGGTCGCTTGCTTGCTGCTTGGTTGGTGACTTTGACGTTCGCTCATTCACTTTTCACGACGGGATAAGAGTTGGTGAGAGAAAAAAAAAAGCGATGCAAAAGAAGCGTAAAGAGACAGGCGGGGACAAGAGAGGTGAAAGTAGGAGTGGAGCGAACGGGATCCCAGCATCGAGATCTTAGAGTTGGACGAATGAGAACCACGGCTCCACAACAGTGCGTTGTGAGTGGCTGTTGATCATGTAGGGGTTGCACCATTTACGGCCGAGCGACTCGACCTCTTTTGGCAGGGGATAGGAGGGAGGTTGAATACTTTTTTCTTCTTTTCTTCTCTCCTCCTAGACCTTTTTCGTTGTGGTTTACTTTTGTGATCTCTCCCCCTCCGTCCTCCCCCCTCCCCCCTCCCTTTTTTTTCTCATCTATGCCCTGTGTGCTTATATAATCGTCGTTTGCCCTGAACATTTTATTTGTTGGGGGCTAGTATGGATGGGATGGACAGGGTAATGAGGAAAGGAAAATTCCAGTGGGGGGAGAAGCGTGGATGAATGCATTCAGGCGACAACGTGTCGGTTATGGACAGCGAATAAAGACAAAGTGGCTTCATACATAGGTAGATAGGCACGGTACATAGATACCCTTATGTTTATGATAGGCATATAGGTACCTATGGGGCTGTGGGAGTATAGGTAGGTGTGTAGAGGTACCTAGGTATATGGTATGTACCTAACTGCATAGGTAGGTTGCTAGCTAGGTATGTAAGGTACCTCGTGCCTTGTACCTTACTTGAGCAAGCTGGAAAAACATTAAAAAAAAAACTACATTTACGGTATAATACGGGCGGTGCTTCTTTGATCAAAGGCTGATCGTACAAATTAATATGTCATATCATGAACCAGATGCGAAATAAGATGGGCAAAGGCTCAAACCAACATGGAAAATCCCTATCTCGCAGCTGGCAAGTTAGCTGTGGTTAAGACAATGGCACAGCCCAATTTGAATCACGACCGTTTGAGCGAAGATCTGCACCAATCCCCAGACACTTGGTGCTGTCGGAACTTGTTGTCGGAACCCGCTGTCGAATTCTAGGAACCGCTGTCTGACCCTTTCATATTTTATTTGATATAATTGTTTTCATTTTGGGAGTCGAAAAATGATCTTCGTATCAAGTCTCCATCGCATAATTTTTTCCTTGATCATATATAGGCCAGCGTTTATTTTTATCTTCTTATTTTAGGGCGGAGTGAAATCTCGGAAAATCTGAGAACCATTATTCCTGGAAAGCCTGGGGGCAGGGTCTCGGGTTGTTTGTTCTCTACATTTGTGGTTCACGGCTACTCCGTACCGATTTGCCAAGCTTTTGTGAAAGGCATCAACAGCGCAGCACAGCACAGCAGATTTCTACAATACTCAAAGTACCTACAATAGGCAGGCAGTCGAGCAAATTTCGTCGCCCAAAACCGTGAAAGAGGTCTTTTTTTGCCCCTCGGCCTGTGGTACCACTTGACTACCTACGGTACCTCGTTACCTTGCCGTAGTCCTGTAGGCTAGACTAGACCGGACTAGACTACACTGGACTAGACAAGAGCTAGTGATTAAAGAAAAGGGTCCTTCATGTTTTCGTTGTCTTTTTTTTTCCAGGGACTTCCGCCTGGTGTTCACACTTGTGGCCAAGTTTGCTAGCCAGAAGGCGCCAGATCGACATGTGGCAGGTCAGCACTGCCCCTCTCGACACACCTAGCTTTGCCTTTGCTTTGGTTTGCTTCAATTCATTCCATTTTTAGGGGTCGTGATCGTCGCGGGCGTCGCACAACAAGGGCCAAGAAAGCAATGGGGGCCAATTTAGGGTCACTCATTCTCACCCGCTGCCGAGCCATCAAAGAGGCACCCAGACCCGGTTTTTGGCTCATATTTCTTCTTCGGGGAGGGGACTTTTTGACTCAGTCCTCCGCACCCAAGTCTGGTACTTGGCATTGGTTGGCGGATTCCGCAAAGAGATCGACACGACAAAGAACACATCTCAACCCAAGGGTACCAAGGGTACTTGGTATGTAAGAGGAAAAAAAAGATGGACGGCATACGACCAGTCAGCACGGCAGAACGGCTTTTTTTGGTCCAGATGGCAAGTCCTCTTGCAGCACTCGTAGTCTGGCATTCTGGGTCTTTTGTGCTTGCGTCTCGACCAGTCGGCGTCACTTGGCTCTCCAGTCCCAACCAAACATACCATGGCAATATGATATATGGGACCTAGATAAGCGTTGCATTCGCCTTCACGGGAACCCGCCCACCCCGCTACCGTGCAGCGTGCACCACTCGCCAGCCGATGATTTTGCTGTTGCAGCCACGCGGGTGGGCATGGAGAAAAAGGTTGCCCACCCCAGTTTGTTCTACTTGGTACGGCGTTCCCTCCCCTGCAACACCCCGCCGTACGTCGTGTCCTTCGTTCCCGTTCGTTCGGCCTTGATGCGGCTGTCCAATCGCGGTCTAATTGTAGGTTTAAACGATCAGCATGGAGCAGTGGGGGCGCTATTTTGTCCTGAATTTCATCCCATACCACCCACAATAATTTGCTGCCAGATTCTCATTTTTTTATTTTTTTTCATCCCCCCCCCCCAAATAAAAAACCTCCCTTGTCTCGCTTGTTCTCGTCAGAGCTCGCTCTGAGCAGGCGACCACCTGACAGGAACCACTAAATTTTTAGGCTAGGAACCTAACTATAGACTAGCACACCGCAGCTCAACGGTGTCAGGACAGAATAAGAAGAGGGGAATAAACACAAACATAAAATACCCGGCCCCTTTTCAAGGCGCAGGTCATTTTTCGCGTTTCGTTTGAGCGCTGTTAAAGCGCTCTGACGTCATTGGCGTGGAAAAAGGGAGCGAAATTTGAATGGCAGGTCTGATTGACTTTTGAGTCGTGACAGAAATCCCACCCTGGGGCATTTAATGGGATCTTCCCTGCTTATAATTGTTGGTGTCAGCAGCGATATGCCACGCAATTCTACAAAGTACCTCCCTCGTACGGTCAATGGAAAGCAGTGCACCTTTTGGTTGCTCCTTTTTTTTTGTCTTAGCAGGACGGACAAGACGGGGTACATGGTCATACAAGTAGTAACAAAAGGTCAGCTTGGTCAGGCTTTCCGACTGGTTACAAGTACAAATTGTGCTCAAATATGTTCAATTTTAGGCTAGTCGACCCGCTGCTACAGAAAGCAAATCGCTGTACCGTACTTCCTAGGATACCTTACTTACCGCACAGTAATCGTACATACGGTAAGTAGTAGGTACGATACACTGTACTGGTGCCACGCGCCTACGGTACGTTTCAGCTAAAGCCAAAAGAAGAAAGAGGCTACAGATCTATACCCACAAATATGTTCCACCACGGACAACTGACAAGGGATTTGAGCTTCTCGTCACAGTCCATGACCCATCCACACTTCCGAATGAAACCCCAGCAGCCAGCGAGAGTACTTGGATTGTACGTGTATGTACTTCGTATTATGGGTCCTATCGGCCGGGACATGTGTCAAGAAAACAGATGGCAGGGGGGATTTTGATGTCGGGTATTTGTCTCCGCACAGCTATGCACTTTCAGGCCTCTATCTGTGCGGTACTGTACTGTAATCACCTCCTGCTTACAGACGGGTAGGTATTAGGTAGGTACTAGGTCTAGCTAGAACAGAACAGTACCCGGGTAGATTACTGTAGTGTAGCAATCTACCGGTAAGGTTAGGTAGGTAGGTAAGGTACGTACGTACCTACACAAGTACAGTAAGTAGTACCTACTAATAGTAGCCAAGTAAGTCAAGTTTTTCGGCTGGCCTAAAAGCTAGTTCCAGGTTCACACAACCTCGCCTGCCAGCTACCCTGAATCAAGATGTTCCGTACCTGAGGCACTGTAATTTTAGATCGGGTTGATCGGATTTTCGGCCGTCACCGCCACGAGGTGTGGTTCGCCTGCATACCTTGCCGTAATAAGGGACCATCTGTGCTCCGTGTCGATTTGTTTTATTCCGCCTTGCCGCCTAGCGAGCTTTAGGGACAGTAGGTTCTCGGAGAAAATTGGTCCCTAGTTGATCACAAGAAGATGATTGCCGTAAAACAACATTCGGCAATCCCGAGGTCGATGGGGGTATTGGGTCGACAAGTGTGGAACCCTAAAATGTCGTCTCTTTGAAGAAAAAAGCAAGTATCCATTTCTACCCAAGTAGAATTGCGACGTACTACGTAATGGACGATAACTATAGTTAGTTACTTCACACATAGTTCCGAACCTCGGTCAAGTAGCCTACAATACAGCACGTACCACGTATTGGAATGCTCTGTTGGGTCGGAGTCGTGTCGCCCAACCTTGTTGGCCTGGGGAAATAAGGTGTCTCCTAGCATTTCAGCGACGACTGATTTGCCGGATATGGACGAATGCGGAATTCAAATCATCAGCCCC
The DNA here is from genome assembly GCA_004337975.1 of Pyricularia sp. CBS 133598. Taxonomy (NCBI): domain Eukaryota; kingdom Fungi; phylum Ascomycota; class Sordariomycetes; order Magnaporthales; family Pyriculariaceae; genus Pyricularia; species Pyricularia sp. CBS 133598. The sequence goes on from RRCJ01000004.1 coordinate 1,959,713, forward strand.
AGTGATTCAGTGAAATGGTTTGCAAGTTGCCACCATGGTATTTGCAGGCATGTAGCACGTGCATGGTGGAGACTCTGGCTGTACCGACCCCCTCGGCGACAATGCTAACTTTCCAACGCGATAAGATAAAGTTTGTATCTTTTCTTTGCAGCATGCACGACAAAGCACGGCAAAGTGAAAATCGCATCCAGCAAGAAACGCTATTCAGGGTATCGTGACGTACCAAATTTGACTCCCTGTGCTGTTTCAGCCTTTGAAATTCGCGCGAATCAAAATTTAAAAGAATAAAATAAAAAATAAACAAAAGCATAACATCAAATATCTTATCAGACGCATCACCAACTACCTCGCTCACGTATTATGACAGTAAGGCAGCTCGGTTCCCGAGCTATGAGCAGTATGGCATCAAAGAAGGTGCCCATCCCACGCAGGGGAGTCGACTACAGAGGAAAGGTAGTGCTTGCACCCATGGTGCGCAGCAGCGAGATGCCGTCGAGGCTGATGGCGCTTCACTATGGCGCTGATCTGGTATGGGGTATGTCCTGAAACCCCGCGCTTTTGCAAGACAAAAGTGACTCGTTCCTCTTCCAACACCCCCCCCCCCCTTTCCCTGCCTTGAACAGGATGTCAAAGAAGGCTGACCAAAGAATTCAAAAATGACCTCACAGGCCCCGAGACGGTCGACTACTCCATGATCGGCACCACGCGCCGCCTCAACCCAGAAACCAAGGTGCTGCAGTGGACGCGACAGCAGAACAACGGCCAGAAGCAGGCCCCTCCCGACGCCAAGGAGAACGCCATGTTCACGATGCACCCGGAGCTCGAGGGCAAACGCCTCATCTTCCAGCTGGGGTCGGGTGATCCGCAGCGCGCCGTCGCGGCCGCGAGCCTGGTCGCCAACGACGTGGCCGGCATCGACCTCAACGCGGGGTGCCCGAAGCCCTTCAGCACGACGGGAGGCATGGGCGCGGCGCTGCTCAGGGACCCTGACCGGCTGGTGGCCATACTCGAGGCGCTGGTTCGTGAAGTCGCTCCCGCAGCCGAGATCGGCATCAGCGTCAAGATCCGCCTGCTGGAGACGGCGGCCGAGACTGAGGCCCTGGTGCGCCGGCTGGTCAAGACGGGCATCACGGCGCTGACGGTGCACTGCCGCACCACGCCCATGAGGCCGCGCGAGCCCGCCATCCGTGGCCAGCTGCGCATGGTCGCCGACGTCTGCCGCGAGGCCGGCGTCGCCTGCCTGATGAACGGCGACGTCAAGGACAGGGACGAGGCCATCCGTCTCGCCGCTGAGTACGGCACCGACGGCGCCATGATTGCCAGGGCCGCCGAGGAGAACCCCAGCTGCTTCCGCGCCGGAGCCGACGGCGGGCTCGCCCCTTGGACCGAGACCGTGCCCATGTTTATGAGGTTCTGCCTCGACATGGAGAACAAGTTCTCAAACACAAAGTACCTGCTCAACAACATGATACCCGGCAAGGCTCCAGAGTTCCGGCCCACGCAGCAGGGCAAGACATTCGTGGCCGTGTGCGAGGCCTTGAACCTCGACGACCTCGTAGAACAGGCCAAGGCCTTGGACGACAAGCTGGGGCTGACGGAAAGGCTAGAAAAGTCCAAACCAGCGGCCGCTCTGGAGCAGAAGAAAGGCGGCCGGTGGCACCAGAAGGTCGAGATGGAGAAACAGAAACAGAACAACCCTGCCGCACTTGCTTCCGGCGGCAACATGAGTAAAGCCAGGGACGCAAGCGCAAAACCTCGCAAACCGTTGTCTGAAAGGGGTGTGGGTTCACGACAGGAAGAGTCACCTATCACAAAAGCCCCGGCACTGGAGCCAGCGATGTTGAGCTCCTAGGTGAGGCGGGGCGATGGTCTAGCTTTGACAAAAAGTTTTGCTTTGCTATTTTATCTTATTCCTCTCCCTAATTCCTTCATTTATCCCCTGTCTGTATATACTAGCATGAGCATATGGCCGGCGTTGATTTAGTAGAGCGGTTTATTCAGGTTTATTCCGAGATACACAACTGGACTTTAAAAGGGAACATCTTTTAAAACAGTGTTAGCCATAATACCAGGATTCAAGACTATATACACATTGTGTTTTGCCCAGACTTCATGTTCAGAAACTTCATGTTCAAGATTATATAGTCTAGTCTGTCTGATCTCTGCTGTTTCTGTACTTTAGGTTCGGTGACTGCGTAGTAAACCACACTCGAAGATCACTGAGCTTCAAATCCATCTAGACGAGTTTTAGACCCTCTTTCCTTGAGCTATCAGATCCGCAACCTTTGGCGGGAGCACCAGGGCACTTCGGTCGTTGCGACGGTGAAAGTCAACCAACGCAATGGCCGTCTTCTCGGGGAGGTCTTCGTGGATGAAATGGCCGGCTTCTGGAAACACCTGTAATGCGTATTTGCCTGCGTCCAAAGTCAGTCTCTGCTGGTTGTTGGCTGAGTGGGATTTGCACCCAAATTCCTTGAACAAAATCTCACCTTGCATCTGCCCTATCGTCAACTCCGTGTCCAGACGATCCGTCCCGGCCAGTAGCAGCATCTTGCCCCCGCGACCAGTCAGGAACTTCTTGCTCAGGCCGACGAACCAGCCTTCCCAGAAGGGCTGCGTGGCCGCCAGGTCGGTCCGCCACCTCCAAGGCCTGGCGTTGACGCCGCCGCCGCCGCTAGCTCCCTCCACGGTCTCGTCGGTGCAGTGGGTCAGCAGGGCCGGCACGCTGGTGCGGGCCGAGACGGAGTTGCGAATCGTCCGCGAGCGTACGTGCCAGTCGATGGCAGCCGGGACCGAAGCGAAGCCGGTAGGGCGAGTGGAGAGGTATGTCTGCATGCTCTGCAGCGCATCCATTGCGGATCCCTCCACGACGTCCAGAACCGCGTAGCCGAGGAGGACCGAGTCGTCCAGCCGCCGCAGGCCCGCGAGGTGCGTGACGACCGCCCCGCCGAGCGAGTGGCCAACCAGCACCATGGGCGGGAGGGCCTGCCAGCCCATCTTGTCCTTGATCGCATGTATGACGGCCAGGAGGTCCGTTGCCAGCGTCTCAAGGCTCAGATCCACGTCTGGTGAAGACGTGGTCGTTGATCCGTGGCCACGTGCATCAAGAGATAGGATGCCTGCGGACGGGTTGAGCTTCCTTATTTCGGCACCAACGACGGCGAAGCTGAGACCGGAGGAGCCGGCGCCGTGGTGTGTGACGAAGAGGGGCCCCTTGCCGACAGGTGAGGTGAGGTAGGCGTGGAAGGTGTTGGTTGCGTCGGAGCCCTCTGCCCCGACGTCAAGAAACAGCTCCCGCTCAAAGTACGTTGTCCATGGGACGGGTTCCAACGTGCGACCTCTAGACACACTACAACCACGTCGAGGCAGTTTTGATCATCAGCAGGGGGGTTACACGGCAGCTTCAAGGCAGGGGACGCAGTTATGGATAATCCGAACCCTTGTGGCCTGGCAAAGAGGTTTTGCTGCACAGACGGTACGATGGTTCCTGTCGATGAAGCCGATGAGGCAGAAGATGAGTCGTCCTCAGGAAACTCTGGCAGCTCCGGTACAGTCCCAGTCTCTTCGAGATGGTCTTTGGTCTGCTGCTTTGTATGATAGGTAGGGGCTTGTAGCTCCTCGGCCTCGTCCAACTGCGGCGTTGATGCCAATGGATCAACACGCGCCTTTGCCCATTTTTTCTGCAGCTCATTCATTGCGGCTGATACGAAAAAAAAAGGAAGAGCAGTAAAATTGGCTCTGCGACAACCGATATCCTCCGCCAAGGAAAACTGATGTTGAGAGATATCTTTATAGATGGATGGTGGCGCACTGTGCCTAGGTATCTTGGTCTCTCTCGTGCTTGGGATGGAGACCTGAATCTGCCTGCATCCACTGCTACACTACAACCCTTGATGCCTTGGCAATAGGTTCAGCGCAGTGAGAAGACTTGATCGACCGGTCGCAGGCTTTGAATGTTCAGGACGCCGTTTTGCATTCAACAGTTGTACGTAGAGCAAAAATTGACGCAAGAAAGGAATGAAGGATTGTTTCCATGTTGATTGTTCAAGTGGGATATGGCGACTCGCGACCCCGCATACTTCTTTCATACTGTATGTGGTAGGTAACAAAGCAAATTTCGATTGCGAGCAAACACTTGGCACAGAACAGATGCCTCCTGACATCCCGGCCACGAACCAAGGTAAAGTAAACAAAGACCTGAGCCCACATCTCACATTGATAGCACTTCGAATGACACAAGGAGCAGTTCGACCTTCTTTTTTTTACAGTAAAAGGAAATTGCTTAGGTATCTATGTAGTCCAAGTAGATAGGTTCTCTCGTCGTGAGGGGTATGTTTGTACGTAATGAACGAATGGTTAAAAATACACACACCATATTTAACAATGAATGCTCGCTGTTAGAAAGATGGCATCATACAAAATACCAAGGGACAAAAGAAAAAAAAGAGAATAAGAATCCTCATCATGGCTTCGTTCCAACCCCGTACACCAGTCCCGGCACAAACCTAGTTCTAGTAGCCACCACGTGGTCCGTAGCCATATCCGTTGTTGTTATAGTCGGCGCCCTGGCTGTAGCCACTTCCATAACCTCCCCCGTAGCCCGACGGTACGTAGTTGCTCGGGTTGTAGTTGTTCGTCGGTCGAGGGGCACCGTAGCCACCACCAAGAGCGGGCAATGTGGGCTGCCTGCTGTCTGCCGTCGCTATCGGGGCGGCTCCCGCCAGGAGATTGTCCTTGTCGTCGTACTGAGACTGCGGCGTGAGAGGCCTAAATGTGTCGGCCCGGAATGTGTCTCCGGCACCCGCAGGTTGCCTCTCACCGGGGTATGGGCTTCGAGGCCCAGGGCTGAGGTGCCTATCGGGCATGGCACGTGGCGGTGCAAGTGCCGACTTTTCGTCCATGGCCGTGTTGGCAACGGCAAATGTGGCAGATGAATCCTTGCCTTCCGTCTTGGGTCGGTCCAGGAGAAGGGAGTTGCGCGCGTCAAGGGGTGTGAGTGTGTCGGCATCGCGCATTTTCTCTGTGAGCTCAAGTTAGCAAATCCAGATCTATCGTCAAGAAAGAGAGTAATAGGGGGTGTGCTTTTGTGACTTACCGAGCTCCTTTCTCCGCTTACGGTGCGGGTTGGCCTTGCAACAGGCAATGATGGCATTCCAAGCGATGAGAATTGCCAAGACACCGGTTAAAGTAGATTGGATCACAATAAGGACGACACCAGCCACCGTCTGCGTCGTTTGCTTCACACCAAACTCCTGGACAAAGACCAAGATGACCACGACCGAGAGGACGCGGACGACGGCGATGATGACGTTAATAACATTGCCAGATTTCCGCTCGTAAGGGCGGTTCCAGATGAGCATGACAAGCATGAGAGCCTCGATACACAGCAGGGAGATGGTCTGGATCCTTCCATGTCCATCACCAATAGCGATGCAGACGCCCTTTGCGAAAAGGTAGACGATTGTCGGCACAAACAACCACCAGTAGTCCTTCTTGTACGACTCGTAAAACATGCTGTACTTGACCCAGATGCTCTTCTGGTCGTAAAGTCCGCTGGCACTACCCTCTGCCTGCTTGAGCTGGCGAGCAGTATACCAGATCTTGAAAGAGAAGAACAGGAGAACGCCGGTGAATAGTGCCAGTGTCACTCCGGCAAGCGTCTTGGCAGCCCACGAATCTCCGTGTGTGAACTGAAATATGCAGTACAGCACCCAGACGCCGTAGAGCAACAGGATGAGCGAAGTGATGGCGCGCGCAATTGAGCCCCAGTAGTGCTCGCGAAATCCAATCAGCGACTTGGGGAAGCTGCCGAAGAGAGCCCAGAACTCCAGGATCAGCTTGAACAGCAGAATGCCGACGGCGATGGCAACAATGGCAATGGCCACAATCAAAAGAACCGTCATGAAGGTGTTCGCGGAAGGGATAGACAGCTGGTTAACGTAGGCCTGGATTCCAGTGACGGTCGTGCGCAGGTTGTCGGGCATGCCAGAGTTTTCTTGGCCCGATGCTGGGGCGGTCGTGTTAATGCTCGTCTCAATCTGCCTGGCCGCGAGCATGACCAGGTCATCAAACGCTCGCTTTACCTTGACCACGTTGCTGTGCGGGGCTTGGATCGAGCCATCATCGAAAACCAGGGTGGTGTTGCGTAGGGCCTCGACGCTGTCGGCAGTAAGGTTGCCGCCGGTCATGCCGCGAAAGTCGTCGATGGCAACCTGGAGTGTGGTCCAGGGGACGAGGCCGGTCGAGAAGGCAAAGTTTTTGGAAAAGCTCCTGTAGACCTGTGGGTAGGCAACCGAGAGCATGCCATCCATGGCCAGACCTTGGAACCATCCAAAAACCTCGGTGAAGCTGGGACTGACAGTCCCGAACCCAGCTGCACTGCCGCCGGCTGCGGCACCACTTCCACCTGCAACTGCGGCACCCATAGCAGAGACTCCAGTCATGACGAGAGCCGCACCGGCTACGCTGGCGGCAACATACGAAACCGCGGGGACGTTGGCCGTCTTGCCGTTTGACACCTGTGACCTGATGCAAGCCACATTTCGTCCAGTGTCCAAAGACTTGAGTTCGAGAGTGGCGAGGGCGGCGATATCGGGGACCTGGAAAGCAATCGCGGGAACGGCATCGGCAAATTGAGCTGGGATAACTTGCGAGCCCCGTGCGGAGAATGTGCCAGCAGGGACTAGATGGAGAGCGATACAATATTCCAGTTAGCAGTCGTCCCAAAAAAAAAAAAACCAATAATACAAACCCAATAACACGCCAGCCCTCTGTAACATACCTGGACACAACTGGGATACAAAAGTTATAGCAGAGCAAGGGTTGAACTTGTTGGAAAAGACGCTCTGGCCGTAAGCGGTCACATCGAGAGAGGCCGTCACGTTCTGTACTTTGCTGCTTGTCCCGCTGATGTCGAAAACGACAGTCTTGTTCGAGGCGTTGTAAGTGATTTCCATCTTCTTGACCTCCACTGTAGGGGCGGTCTCGCAGTTGCTGAAGCCGCTAGTTTTGAGAATGTCCTCGGCTGCAACGCCTTGCAGTGCCAATGCAATGATACCAAGGGCACCGGCGGCGAGCCGATGCCATGACCCTTTTCCACCGCATCGCGCCATATCGATATCGGGTTTCTTTTTGTAGCTGGCGGATCGAATGTCCTGGGCTGGTATCAAATATGTGTCGAAGATTTCTATTCGATTTTTGTTGATTTCTTTTTGCGATTTCCAAAGAAGGGATGTGGTTTATCTGAAATGTGACGCGTTGCTGGTCATGAGATCGATCCGGTCGAGTTCCAAACGTAAAGCAAATAAAAAGAAGTGCTTCAAGTATATGGGTGACTCGAGATTAGTCGGCCACGGGCAAATAAAAAAAAACCAAACAATGAAGAAACAAACGAAGGGCCAAAATGGCAAAAAAGAACAAACAACAATTGAATGTTTAGAATAGAACAATACGGGCCGAGGATCAACCTGGAAAGAATGAAAGAAGGGCAGATAAACTGCCCTTTGACCAACGATTCCGTCGCCTCTTGGAATAGAAGCTTTCTCAACTGCCAACTAATAAAATAGCCAATGTCAAGATGTCTTGCTAACACCCTCACTGTCGTGGACGGTGATAAGAAGGAGAGAAGAGAGGGAGGAGCAAGATCGGTGACAAGGGTGGTTCTAGAGAGGGAGAGGTCGTAGGGATAAAAAAGGAGACAGGGAGTGGTTGTGAACGACGCGCCAAGAATGCAACCAGCAAGCGAGTACCGGAAAAGGGACTGGCTTGCCTAGGGTTGCAGCCACCCACAAAGATGTTAGCAGCAGATAGATGAAACGAATGGAATATGTGCTAGATCTATTAACGACTGGATGAGAGGCCAAGGAAAGGTTTGCCCAGTAAGGACTCCAAAGGGATAAGCGACAAGGTTAGATGTTGTAGAGAAGAAAATAGAGAAGAAAAGAGAGAAGAGAAACCAGGAGAGACATGGCAGAGAGACAGACAGCTAGCTCCGATCGACAGTCGAAAGGAAGGGGTACCCAAAGATGCCCCACGCCGGAAGTATATGGACAGGACAGACAAATTAATTACCACCTCACGTATTGTACCAGATTAGTGAGTGCCTCACAATCCAGACCAACTGACCCAAAATCCGAACCAAAAAGTCTTATGGGGGGGTAACCCAGAACAAGGTCATTACGATTCGGCTCAGGGATGTCCGATACGCTCGCCAGGAAAGCGAAGTGGGCTGGTTTGGTAGGTTGACATCCATTTTCTGTAGCAAGCAGAACTGACAGACTCACCAGAAACCATTCGAGAGTCGGGCATCTTTTTTATTCCTCCTTCCTTTGACGTCGGGTCGAATGGGGGCGGCGGCTCAAACAAACCTTGCGCGTGGAGCGGCGTTGACGACAATTGGACGCCGTCTTTTCACTGGCGTCAGGGGTACGCGCCGGACCCCACCAGTCACGAACCGCCCAACCCCGACGAACAGGCACAGGCGGACCCCACCCGAGCATAAAAGTAGGTAAAATGGCCCTTGACAGGCAGGGATTCACCAGCGTCCGAAACACTTCTGAGGGGGTTGCTGAGACTTGCCCGGGTCGCTCTTATGACGGCCCTTATTGGAAGATGGCTCTTGCGACGCTCCATCTTGATATGGAGTTGATGGCATATTTTCAGTTGTTCTGGAAGCTGAGTGAATAAAGAGAGCCCCGTTTGGACCCAGATTTCTGAAGAAGCGATTGCAAGATCGATTCAATTTTCACTCGTCCCATCCAAAAATTCAACACTTCCATGGAACAGAAAAAAAAAAAGAAAAAAAGAAGAAAAAAAGACTGTCCCTCGAAGGAGATGGATGCTCTGTTACTGTACTGGACGGTACAAACGTTTTGCGTAATCGTGGCAGTCGATTGTTTCGCTAGCACACGCCCACAACCTTGGCAGCCTCGATCTATAGCCCGTCCGCTCCTTACACATGGTGATCAATGCAATTCCAGCCACAAGAAGCACCAAAAAATGACTACGTGGTATTTTAGTACGTACCGTAATACGTAGTACAGTATAAGTTAATCGTCCGCCGATCTTTTGCAAGGGTCCAGCTCTCCAAATTATCGACTGTATTTGTTGGGTTCGTCTTGATTCTTTCAGCACCACGCGAGATGGATAAATTTCGAAATGATTTGGTCTGTAGACTAATGTTCTAGTAGAACAACTTCTACGGGGTAGTTTTACCAAAAGCTACGGCAACTTAGCTCATCAGAGGCTTGCTTGGTAGACGTATCTCTCTGTCTACAGTACCTGTCCAAGCTGTCCCAAATAAACATGGGTTGATTTGTCTTTTTAACGTCCACGTTTAGCGGGATGACATCAAATGTCTCCAAGCACCAACCCTCCAGCCGTTTTTTTCCCCTACTACGTACTACAACTAGACTTGCGTCCGGGACATGCAAGGCACAATTCACCGTCGCATCGCGCTGAGCCTCACTTCATCCCTTGGATCTGCTACGCGCCCTGAGCCTAGTGTTTATGCTGTTTGGATTTTCCGTCCAATCTTCTCGTTTACGGGGTATATATGGGCCTCTTACCCCTTTTTTCTTCTGGTAAACGATCGGAGGACGCGGAATCAATCGCATGAACATGACATGACGGGAATCCAGGTTATCAAAGTCATCAAAGGCACGGGCCATTGCTGTAAATGCCTCCATGCTTCCTATTTGCGAATGACTCGGAAAGCAGATCCGCAGCTGCCCAGCACAGAAAGAACTCTTATCATCAACAAGCTAAATGCTTGACACTTCAACTTATGAGACAAGGCCAGAGACCGTTGAGTTTCTATAGGTAGCTGTCTTCTGTTTGTTTATGAGCAGTTTACCGACACGTTACAGAAATCATACCATAAATCGCCGATTCCAAAATAAAACCAAAAAAGAATCCCCGGGTTCTTGTTTCCTACGTACGCCTCCCATGATGGATGCATTAGGTTCCTCCACTCGCTGATCCCATCAACAACGTGGTGAGCTAGATCACATTAATACAAAACAAACGACTCGAACGTCAATACCCAAAGCTGTATACCCATGGAACGAGCACCAAACAAAATATAAATTCAAAAATTGGACCAAATTTAAAAGAAATGGGTATCTGAGCTATTAAGATCGCGGCAAAACATGTGAAAAGAGACACGGGAGAGGACAGCCACCAAAGTGTTCTGCCTTTACCAAAAGCTCGCTGTGACGGCATCTTACTGGTAAAAATTTCCTCCGCCCGCTTGCTGACGGTCTGCACTTTGAGGGTATGGGGAGGTACGTGCTTGAAATTGACCACCCATACCGGCTCCAGCGCTGATCAAGCCACAATCAAAGTTCAAGGCAGTGGCGCTGTCGTGAAGCGGCGCAGAACTGATGGGCATCTGGGGAAAGGGCTCTAGACCGTTCGTAGTAACGGAGAGACCAAACTGTCGCTGAGGCGTAGTCAACCCGCCAAAGGAGTTGGCCGAAACTGGTAGGTCAAGAAAGCTTGCCTGATGAGGCGTCTGGTACGCAGGGTTTGGGCTGACGTTCGGCATGCCCAACACACCTGTCGTATCCAGGGAGTGCAGGCTGCTTAAGCCGTGATTGAAGCTTGGGGCTGGAGTGTGGTGGAACTGCGGACTGACAAAGGGACCCCCGGTATCAGGAGAAGTTACACCATAGGGGAACTGAGGTTGCTGAACCGCATAAGTGATTGGGCTGTGCCTTTGGTGCCCTGGCATTTGCAGGTGAGCAGGCTGTTGGGGAGGCAAGTTCCTTTGGGCGTGCAGATGAGTCTGTTGTTGGTCCTGCGCAGGAGGGATGGCAGGGAAAGGTCGCTGCGGTGGTTCCTGGACCGGACTAACGATCGTATCGGCATCCAAATGTTTACGAGCAACAAGTCTCAGAATAGGGAGGCTTATCTGCTCCATATGTTTGGCGAGATGCACAGTAAGCTTCTTCCATGTCGGGAAAGTCTTTCCACAGAACCGGCAGGGCTCATCCTGTGGCCGTGCTCGGGTTTCGGCATGACAACTCTCAACTTTTTGCCATGTACGATCTAATCCCCCCGCACGCTTGATGGCAGCCTTGGTCTTGACCTTTGGCTCCTGGAACTTGTGCTCGCGAACGAGGTGCTGCAAGAAGTTATCGCGACGATAGCATGTGTGTCGACAGTCGGCAACGTCGCAGGTCCACCATTCCAGGTGTCGGTGGCCTTCGTTCTCGTGTCGAACCCAATCCGCCTTCCGCTTGAAGATCTTGGGCTCTCGGCACCTATCCCAGGTACAAGTAAATGGCTGGACATCCTCATGCACATGCTTCGTCCAGTCCGACGGTTTCTGGAACTTCTTGCTCTGGAAGCATAATTGGCATTCAAATTCTGCGGGCAGCGTCTGGGTTGGTGGCATCGGTATATCGCGAGGGAAGCTGTCCTGTCCAATGGCGCCTTCCAGTGGTGTCGACAAGTCTTCATCGGAGCCATGGATCCTGGCAGACCAAGGGTCCTGTGCCCCCTTGTTCTCAAGTGCGATGGCAGAACCACCCATGTCGATGCAGAGCTTGCCGCAAATGCAGTTTCCGTCCTGTACGCTACCCATATGCTTGATTTTATGAGTCAAAAGACTCTTGTACCGAGCAATCTGCTGGTATGCGATGCGTTCCACCAGATAGTTGTTTTGCTCAGCGAGCATGGGATTCAACTTGAGTATATGCTCTGAAAATCCAGCCAGGTTTGGGGCAATATCATCTATCAGTTTCGTGCCATCCGAACTCATGTCACCATCATCCTGATCATCATCGTCGTCGTCATCGTCTTCGTGATCAGTCACACCCACAGTGTTGGCTAGATTTGCCACCGGGGGACCTCCTGCCTTCATCCACATGCCTGCAATGTTCGAGACCGAGCTGTTGCCTTTGGGCCTGGCAGGCAGGTCGGACTTGGCACGGCGACGAAATGTGTTAACTTTGAGCCCAAATGGACTTTTTGGAGAGACAACTGGTGTGGTCGAGCTAATGGATCCACTCCGAGCATGAGTGGTGCCGATGGCGGCAAAGTTGTTCCCCATTTCCACGAGAGCAGTGTTGATGCTCGGCACAGGCCTCTTGCCCCAGCTGGGAGAGCGAGATGGGGGCGCAAGCCTGTCACCGCTCTCCCGTCTCTCGATTGTCGGGCTTGACGCATCATCATCACCCTGGCCGGTGAAAGAACGCTTGAGATTGGCCAACCCCGGGGCACTTGGTCGCCTGCGCACCACTTTGAATAGCTCATCCAGGAAGTTGTTGGGCTTCTTGGGTTCGGCGTGGCTGATTGAGAGCTTTTTGACCCAGTTGCCACTAACGATGCCCTCCATGTCTACAACACTCGGTAGGCTCCGACGCCGGGTGCCCCAGGTTGCTGCTCTCGACACAATGGAGTCATTATCACGGCACGCAGCCTCGAACTTGGCCACAGCCTCTATTGCGGTTTTTGGCTGGGTAGGGGTGGTTGCTCCCTCTACTATTGGAAGGACAGCCGGTGAATCGCCCCAAACGCGGTTACCGAGCAGAATCTGGATGTCGTCCTGTGTCATCGGCCCCGACGCATCTTCACGAAAATATGTCTGTCCTGCCTTGGTCGCGTTCCTGGTGTCACACCCAAGACCGATTTCACGATCGGGAACGCCCACACCGTAGAGCGATTGAGGCCTTCCCTCGCCATCAGACCCGGATGAGGTTTCCGCAGTGGCTGATAACCAGCTGTCGACGACGCTGTTTTTATCTTGGGTCTCGCGAGCCGCTGCCAAATCATTCGGGCTGGGAGTCTCGGCTGCAGAACGACTACGGGGGTTCAGTCCACCCTGACCTGTGACAGTGTCTGGCATCCATTTACCTGCACCATCGCGGGAGACCTCAAAATGCGATGCTACGGGTAAATTGACACCACCTAGGCCTGAGTTCCCATCTAGCGACGTGGCGAAACCCATGAGCTTTGCATCCATCGTACCGTCATCGGCATTGTCGTCCCTTTCCCACATGGATACAGTTACCCGTGGGCTTTGCGCCGAGATGTGAGACATGGTTGGCACTATGCCGTCGTCGCTGGAAGGAATGCTGTCGCTGGTGTCTGGTGTGAACTGCGACTGGGGGACCACTACTGCCGATTTTGGCGGCAGGACATCCCCCGATGGCCTCCTTTGAACAGGAGGGGACACGGTATGTAATGAAGGTTCTGGGCTCAAGGGATAGGTATGGATGGTTGACGAGTGAGATGGCACGAGAGGAGGAGGGTTGAACGTGTGGTCTGTGAGGGGCTGATCAAAAGTAAAGTCGTAAAGGGACGAGCGGAGACTCTCTCCGAGGAAGGACGGTAGCCCGCCGTTGGCGTCGCCAAAGTTAACGCCCAAGAAATCGTCGCCGACGTCGCTGTTGCTAAAGTCGCTTGGCTGGTACTGAATACTGTCGGGCGTAGACCCAGTTGATGTGTTCGTGTCCAGAAATGTAGGAGACGTTAAGCCGATGCCGTAGTGGGCAGAGGGGGAGAGACGGTTTAAGGTTGCGGCCGGCGATGAGGTCCCGGGGCGGTCTCCCTGGGTAGTAACGGGCCGTTGGTCAGGCATACCCAGTCGACCACCGTTGAGGTGCTGAGACGGGATAACAGTAAAGGTGGACGTCATTTCCAAAGAAGTAATACGGGCGGCGCAAGATCAATGCAGGTGCGCGCCGATGGTATTTAATCTGGACGGATGAAAGGTGAGCGGCCAACCGGATTGAACCTGTCGTCAAAAGGTCCGTTGCCTTCCTTCCTAGGCCGAGCACATGTTCCCGTCGCTGGGCTCAATTTCGGGGGGGGAAATGGAATGAAAGAGGTGCGGAGTGGCTCGCAGTCGTCGCGCAGAAGCTCGATGGCTGCTAAATGCGCTTGCTGGTCGTTTAGTCTGTCGCAGGGCTGTGTCGCTAGCCACAAAACCAGTCCGATATTTACTTTTTTCTTTTGTTCTTTCTTACTCGATGAGACAGCTGGGATTCGCAGCAGGAAAGATCGCGGTGGGAATGCAGAATGATTAGTGGAATTGTTCGATCACAACGCAAAGCTTGATGAAACAACGGTAATAGGTTTGGGATGAAAGAAGATCAGATTGAAGATGGGCGCAAAGGATATCGATGGTGGCATTGCATGCGCCCACAGCTAAGCTAAGGCTGACAGGGTCTGTCTGGTCGTCTGGTAGGGTGAGGATGGAGGGTCAGGTAGGTACTGTGCGGCGGCAGGTAGGTACCCTACAGACAGCTAATTACATTTAACCCATAACGGCGCAGGCATTGCATTCCATTTGGCCCAAGTCACTGGGCTGGTTACCGTTTACGAAAGTCGATGGCTGCAGGCTGGGCTGGGCGGTATTGTTTTGGGGGCTTCAACCGAGGAGGTGCACAGCGCTTATCGGCAGCGGGCCGGACTGGGGTTGACGTGAAGGTCAGGTCAGGTACAGGGAGTGGGGTGGCGCGTGCTGGCTGCGGCAGAGTCTCCAGCTTCCAAGCACAAGCTCCATGCAAACCAAATACCTACTGTAGTAAGTCTCGGTTAGGTGTGTAGCCCATGGTGGGTTTCGTTTACACTGTACATAAAGTACTGATTGCTCCATCAATGGGCGTTGTCTTGATTCTCTAGAGTTGACACATCTCGTGGTAGTCAAACTCCCTTCCCATGATTGTACCAGTAGTAATAATTGCAGTTCAGTCCTGTTCAAAGAACCTTATGAAGTGTAATAGTTAGTAATTGAATTCAGTGTTCCTCCGTGTTCTATATTTGTCCTAGATCCACTTCAATTGCTTCGTTGGCCCGTGCCAGACATACAGTAGTAGGGATCCACGGACCTAGCAAGCCTAGGTAAGTAGGTACCTAACCTACTACCAACCACATACAATACGTACAAGGGAGGGCGAGGCAGAGCTATCTGATCTTAATTTTTGTCAAGAGTTGAGACCAACGAAGAAAACAGGGAGCGAAGGAGAATATACGATGCTCTTCCACACGAGGTGACCATGCTTTTGGACCCCAATTCCTTTTGCTAGGTATGTGCTCCCAAGACTGCGGCTTAGTTGTAGGGCTGTGACGGTTTGGGTGGGTTGCAGCCCCTCCAGTGAAAGAACCAATCCATTCCCACCTTAGGCACCTCGACTGCTTGACGGGCTGCAACCTCCCAGCCCAGGTGAGGTAGGCGTTTTTTACGGCAGACCGACGGGCTTTTCTGCACAGCTTTGCTCTGTGGCTGAGCTCTGGGTGCTGTGCATAGCCCAACCCCACCCACTCCAACTCCAATTCGTTAGTCAATTGTCATCACGCAGCCGACATAATCACCAGCCAGTCCCTGTGCAGAGCAGGAGAAATTTCCGCATTAGTTCACTCCATGCTTGTATGCTGGAGCAAAGTCAGAATATGGATTCAGGCCACACTTCTGCAGTATTGATGAAGCTCTGTGTATGTGTGGTAGAGTCGTGAGCTTCCATGTAATTACTTCGTAGCTCAATTGTCGCCTGATCAAAGTTTAGTGTCGGCAAAAGCGGGGGTGCGACAGTATGCCTGCGGAGGCTTTGGCCGATGCTCCGTAAAACAAAATTCAAATGACGTTCTGGACAGGCAATACAAGCGACAGCTCCTCCACACCATGCATTGCCTTACATAAGCAGTTGGCGATTACCTTCGCTACCTTGGGTACGTACCTTAGCTTGTGTGGAGCATCCGGAGCAGCGACATGGCATGGATTTGTCAGGCGCCCCGGACCATCAGTGGTCTGACCAGTCTACGTACGCTGAATTACTAGGTATGCGAACGGAGTCTCGGCAAACACTGACATAACTGTAGCTTCGCTTCAACGTACATAGCAAAGAAACAACGAAAACACTCGTATAAATCACAATGGTACGGAAAATAAGCTTGTCCTCATCAGTCATGCAAATCTCTCAAACATTCGTTTCCCACACCTGACTTTCGTGATCACAGGGTCTTGAGCTCACAGCATATGGCCTCTCCGGCCTCACTGCAGCTGGCGGCATCGCCGGATACGCGCGCACCGGATCGCTCCCATCTGTAATTGCCGGATGCTCGGTCGGATTCCTGTGTGAGTCTAGAGACGTCATATTGTGCTACTGACTCTACAGCACGGCGGCTTGCAAGCTAATCGGCCTCATGACTCGGTTCAGACGCCCTCGGTGGTTACAGGATCCAGAACAACCAGCCCTACGGCGTCGAGCTGTGCCTTCTTGCCTCAGTCATCCTCGGAGGCGCTTCGATCCCCCGGGCCATTCGCCTGCAGAAGCCTGTGCCCATCGCTCTCAGCTTGCTCTCGACGTTTGGTGCGCTCACTTTCGGGAATGCCGCTCGTCGGGGTGCGTAGATGACGATCGAATACCGACGCGCGATAGCACGGAAAATGCTTGTTAAGCGAGGAATATCTAGCGGGCAGAGGGGACGAAAAGGATTTTTCTCTTCATAACTTGGGTTGATTTCGTTGGTTCATGGCGAACATCAGGGACAGTCTCGCATCAGCGTATAATACACACGTAAAATTACAGAACGACGTCCTCTTGTCTGAATGTTTTCGTCCATCTTGGCAGTCCCCGTTCAGGACCGTTGATTTGGTTTTTGCTCGTAGAATCTCGACCAGCTAGCTCGTTGGGGAGTTTTTCGCCCGTAAACAGTCAAGAATTCTCGTCAATCTCCTTCCACTTCGCCCTGACCTGCTTCATCTTGTCGTTGGTGTTGTTGCGGTTCTCGAGTTGATGTTTCGCCCTCTCTGCCTTGAGGCATTCGGTAAGGGATCTCTTTAGATCGTTACACATGCCCATGGATTTCCACAGGAAGCCCCGAGCATGGCACTCCTCGAAGGCCTGTACGATCTCCTCGCACCCTGGAAAGCGTCACGGTCAGTAACAAAGCAGAATCTGGCGTCAGTCTACATGGGTGGCGCGGGTCAAACTCGATTGGGACGTACCGGCATTGTCAACTCGGTGTAGATGCGGATGCATCTTTGGGTCGTTTGTCGGTACCTCAAACCCAGGAGCTATACGTTTCGACGGCGCAAAGTTGGCCGTTTTTGCTGTTGGAGGTCCATAAGTTTCGTTTCGTCAGGGTTGATGTTCAGGGACTAGGACTGCGCTGGATTTGATAGGACCCACACCCAATCGAACCGCGACGAGAGAGTGGATCCCATACTAGGTATGTAGCTGAAGGTCCAGCAAGAGACGCGGGGCAAAATATCACTGTGACAAGTCCGGTCTCTTTTGTTCAACCACTTGAACATCATACGTTTGGCTGAACTGCCCATTTCGGCGAGAAGATAAGAGGGAACTATTTTCTTGGGAATTTGAAGCAACCAGGGCACACATTCAATCTCGATCTGAAAATGGCTTCACAGCAGGTGTCTGTGAAGAAGCAGCAAGGTTTGTTTGTCAAGATTGCCAATTTTGTCCTCACGTGAGACCAAAAAACCAACTAACGCTTGGCTCCGTCTATAGAACTTCAAGCCCAATACAGCACCTACAAGGACACTCTCCAGCAGGTAGCGCGTAAAATTGGAGATGTAGAGCAGGAAGCAGAGGAGCACAAGTCAGTTTTTGTCATCTCACCATCCTACGACTCGCCTTGGGAGGCGTCTGTATGGCGAGCAGAACAAGCCGTTCCGCCAGATATCTGCCGGCCTATACGCACTCCCAGTTCATGGCTCATGCAAGTAGCTGACCTAGGGAATTGCCGACAGACTTGTTCTTGAGACATTAGAACCTCTTCCTGGAGATCGCAAGTGCTTCCGTCTAATCAACGGTGTACTTGTGGAGAGGACTGTCCAGGATGTTGTCCCAGCGCTCAAGACCAACGCCGAGGGCTTGCGAAAGGTTCTCGAGGACCTAGTAAAACAGTACAAAGGCAAGGAGGAAGAGTTCGAAAAGTGGAAGGTGAGATCCCAGCTTTGGCATGGACTGCATACATTCTCGCTCAGGACTAGGACTTACCTGCCCATCGTGTACAGAAAAAGAACAATGTTCAAGTCGTGCAGTCTTAGCTTAACACCATCTGATTATAGACTGGATGACAACATGCATCAGATTCAAGGCACTCGAAGTAACCGGCTCGCCGGCGTATTTGGTAAAATGCTGGCACACCCCATGTCACTTGAATGGCAGTAGATGCGGCCACTCATCCCCAACCGGGATCTATCTAAGCGTCCCCAACGACACTTGTGTGACATGCTGCGGAACTCGATGCATTCACCACTCGTTCATCGGCGCTGCGTCACCTTGCGCCAGTGACATTTGACTTGTAGTGGCAGAGTTGTGTCCGTGGCAGGTGCACGAGAGCCTCGCTGCCCAACCGTCGCTGGGCGTTTGGCATCTGGTCGTTGGGCTCCAATAGGAGAACGCAGGCCCAAGGGTGTCGCTCTTTTATAGAGCGGCTGATACGAAGTCTACGTTGCCCATGCAGAGATGCTGATCTCGATAACATCAATCGAATGTTCGATGTATGAGCAATCCAAAACACTGTGATCAGTGACCAATGTTACAGTGATTATATTTGCAGAGGTTATGATATTATCCCATGTTTAGTTCCTCGGAATGCCACACAATGACAAGTCTTTATTTGTTACACATCGACTCGCCAATGCTTTTCTTATTTTGACATTCAATCTTTTCCCCCCGACTTGCTTCCCTATTTCGGTTGAGTTGTATCAGATTCGGGAGTGAGGCGGAACATCCGGTACATTATTATTTGAAGGTTGGAAGATGGTGTGATGCCAACTCATCTACGGAGAAATTATGCATGCAAGGTCTGATGGTGGCTCAGTCGCAGCTCGCCTCGCTCTGCTCCGTCTAGGTCAAAGGTAGGTACCTCGCCTGGAATGACACATATGTCTAATACTACTTATTCCCTGGCCATGTCGTACATAACGAGAGCCCTGACCTTCTCGTCATCTAGTTGGCCTGTTGTGGTTTTCTATTGTCTGACAGTCTCCGCATAGGTACCTAAGCTATTTACGAAGTAGCTGCATTGGCCCACATCATCACCTTGCCAGCTTGGGCTGGTCCCGAGAAATGAATGAGGCCTGAGCTTGCTACCCAATCAGAAAAGGTAGGGCAGACGAAATATATCATTGGCCCTATGAAGGGTTTGACATGGGGTCCGAAAGCAAGAGGCCAATCTTTATTAGGCACCACAGCCCTACGGCAGTTTTATTTGATTTGACAAAGGCACATTCGCATCAGAAGAGCCGCGTCTGTGGTAACGTGCCCAGACAAATTTCAACACGTCCCAGCTTTTGTCTTGCCAGATTTGCCCCCCCCCCCCTCGCAATAGAGGCCGTAGTGGGACAAAGCATATTAGAAGGCGCTGCATAGGGGAAAGGTAAGGTAGGTAGGAACACAACCAAAGCATGGTGCCGGGTAAAAGAAGACGAGGTGACAACGAACTCAAACCACCGACACCCACTCGACTAGATCTAGAACTAGGACTCTTACGCGACCAGATCCTACCCTAGGCAGCACTTTTATTTTATTTTGTTTTTGTTCACTGCTACCTGCCTGGGTGATTAGCTTGATTGTTGGCTTGCTGACCGCCTGGACGGGGATGTACCGTACCTTCGTATCCTGAACTGACCGCCATAGCAGCGGATAGCTGTGCCGCGCGTTGTAACTCACTCAATCCTACAAAGTGTGCTGGATCTGGTGCCCTTTTTCGTCTACCATGTATAGCTGACACAATATATGACCACCATATCACTGGACAAATAGGTAAGTAATGATTTAATATCAATATATATGGGATGTTATAGCAGCACAGAATTAACTATCACCGACTTAAAAAGGCCATCTACAGACGATGATTGATGTTTGATGACAGGATGTTCAAAAGGTTGGCACCTTAAGGACCAAGGTGTGGGCATAGGTGGATCTAGTCGAATCAAGGTAAGGGAGTACGGAGCACAGATTACCGAACAGTACACACCGGGCGGTAGAGGTAAGGTACATTCATGTACCCCCATGCTTTTGTGACGTCGTCAATGTACAGTGGTGCGGGTCGTCTTCTCTGCTAATTTCAGTTCCGTGTTCTCGTTTGCTGTCACCCGAAAGCAGTAATTGATGAACTTTTGGGTTAATTCCATATTAATGCAGTGCTTGGTTCTTGGGGAGGACTGGTTTGGTGTGGGAGAAAATGGTGCCATTGTTTGTTAGATACCAGACCTTATGCACAACGTACTGTACGGTACCAGGCCTTTCAGTTGTGTTGTGTTATGTGTGGTGTGTGGTGTGTGATGAGTTGGGCGGGGAAACTGGTGGGTGCCGCCGAGGGTTGTGGTCTGGGCTGAAATTTGACCAATGCCAGCCGAGTTTGGGTTGAGGGAGAGTGACCGGGGGGAGGGGGTTGTTAATGCGACTCTCTGTTGCGGTCAAAAGAAAAGTTGCTTCCCACGGGCGCAAACAAACGACCCGCTCCAAGCCGATTTTCTCCCAATCCCATCTATTCATTCCGTCTTCCCACAAGTCTGACCCTACCAACCTACTATTATCATCTTCCTACACCTGCCAAAGCTACCTACAGTACCTACCTAAACGCACAACCCCACGTCCTTGCAGCCAATTGCCTACGGACCTATCGATTCTTTGCAGCTTTCCGCTCACAGACAACGCCTCATTCGGCACAGCAGAGTCAATTCAAGCAATAGGAACAAGAGACAAACAACAAAACCAGAAAAACAGAAGAAAATATTCAAAGTGAGTGATGAAACTTTGTTTTATCCGTCGATACGGGCCGACACGATAAGCCAGCCATGCACGTGGCTTGCGCGCACCCAACAGTACTGTACACACGCAGGCACGCATCTTGACCCAATCCCGATTCAATCCACTCCAATAGATGGTCGTTTTACCTGTTACTACGACCTGTACTTTGATAGTACTTGCGTACTTTGTACAGAGAAATAGATTCCTCCATCACTGCCCTTGGCTCTCACCATCCAAACAATCCACTCTGTCCCCAGACACCCGGGTCTCCTTAACTTGACCGGTACATTTTCATCCAACCCGAGCTGGGCAACAAACAGCTACCATTCATTCAGCTGCCCACACCTACCTGCCTCCCTACCTACACGCCTCAGGAGAAAAAAAATAAAAATAAAAATAAAAATAGACGAGTACTGTTCTGACGCGGCTTTGCAGATATCCCACATACCATTGATACAGTCAGTAATATACCAGATATTGTCTTCTGTTCTTGCCCCTGCATTTCCCTGCGCGTGGAGCTAGCAACGGCCTGCCTACCTTGCCTATCCGCCGTTTCCGTCGTCTCTAGATAGAGACGGGCACGGGCTTGTAACTTTTACAAGACCCCGTCCCCTCTACTTGACGTACCTTTCCACGCTGCCACCATCCTATAGGTAGATAAGTTGTCTGCCTGCCCGAGTTGACACCGCATGGTCCTTCTCGGTGCAACCCGCACTTCCTCCCCCGGCCCCTTCTCCCTGCTCCTGGAAGGCGAGCGTGTCATGTCCCTCCCAGGTACCTTGGAGTTGGTACCTGGCTTCCTCAGTCTTACCTCGCCTCCACCTATCAAAGACAAGCCAAGTAGCAGCCGTTGATTTGGGGAAAAGGCGAAAACGGTGGACTGATCGGGAACGAGGCGACCCCCTTGGCATCCGTCTTTGCTAGTGACAAGCCCTCACCGGTCAAGCGACCAGGCATTGCTGCAGAGTGTGGAACGCCCCTCCCACGCCAGCCAAAAGCAAGCTTGGAATCGCAACGCACTGCAGGTCGTGAGCCAGCAGGGCGGATCCGCCCACACCATGTACCCTTTTTTGCTCGCCTCGGATCCACGCCGAACATTCTTTTCTTCATCACTATTTGGCACATTCCTACAGCGAGTCGTAGTCTCGGGAAGATAATTCCCCCCAAAAAAAGAATCATTCCTTACTGACGTAGCTGCAGGCAGGCCCTGAGCCAAGTCCACCTACGAACCCCAGAAACGTCGGCACTGCCTGCAAGGCTTGCAAACCTGCAACGTGTAGCAGACACATCATATCCACCATCCTGTACGATCTGGCAGTCCAAGGAATTTACAAGAAGCCCGCTCCCGCCTGCAGCTAGCCAAAATGTCGGACTCGCCCCAATCCAATCCCAAGGAGATCGAAGGCGCACACACTCCCGACGAGGAAGCACAGATGAACGATCCTCAGGACCCACAGTCTGCCGGCCTCGGCTACGAGTTTGAGGTCAAGGAGCAAGATCGTTGGCTGCCAATCGCAAATGGTACGTGGGCAGCACCCTTTGTCTCCTTTTTTGCTGTGTCATCCCTCAGCTACTCGCCCCTCGTGGCCATGGTTCGAAGGGTACCCTCAACCGCCCGGGATGCAGAGATGTCCACTCTGTTAGGATCAGCATTGCATGGCGATATTCCCAGGCTCAACTGGTTGAAAGCTTGACCGCTTCTGCCTGTTATTGTCTTGCCATCGTCTATATATCTCCAGTCCTATGTCCCGCGACTCGTCTCCATCAGGGTCGCCGGAAGCGCCCCGCGCCTCCTTGTCATCCAAAGGCGACAAACAGCACCATGACGCATACGATGCTAACATACGAAACTTTGCCCCAGTCGCCCGTATCATGAAGAATGCACTGCCTGACAATGCAAAGATTGCAAAAGAGGCCAAGGAATGCATGCAAGAATGTGTCAGCGAGTTTATCTCGTTCATTACAAGTGAAGGTTGGTGTTTCGGTCCTACTATTAGCATTCCCAGGTATCTTGTATATACAGCTACTATGCTGCGGATCACATTTGCTAATTTGTCAAAGCCTCCGAGAAATGTCACCAGGAGAAGCGAAAGACTGTGAATGGGGAGGATATCTTGTTCGCTATGACGTCTCTCGGTTTTGAGAACTACAGCGAGGCTTTGAAGATCTATCTTGCCAAGTACCGCGAGGTAAGTCTTAGTGTGCTCGCATTATTTGCTAAATAGATGCGGCGTTGCCAAGCTCCGTTTAAGCAAACAAAGTATCCTCCCACTTAACATATCGTGGTTATTTTCGAGTCACCCATCGCCTTTGTGGCATGCCACTGACCGGAGTGCAGCAGAACCAATCAACACGCGGCGAGGGCCAGCAAAACAGGCCTAGCAGTCAAGGCTATGGCGCACCACCTGGCGCCGCGCCTGGGACCAATACCACAGCAGGTTTCCCCGGCGGAGAGCTCGGGCAACAGGGAACTGAAGCTCCTGGAGATGCCTCGGGATATCTCTACAACACGCAACCTGGACCCAATGGTGCCGCCACGGGTGAATATTGACCAGCATAAACCACGCCGTGCGTATTCAGGCCGCCGGAGTGTCATGCCGACTTGCGGCTCAGAAGAGTTTCGTGCGCGGCGACGCATCAATGTACATGAACCCTGTTTGTTGGTGGGCTTATGGGAATGGATGGACGGGAGTAGGTGTCATTTTGGGGTTTATTTGATTTTTTGATTCAGGACTTTGACGTTACTATACTTGATAGATTCCCCACAAAGGCGATCACTATAATTCTCGCGATTGTATATTTTCTGAATTTGCTGTGCATTCGAATGATGTGTGCTATCTCAAGTGACCCGGAACCTTGTAATATATCACCAATCAAGGCATTCTTAAGCCGATAGCAAGCCACAAAGTCTTAATTGGCCGGTCTTGAGAAAGATGATATGATATCCACAGGCCGTGTTGCTTTTCGGCTTCCCGGACTCTCAGCAAGCCATGGTTGCTTATACTCCGTACACTATAAGACCGGGGAGGTTCCATTAGCAAGCAACGCGAAAGATTTACAGCCGTGTTTACCTACAGTTCAGGAGGCCCACATGTCCATGCCTGGCCTAGGCTGGTCTCCACAACAACAACAGCAACAAACGGATCTTTCCCCACATTCAAGTGAGCACGTGCCTCCTAGACCCCTCTGTTCTAACAACTTTTGACGTTGTCTCCGCCAAAAAGTTTTTGGGTGGAGGCAGGCAGGCAGGCAGGCAGTTTCTTAGACACACCAGACCGATCGATCCGCCTCCCGCCATCATCGCCTTACTTCCTAATATTCCGGTCGGCGACGACGGAGCTCACAAACTGCACCAACGCATACCAATTCTACATACTATGCAAGATCTATCCAGGTCGGATTTCTTTAACAGGCTCCTAGACGATAACATTGCTTAGGGTTGGATTGGTTTAATCGTTGGCGCCGTCGGCTGGGGACGAAATATACCAAACTTGGGTGGCAATCAACGAGGGGCTTCTCCTTTTGCCTTTAATTCACAACCACCCAAATGACTACATCCGCTACCAGGCCTGCTCTGCAGAGCCTGGCTTCCTCGACATCATCGTTGCCGCCGAGAGCCCCGCTCGGCAAGAAACCCATATTACGGACACCGCAGTCGCTTTCAGTCTCGACCAAGAGGAAGCGAAGTGACGGCTCGGACGACAGGCTTGATAGCAGCCCTACGAAACGTCTCAAACACGTCACGTTTGACTTGGAATCCAACATGACCGTCGACATCGGAATGAGGACGCTTGAGGAAACAAAGCGGGAGGTCAGAAGTGCACTGGAGGACCGGGTCCGTGGGGAGACCGAGGGCTACGAGAACCTAAAATCCATCTTCCAAAATGACCGACAGAGATATCTCCCACCGATAGTAGGAGATGAAGAGGACTGCTTAAAGCCTCAGGAACTCATCGTCTACGTGGTCGCCCTGTCCACTTGCGCCCCGATGCTGGACAGGTCATGCTCGGACTTGATAAAGATCGTGACAAAGTGCTCATGGCTGGGCCGAGACGATGCATTTTGCAAGGCCTACACTCAGTTTTTGGCTGCTCTGATCAGCGCCCAAGGCACAACACTGGAGCTGGTTCTGGCCATGATTGTTGAGAAGTTCAAGGACTACCGCGAAAGCGCTTGGAGCGTTCCCGATTTCCCAAAAGTCAGCTTCGATACCGCCCAGGACCGGCTACACGGCGGACTCCGCTATCTCCTTAGGCTGTTTCCCGCAGCCAGGCCCGTGCTTTGCAGCTTGCTGGCGAAGCAATTTCCATACTTGGAGGAGTCCAAGCGGGTTCACACGACTTACGTCAAAAATCTACTACTCCTTAGGAAGTACGCACCCGATCTAGGTCAAGATATAATGGAACTGATCATAGACCGGCTCGTCAAGATTGACGTGCAAGTGCAGTTCGACTTGGATGACATGGATGACGATTTGACGGCTGCAATAGTTATGCACTTGGGTTCGGCCAGGGAGAAGGCCGATCTTGATACCGATTCAGACGAGAGTGATGCCGAGTCTATCGCCAGTGACGATAGCGACTTTGATGCGGAAGCCACAACGATTGAAACAGGATCGACCACTATACAGAAGCTCGACGCTATAATGGATATGCTGTTCGAAGTGTACAAACCAAGCTTCGAGAATCCAACGTCGGATGAAGCAAAGGAGGTGCTGGGTGACTTGATATCGGACTTTGTCAACCTCATTCTGCCAACTTACAAGTCGCGCCACACGCAATTTCTCGTCTTCCATTTCAGCCAATACTCTCCTGAACTGATGGATTTATTCGTCGGGACATTGTTCAACATGGCATTCGAGTCAAATCGCCCCATGGCTTTGCGGCAGTCTGCGACAGCATATCTGGCTAGCTACGTGGCCCGAGGAGCCGCAGTGCCTGCCGAGATTGTGAGGAACGTCGTGGAGCTGCTTTGCCATCATGTCGACGTGCAGATGCGAAATCATGCGGATGGCTGTAGGGGGCCTGACCTACGACGCTACAAGCACCTATATTGTCTGGTGCAAGCGCTTCTCTACATCTTCTGCTTCCGGTGGAGGGAGCTAGTGACCTGGGCGCCCGAGCTTGTCGATCCTTCGGAGAAGTCATCCTATCTCGGCCACGACCTTGAATGGATACCGGGCTTCAAAGAGTCGATGAGCCGCATCATATACAGCAAGTTTAACCCACTCAGGGTATGCTCGCCTGGAATAGTGCACGAGTTTGCCGACCACGCCCGGCTGCTTCGGTTCATGTACGTCTTTCCTTTGCTGGAGAGCAACAAGCGGATACATCTATCTCAGTTTGCGTCTGGCGATTACTCGACCGGCGGTGCGCTCCGGGATACTTGCTACGACCCTTACGATGAGAGCGGTATGCAACTGGAGGCATATTTTCCCTTTGATCCCTACCAGCTGCCGACTAGCAAGCGGTGGATCCAGGACGACTATGTGAGGTGGGAGACGTTGACAGGCATTGGCCTCGGAGACGATGACTTGGACGATGTCTCTATAGAGGACAACTTAGACGACGATGCGAACGACTACGAGGAGGAAGACACGGCAACGGACGACGGGAAAGACGATTGAGAGGGAATCAGCGACACCCGGGCGAACGGACGGCAGTGGGCAGATGTCAAACATTCGCAACTTCCACAGCTGTATCGGGCAGGTCACTGAAAGGAGTTGGCGGCAATCTCGTGGAAGAGAAGAAGATATATAGTAATCATCTTCCAGAGTACATTCGCGGTGCTGCCCAGGAAGCGCACTCACTGGGTATGGTGATATCGCAGCACCGACATAGCCGACATTTTCACTTTTATTTATATTTTTTATTGGTTTATATTTCACTGTCACGATACCAAGCGCAATGTTTATTCTAAAAATACAAGACTTTGATGATTCACACAAGAGAACTTCAGCGAGGCGAGGAATACCGAGTATCGACAGCCTCAAGAAACTGTTCCAGTGGCCCCATCTTGGTGCTCCCGGATGTTGCAAAGACTGTTTCTGGGAGAGCGAGCTGATGTGGCAGGGAAAGGGAGGGCCAGTCGATATTCATTGTGACCGTTATTGATGATAACAGACGCAAATACGAATCGCGGTGAACAGGTTCTATAATAAGAATCGAACGATCTGCTAACCCGTCTAGGTACTCTGTAGATAAGGAGTATATAGCTGAGTGTGAAGTATCAACCATTTGGCTGGGGTTTCTGAACCACGGATTACGGTCCCGCGATTACCGAATATTTGAACTATTGTTTTGAGCCGCATGAAAGATCCAAATCTACTTTCTTGGTTCTCTCTTTTTTTTCAGGGCTGAGAATTTCAGCCTGGCCAGGAGAACTTTTTATCAAAACCCTTGTCACCGTTCTCAGACCAACTCATACTGCAGGCATGGTTCTGTACATAAGACCACACGCAGCGAAAAGAGGGCTATCGGTTGGACGAGAGGGGCGGCGATACCCCGGGCGTTGGTGCAATACGAGCCTGCAATGCAGCAGCTGATATGCAGGCGGATGGGTTACACGAAGAAACCAAGAGAGCAAAAAAGGGATAGGCGCACAGCACCTACAATATCTGCGGTAGGACAAATCTGCTCAACCGTCGAAATGGAAAGACCCTTTGAGCAGACAATGAAGAGACAAGTCAGACAACAAAAACCAAAAGGATCATGCCCGGTACATGCAATTCTCGGCAAGGCAGAGTATGAGCTGGTGTGGCCAGCTGGGGTGTGCATTTCAGCCCCATGGGGCCACTAGGCCTTTTTTTGCAAGCACGCGTCGAGCAAAGGGCTGAAAAACTATATCGATAAAAAATTGATAGCTGCATCGGTGGTGGCAAGCTTGGATGGGGTTCATGAATGGCATGGCCGTTTAGAGGCAACGTTTCGCAGCCTGTCTGTGCGACTTTGCTTAGGTGTGTGTACTGTAGTATCGGTTGTAACAGGCCGAGATGGAGGTAGTTTCCCCTTCAGGGATTTTTGGGTGTCAAGGCGTGTACCCCAGTGGAATTGGCAAGCTTGCAAGGCTTGATCCCTGTCTGTTATTATCAACCGGCCGAGAACCCGTTTTCCCCATTATGGGAGTTTCTAGTTCTAGGGCGGGCTCTCTTTCTTCTTGAGAAGAACTGACCTGGGGTAGTTGCAATTTTCACATTGAAGAAATAGAAAAAAAAGCAAAGTGGAAGGTACCAAATAATGCTTGGATACAGCAAATCTCTCAGGGAAATCGCAATGCGGGATTTCTCGTAAAGGCGGCGGAAATTGCTTTCTTTCTTCTTTGCCTTTTTGTTTCTATTTTCTTCATGTGGCCAGGCAATAAAACCCACCATGCAGACACCAATGAGAACCAAAGATCGATATGACCTTACGGCAACCAGTTTATTTTGGGCAATCTGGCTTGGCCGTTATCCATGCGGGGAAAAACACAAAAGGAAAAAAAAAACCCCAAGCCTCCAACCAACGAAAACATAACGGGGGGCCCGCAAGCTGCAAGATGGTGTTTTTTTTAATGGATGGGTCGATGCGAGTCTGGCCAGGAACCTGGTATGGTAGGTGACAACGTCCTGCAGTCGACTGGGGTCGGGCCAAGAAATGAAGCTGAGATCTTGGGTCTACAACACAACACGGAATGGTCTTTCTTTTTTCTCCCCTCGTGTCGACCTTGTCCAAAGATGGCGGTGTATATGAAGAAGCTTCCTCCACCCTCGAACAATGTTTTGACCCCTCTGAGGATATTCGTCCTCCGGTCAGCCTCTGATTTGGCCCAGCGCATTCCGGGCAAGACAGTATTTCTTTTTTTATCGGTCCATTCATTCGTTCAGAGACAAGGCCCTCTTTTGGGCTGTATATACTCGCTAAGATGACCTTTTTATCACTCGTTTTGCTGGTGGGTAAAATATTCAGACACTCGACACAAACAAGAACTACCACTTACAACATCTGCTACAGGCATCGCTCGGCAATGCTGCCATGATCCCAAGAATGCCCCCGCCGGAGGTCTTGCCCGCCGGCTGGGATTATATGGGCTGCTATGTGTGAGTATGATCCTTTGGAGTACTTTGTGGCTGTAAAGGCAAAGCAGACCATCCCAGATGCCGAGAATATAACTAACAGACACTGGTTTTATTCAAACCAGTGACGTTGGGCGCTCCCTAGGAGCTGCAGCCACATCATCAGGCTTAATGACGGCAGAAGCATGTATAGACTTCTGCACCTCTAAAGGAATGCAGTTCGCAGGGACTGAGTACCACAATGAATGCTGTGAGTCCACCCAGTGGAGCCCCAAGAGCCAGCTACATCGGGTTTCGGTTGTCAATGTATGTAGTGTTTCTAACCCATCGTCGACCCTGTCACCCGAAAAATCTAAGATTGCGATAGTTCTTTGGCCTCGGCGGCCACCCTCGTCCCGGACTCTGAATGCAGTACCGCTTGCTCAGGCGATGCAACCCAGAGCTGCGGTGGACCGAGCAGGTTAACTGTTTACCACAGCTCCCTGCCAGTGGGTCCTCAACCAAACCCTGGAGTCAACGGCTTCAACCATATCGGCTGTTATACGCAAGTTCCTAGCTAGTCCCTTGGGGAAGCAAGAAAATATGACATATGCTAACTATTATGTCTTTTAACCGTTGTACAGCGAGGGCACCACTGCCCGCGCGTTACCTGTGGGCGGGGATGTACCCAGTGCTGAGGTGACAGCGGCTACATGCACAGCTTCATGCCTGGCCAAGGGCTTCAAACTAGCCGGTGTCGAATATGGGGGAGAGTGCTGTAAGTCATCAATGGTGGCGTGGCGGTGGCCACAGCTTGACTGGCTTGACTCCAATCTTGACAACATCTACTAATATTCCACCCGAGCAGACTGCGGCAACAGCCTCTCTGCAGGGGCTGTACCCGCTGCAAGTGGCTGCAACACTCTTTGCAATGGCAACAGCAGTGAAATATGTGGAGGACCGAACAGGCTCAACCTCTACAACTGGCACGAAAACGAGCTGCCGACGGCAAGTGTGCCGCCTACTCCAAGCTCCACAACCTCCGCTGCAACAGGCCCAGGCTCAACAGCTCCACCACCACCCGTGGCTACTGACCTCCCGGAAGGGTTCGAGTACCATGGCTGTTGGATTGACGGGCCTAATGGCCGAGCTTTGCCCGACTACCAGGCTCCGGACTCCCAGACTCTTACACAGGAATCATGTGCTTCAATATGTAGCCAGCGCGGCTACACAATCTCTGGGACTGAATATTCTACCCAGTGCTTTTGTGCAAACGCGATATACAATGGAGGCTCCAAGACGACGGAAGCGGAATGCTCCATGCCCTGCAGCGGCAACCCATCTCAAAAGTGCGGCGCCGGCAACCGACTGACCATATTCTCGAGGGGCGAGCCGCAAGTGTTCCTCCCGCCGGCACCCCAGACAGGAGGCCTGGGCGGCTGGACCTACCAGGGTTGCTACCAAGACAACCTGAACGACAAGCGGACCTTCTACTGGCAGCTGTCGTTCCCCAACGTAATGACGCCTAAGATGTGCCTAGACCGCTGTGCCAAGTACGGCTACATGGCGGCAGGTCTCGAGTATGGCAACGAGTGCTACTGCGGAGATCCTCAAAACGTCGTCACGGCTGGTGTTGCCACGCCGAGACCTAGCACCGAGTGCAACGTGCCGTGTGACGGCAACCGCACCGCAATTTGCGGAGGAGGCAGCAGGCTGAGCACATACTTCTGGACCGGCACCCCATTCTACTCTTGGACCTTCCCCCAAACTCCAGCTACCGCAGGCCGCTACGACTTTCTCATTGGCGGTCAGTCGATCGCGTTGATGACACAGGAGTCTATAACTGGCAAAGTCACTTTCCTTTCCAAATGGGGCACTGGCCCGGGCAACGAGACGGGTGCGTACGAGCTTGACGTCTCGATGATCCCGACCAACCCCGCTGGAGCATGGAGGACCCTCCATGTGAAGACGGACATCTTCTGCAGTGCTGGCGTGATCCTGCCAGACAGGGGAGCCCGACAGCTCAACGTAGGAGGTTGGTCAGGCGAGTCGACCGAGGGCCTGAGACTGTACTGGCCCGATGGGTCACCAGGGACACCAGGTGTTCGCGACTTCCAGGAGAACGTTCAGGAGCTGAGCCTGCAAAAGGGTCGGTGGTATCCGACCGCAATGGTCATGGCGAATGGCTCTGTCATGGTCATTGGTGGGCAGGTCGGCTCCAACGGTGCGGCTGTTCCTTCTATTGAGGTTTTGCCACACGCGCCGGGGAGTGCACCCCTTTATATGGACTGGCTCGACCGGACAAACCCGGACAACCTGTGAGAACCACTTTTCCCCTCTTCACCCTTAAATCAAAGGACAAACAATTGACTGATTCGCGACCACGCGCCCAGATATCCATTCGTCGCCGTCTTACCTGGAGGTGGTATCCTGGTGACTTACTATAACGAGGCACGCATTCTAGACGAGGTCACTTTCAACACAATCAAGCAGCTCCCCAACATCCCGGGCGCAGTCAACAATGACCTCGCAGGCAGGACATATCCCCTCGAGGGAGCCTCAGTGCTCCTGCCCCAGAAGGCGCCTTACACGGCACCACTCGGCCTTCTCGTCTGTGGCGGCTCGTCCAATGGGGCTGCCAACGCCTTGGACAACTGCGTCTCCATCTACCCTGAAGCCGCAACCCCTGAGTGGGTCATTGAGCGCATGCCATCCTTCCGCGTCATGCCCTGCATGGCACCGCTGCCCGACGGAACTTATTTCATCGGCAACGGTGCCCTGCATGGCGTCGCAGGCTTCGGTCTGGGTGTGGGACCCAACTTGAACAGCCTGCTTTACGACCCCGAGAAGCCGGTTGGGTCGCGTATCACCGTGGCTGCCAACACGACGATTGCACGCATGTACCATTCCGAGGCCATCACCCTCCTCGACGGAAGAGTCTTGATCAGTGGTTCCGACCCCGAAGATGGTGTAAACCCTCAGGAATACAGGATTGAGACCTACACGCCCCCTTACCTCCTGAGTGGCAAGCCTCGACCATCTTTCACCATAGTGAACAAGGACTGGGGCTATGGCGCCAATGTTGCCTTTTCATTGGGAGCTGCCCCGAGGAACGGTGCGATTACCGTTACACTCTTGGGCGCCGTGTCCTCGACTCATGGTATGTAAAACTTTTCTTTGTGTTCTTCTTGCCATAACAGCAAAAGCCCAGATCATGCTGACAATATACGATTTTATTTCAAGGCAACTCGATGGGCGCGCGCACATTGATGCCCGCCTTGACATGCACGGGCACCTCGTGTACGGTTCAGGCGCCACCAAACGCCCATGTTTGTCCTCCGGGCTGGTACCAGTTCTTTGTGCTGGACGGCGGCATTCCCGCGGTGGGTGTATATGTCAGGATCGGTGGCGACCCTGCTGGCCTTGGAAACTGGCCTCCGGGTAACACGTTTACCAAGCCTGGTGTCGGACCTGTTTGATATTGACAATATACATTTGTTTGCTCTAGCGACAGGCAGCATTTTGGAATTTGGGCTGAGCGTGTGATGATGGTGGGTTTCCAGGATAGTAAATATGCAGGTATAATGCGCATGATTAAACAATCACAAGTCACATTACAATATATTGAGATAATAGTAGTTTACTCGTATATACCGTCAACATATTTATCAATCATAACGTCGGGAGGCCATCAGGACAATTACTCGCCAACGGTATACTATCCCAACAAAGAGAATCATCTTCATGCTCTTCTCTTACACATCCCTGTCCCTTGTAGTCATACAGCCAACATAAATTCTGTAAGCTTTTAAGGGTAGAAAAGACTGTCGAAAAAACTTTGCCCTCCGTAAAAAAAGAAGAAAAAAAAAAAGAAAACGAGGAAGCCCTTGACCTTGGATGGTATCTTCGGAACAAAGGATCGATTAGCATCGACTAGCTAGTCACATCTTTCATCATCCTCCATCAGACCAAACACCCAACCTGGTAATAATGATTGGACGGCCCCCCTCGAAGTTTTCCATGGGTTTGTCGGTGGCCCCCTCGCCAAGCCAGATGCCTGTTGTAAACCACGTGCCCGGCATGCATTTTATGCATCCGGCCGTGAGAATGCCTTTACAAACTATCTAGAACTAGTTCTAGGTCTAAATCTAGACTTAGTTCATGGATTAGTTGTGCAAGAGTCGGTGGCCGGAGTATTGACAAAGTACAAGAATTCCTACGCGGCACGCCACATGCAGCCTGGAAAAGACCAGGCATTAAGAACTTCGGGTCGATATCATGCTTGTGATAAAACAACACTCCCAGACTCGCAATATCCTGTCGACACAGCATCCCCACACAGCGAATAGCAAAGTAAATATACGTCGGTTCCTTTGAAAAAAATATAGGCAATCATCGCTGCTCTACTTAATATCGATGCACCTCAAAACCCTCAAATAGCACTACTGTCGAGGCAGCAAAATTAAGTAGCTGCCCTTGTCCAGAAACTTCGCTCCGGCATCGATCCGCCCCCTCAGACTCTCGCATTTTGCCGTCCGGTCCATCAACACTAGGTACAAAACTCCATGCGCTTGACACCATCGACTGCCTTGACCACCTCTTAGTGGTGCGCGCATTGTAACCCCGACTAGCCTAGGAGTGTGGAATATGGGAATGTGAGCAGGGGCAAAGGTATCAACATGGCAAACAACTGCAGGGTCGTGTGTTCGAATGTTTCTTTGTTGGCTGGTATGCATCGAGTCGTCTGGTCATACTGAGTGACAAAGTAGTCACTCATCAACCGCCTCTGCTGGTCACATCGCAACCCCAAACGCCACAAACCCCTTGAAGTAAAACCAGAACATCGTGTCATCCTCGGTCTGCCTATTATGCTGAGCGGCGAGGTCCGGGTTGCAGGTCATTTGGTAAGCAGCAAGCACAAAACCTGGGCGTGCGAGCAGCGTCTTTGTCTACTGAGGAAGATCGTCATCGTCGGGCTGGTCGAAGAGAAAGTTGGCGGCAAGCTCCTCGTTCTTGTCGCATGCGAAGTAGGCTTGGATAGCCTGTTCGCGGCCAAATCCCAGACGGCAAAGCTGCATGTTATAGACCAGGTTAGCATACATCACGTCTCGTAGGACATGTGCGGTCGTCGCATGAAGCGCTGTACTAAGCGTGCGAGACCTGCTCATGTGGTATCTGGTTACTTACCCTCTCAATAGCATCACGCTCCTCCTCTGTGACTGCGATTGCTTGGGCACCAGGCGGCAAAGGTGCGTCCTCATCTGCGTCCTCGCCCAGCAAAGCGAGAAATTGCTCGGGGTTCTGTGCAATGAGTTGCGCAAGCTGGGGGTTGCCAGCGCCCAGTTGTTGCAGGATAGGCTCGAGCATTTGCGGTTGCTGCTGGACAACCTGGCGGAGCTGCTGAAATTGTGTATTGTTCCGGAGGAAGTCCAGGTTGCCCAGCGACTGACCACCAGCACCTGCTCCGGCCGCAGCTGCCACAGCTGCGGCAGCGGCAGCCGCATTGCCTGCACTGCCCCCACTGCCTCCGCGACTGCCTCCGCTCCCTGCGCCCCCACGGCCGGCCTGTGCTGCGAGATCGAACAAGTTGACGCCATCGTCATCGCCGCCGCCTGATGCAGCAGGTGCGGTAACACCACCGGTGGGGGCAGGCGATTGTCCGGCAGCCCGGGCGGCAGGGGGTTGAGTTGCTTGACGCAGGTTCTCGGGAATACCCTGCAACAATCACATGTAAGTGCTCTAGTTTCCTCACAGACAGCCGAAAGGCTTGGAAGGTGGACGTGGACTACATGTAGCCCCCTGATAGACACCTACATTCAAAAGATACTCCACAGCTCGGTCGGGGTTAAAATAGGCGGCGCGCATGGCAGCATCGATCTGGGAGCGCTCGAATCCCATTGCCTCCATGTTGGCGATGGCTTCATCACGCGCGGCGCCGGTGCTGAGCATGTTGGGGTCGTTGAAGTTGGTACCACCCGGAGCTTCTCCGGCTCTTTGCGGAGTCGGTGTGGCGGGCACTGCTGACTCCGAGCTGCTCGTCTGGGCGGGGGCCGGAGGTGCGGCCGGCGTGGCTGCCGGGGCCGCAGCCGGCGTCGCAGGAGGGGCATTGGAAGATGCAGCGGCGGCAGGTGTAGGAGCGGTTTTCGGCTTTGGCGGAAGACGAAGTCAGCGCGATGTCAACGGCAACCGGCGTAAACATGTGTTATAAACGGGGGTTGTGCAAAGCCGCACGTTCATATCTCTTACCTTGTTGACCACGCATACAACGAATCCCTTCTCTTCAATCTTATACGACTCAACCGTCTCCTCATCCTTGAGAATCTTGCCTAGAGCAATTATCAGCGTGCTGTGTTCGGGGAGACCGTATATACAGGCGCCTCAGCAGGAGCCGGATCAGATCTGGGCTCACCTGAGTAGATCAGCTTCTGCAGCTTGGGATCCCATCCTCGCTCTTCCGAAATCTTTTGCTTGACTGCTGAGATCTGAGAAGCGATAAAAGTCAGCCGCTATTGGTCCATTGTCGAATGCAGTTGGACGAATGCTCGAGTTGGGGATAGAAAGCGCCGCCTTTTGGTCCGGGGGCATCACTGGGCGGTGGGCGGGGCTTCGGTTTCGCATACCAGGTCGGTCGGTTCGACTTCGATGACGAACTTTTGCTGTTTGAGGTCCTAGAATTCGCACCACGCGGCAGTTAGCAAAAAAATGCCGAACCGGCCAAATAAAAATAGTATCTCATCGAATCCAACAAGTTCCAAGATGCGCAAAGCGGCGGTGCTGCTGTTTGTGGTGGTGGTGATCCGTACAGGCGCCCAACCCCGGCATCTCGGTGCCGTGGGGGAAGTCTCGGTGGCACTATGCTTACCTTGAAAGTGACCTTCATGGCGGGCAACTTCTTAGCAGCGTTACGTGCTGCGAGGCGGAAATTGTGGTTAGGTCGGGTGTTGTTGTTTGATAAATCTTGAGAAAGATGCGCAAAGGACTGTTACTCTTTTTTTCGTATGTATTTTCTTAATTCCCTTTTTTTGCGCCGAGTTGGGTTGAAAGTGCTGTTTGGTGGCGGCCTCTGTCAAGTCAATCGATCAGTCGGTAGACAACGAACTTGCAACTGCCAAAGCTCGTCGAAGAGGCAAAAATATGGGGGGTGTGTGCGGTGCGTGTGTGATCAGTGTGGGTCCTCCTAGACGTCAGAATAATTATGACTGGATGACGAGAGGGGAGAGCTTAGACCCTTCCCGGACCTGCAGTGACGCGACAGCTTTGGGAGCCTGCGGCCTGGAGTGGATCTCACTCACTAACTTACCTACCGTACCTAAGGTATTTTCCGCTGTGAACAACAACGCGGGGAGCTTTCTTAGGTTGGGTTACTTTACTACTGAGAACTGCCGCAAAGCTCGATTTGATTTGCCCCGTCCGTGCTGGCCGCTTCTGACTATGCTAGCTGGAGATAAGGTACCTAGTGCAATGCTTTGGCATGTTTAAAGGATTACTACTTACCTTACCTACTTACCCTGCCTAGTTAAAGTAAAGCTCCTTCGAAGAAGCAAGTCAAATACATCGCAGAGACAGTTTGAAACCTAATTAGGTAGGTGAACTTGAGTGAGAACTATCGAATAACACGTACATTTCGCAATCTATCGCCGATCATTACATCAGACCAAGCACAGCAGTTAGTCACGTGGAGGAATGAACATCAACCAACTGTGACACGACAGCAGGATGTTTTTTTTTTGACGGGACAAGGCCGCTAGCATTTAGACTAATCTAGATAGAACTGGCTGATGGCAGCTCAAGAGATTTTACAAGGTGGTATCATCCTCCGCTTAAAATCCAAAAGGAAAGAAAAGAGCCTTAGCCTGCAACCTACAACAAGGACTGCAGGCTTCGAGAAAATATAGAAGATATGAAATGCGATAATAAAAGAAATAAAGCCATGTCGGTCCCGTAAAGGTTTAGCAACCCGACATAAGATGCCTAACCCACGGCGCCTTCTATTCCCTGGCCGATAAATATGTGGCCGTTTTTTCCTGATTCGACAAAGGAAAAGGGGTATAATGATTATTCCTATACACCCAGAAAATGTCATGTGTAGATCGTAAAACGTTATGATTGCCGAGTAGGCATGTCCTCCTCCTCTTCTTTCTCCCTACTTTGTGTCCTCCTACTGCTCGCCCTCCTGCTGTTGTAGCCGTAAAGTGAGGTCCTGGCTCCAGCAGTCATGATCCAATCGGGGATAGGTGGCGTCAGCTTTCCATCCTCCGCTTCTGGTGAGCTGGGTTGAGATGTTTTGTCATCATCTCCCTGCTCCTCCTCATCCTCTTCATCTTCCTCACGAAGGGAGTCTCGCTGTATTGCGCGAGAAAACTCCTCAAAGCTGCCCTGATGGCTGAGAGGACTTGGCACTTGCGGCAAGCTGCCGCTACGCATCCTCCGGATTCCCTGTACACTGGGGGCAACAAGCTGCCCGGCATTCGGGGCTGCAGTAACAACAGTGCCGGGCTTGGCGATAGGCGGCGGCGTCGGCGAATCGGAGCGGAAGAGAGGGTGAATATGAGACTCGCTAGTGTTGACGTGTTGTGTGAGTCCTGCGGACAACCGGCCATGCTCCGACATGGGGCTGAAGCTGCGGGCCCTGCGAGGCCGGCGTGGAGGCTCCAAGTCTATTGGTGTGCCAGGACTTGAGCTCCTGCTTATGGTTGGGCTTGCGGGTATGGTCTCGAGGAAGTGGCCACCTTTGATACTGCCCGTTGTTTGCAGCGACATTTGCCGAATCTGTTGGTCGACTATCGACATGTCCCAGTTGTCGAATGAGTCTTCGTTGGCACTCGACCTGTCCTTCAACGCATGCAAGTCGAGTGACTCCGGACGGCGACTCGATCGTTGACTGCTAGAGAGCAGGCGTGTCCTGGAGGTGGTTGGTCTAACAGCGTGCGACAAGGACGAGCGAATTGAGCACATGGTTTCGGCAGTAGAGCGGCCGCCGCTCGATCCAGGAGGGGTCCTGGAGCTCACGGACCCGCCTCTCACCCGGGAAGGAGCCGGGCTGGTCTGGCTGTAAGGAATTGACTTGACCTGGGCCATGGCTGACCGACGACCAGCTTCAACGTCAGAGCCGTAGGCGACGCCGTAAATTTTGACAATAAAAAAATGAACTATGAGAAACACGAATTGTGCAGTGAATGCGATTCCAAGGACGACTGAGCTGCCGATGACCATCGACATGGGCTCGGATCCGAGAATACCGGTTGACAGAAAAGAGGTTGCGTTCCGGAGGCTGGCCATTGTCACCGCCGACACCACTGCCGAGACCGTGACCAAGGTCGCAACGATACTGAACCACAAAAGATTGTGTGCTTGGAAGGGGTCCTTCCTCCTAACGTGGATGTACAGGGAAGAAAGCCAACAGAGAACCAAAAGAATACAAGTCTCAAATACCGAGGCCACTATTGAGGTGGCCGTAACCGGTGTTGGCATGGACAGACTTGATGTTGATTGAGCGAGAATGATGTGAACGACCAGTAACGCAGTGGTCGCCACAACTGCGACGACGCCCAGCGCTGCTGGCAAAGCTCTAGGTAGAGCCATTGGTGAGGTAGTTGATGAGATCAACTTTAAGTGCAAAGAGTTTGCTTGGAGAAAGACGGAAAGCCTTGGTCAGGCCGACCATCCACGACGTAGTCAACTCCAGACTGCGATTTCAAGGCTCGCCCGTCTTGACTGAGGTTCGATAGTCAAGCTGAAAAGAAAAGATTAATGAAAACAACACCGATCGCGGGAGGCACGGTAGCCACGTTGATAAACACTCAAGGACTGTCTGCCTTCCGAGCAAGTTGAATTATCCAGCGGGTTCAGGAGGTCGCAGAACCAAGTCGGAGATCCGTGGGTCAATTGGTGGTTGAAAGATTCCGGAAAGCTGGAACGAAATAAGTCGAGAGTTGGTATATGCGACGCACAGGATGCCAGCCGTTTTCATAGGGATGAGGTGTCGACAGGATCGCGAGTTTAGGGAATGCGGCAGCGAGGTAACGTTGTTCGGCGCGTGTAAGTCAGGCCGGATGTTTGAAACGAAGGGCAGGTAACGAATGGAAGCCGTCGAGTCGATGGCAAATCAAAAGAATGTGTGCCCAGTGAGGGAATATACGTGAGTGTTAACTGAAGCTTGGCCGCAAGATCGGGCCTGGGGAAGGTAGGTGGATCTTCTCCTGGTTTATATCCCGGCGGGCAGATTGGATTAAAGCAAGGATGCGAGTTCCAGATGTGCGGATCCCGAGGATGGCGCAGCTTTAACCAACCACAAAGGAGAGAGTCAGTGGCTCGGGAAAATCCAAGGAGGTGGTCGATGGTTGTCAATGGGGTAGGACCAAATGTATAGTCGTTGTGTTGTAAGCCCGAGCGAGGGAGTGAGGAAGAAGAGGGATTTTAGACGCGTCGCGTTTGTGTGTAGATTCGGAGATGATGCTTGGCTACCCCCCTTCCCAAGGTGGTGTTTTATTTTCTTTTCGTATTTTTTTTCTGATGCGATCGAATCGGGTTCGAATTGGCTGAAAGTCTTGTTGTTGCGTGTGAGTGAATTCTGCCTTGGTTGGACGAAACAACCCCTGTCGGTCCTTTCCACAAGCAGGGGTTCGAAGCAGGCTTGGTTCGGGATGCACGATGCTGGTGCCCAGAATTGTATGCAGCACAACAGTGTCTTTTCTCGCCCGAGAGAGACACAAGAGAAAAGATAGGAAAGAAGGGGGGAATAGAAATAAGAAAAGAAGTTAGCACACAACCAACAATATCGATCCTTGCGACAAGGCTGGATGTTGATCAAGCCACAATATGTCTCGAGGACTCCGATTTGTTTAGGCTTCATAACATAGACTATGTCAGCAAACTTGAACAACTTGATTGGCGGTGGGCGCAAATTACCTGGTGTTCACCTTCCCTATCCCTGATCGCCGTCGTCGTGCAGCTGAAGTTCGCTGATCGGTCCCGATGGGCTGGGTAGGTAGTTGATAGGTAGGCAGGTACCAAAAGTAGGTATCAGACAGAAAAGACTGGCTATCGGTATACCACACCAGGCGAATCCAGGCACTGGAAAATAGACCGGAAGACCAGATCAACGAAGTGAACAATCAAAGGATTGACGACGGCAGCAGCAGCAACAGCGACAGCGGTAGGCCGAGAGGGAAGAGGGGGAAAACCTCACAGGAAATGCAAAGGCGGGAGACGGGCCGGGAAATACACAAAATTATGGGCATCTCTATCCCTTGCAGTGCGTGCACTTTTTTTCCATGGCGACCCGGCGACCAGAAAAATATCCATTTGCTTCCTGGTCTTACTGTGCGATGTAAAAGGCCTCTCCTTGTAGGCACCGCCGAATCCGGGAATTGACAGGGAGAGCTCCAGATTCGCATGGTCCCATGGCGACTCCATTTCCGCCTCCACTGGGGAGGGGCCAAGGGCCAGGCCAGACCCCAGGCACTCCGTCCGGGACAGGAAAGAATAAACTGGCGCTTGCACGGATACCGCACTGTCTACAATTATATTGTACTGTCATGGAAATGGCCGAATGGAAGCGCAGGAAAGAACGAACGCATGCGCCCCGCTCGGTTCTTCCCTGGTCGGGTTACATTGTCAGGGCTCAGCACAAACAAACTCCTGAGCCTGCAGCAAATTGACGAGAACAAGGGCGACAGCGTAGCAGCTGCCAGGTTCTTGAGGAGCAAAAGGAATTTCTGGACGGACTTGGCCGTAGCTTTTTTTGTCTGGGATCGGCATTGCGATCTCAGCAGCCCCAGAAGACAGGCAGATTGGTAAACTCTTCAGACAGGCGACAGCAAACAGTCGTGCAGAATGCAATCATGGACGCTTGGAACATCGTGCGCGCGCAGCTGAACATATTTCGCCAAGAATACAAGGACTGGAACTAGACTACGTTGGTAACGAGCTGACAGCCTGTTACATGCCTTAGCTATGGCATCAACGTGCTCGCTGCCTGTGGAGGACGTTAAGCACTTGCTTGCACTTACCTTGAGTGAGGTAGGTAAGCGATCTGGAGGAGTCAATCAACTGACGGCATCCACGCGCAATCAGTGCTCCCCCATGCTTGGCCCGGGAATCAACATGCCTGACCGGGCTGTTTGGAAACTCGTAGGGACGCTACAGCTACAGTAGTATCAAGGCTCTGAGTTGGCGGAATACGTGGCACATGGCTGGCCGTTTGAACCCTCGATGATCGATGGTCTGCCGAAGAAACTTTCCGTCTCATCCTTACTTCTTTGTGTCTTCTTTCTTTTTGACATGCCAGCTCAGCTCATAATATACCCTCCAGGTGGACTTCTAGCACAGCAACGGGGTTGGCCAGACCCTGAAGAACTCCTGATATTTTTTTGTCTGTCTTATCCTCTCTTGCTTTTACTCTCCTGCCCAACGTCCAATGAAATGTGTCAATTCCACTATTATCATAAAAAGTACTCTAACGAAGCGCAAGAAGAAACCATAAACTGAAAAGGGGATAGACATGATAGTACGTGATATTAGGCCTTGTACGGTTTTTTGAAACAAAAAACTTTCCCGCGAGGTATCCGAGATCAAAATCCAAGCATGAGGTTGCGGTCGCGGTGGGCATGCCAAGAGGGGTAACTATCGGAAAGTTTGGCGCGGCTTCCGTGAAAGCTTCCAAAATTGCGCCCAGACACCCAGGAAGCCTATAGGTGCACCTCAGTCCCACCCTATTACGTCGGTAGGCTTGACCTTGCCACGGCAGCCGTACCGCAGTACGAAAGTACCAGTAGTAGTAGACCTAACCTGCCTTGCCTGGCTCAGCCTAACCGAGTCTGGCTGCGGCACTGGGGTGGGCGGGATCTGGCGTGACAACTTGGAAACTCTGTAATTAGTACGCGAGCACCAAACCCACCACTCGCATCATTGTTTCCCTTGGTTTCGGGAGAGTAGGTATTAGAAATAGTCTTTGTGCCTGTCAAGGAGGAAAAGCTGCAACGTTAATCTGCACGTAGGGTAGCAATTGGCTTTTCTGTACAGCCTGTACCTGATGGTCAAGCATAGTTACCAAACAGTACATAGAGTACAGTTATACTTTGGGGGTCACGGCGCGCGCGCGCAAAATGTTTGCTTTTTCCGTATCAGGTTCTAAAAAAGAGAAGGAAAAAAAGAAAAAAAAGACCTGTTTGATGTTTTTGTGGGAGAGGGGTTTTGGAACTTGTACTAGCCTGGTACTAATAAATCTACTACTTAGTCCCGTTCTAGACTCCCAAGAACCCCTCACGCCAGCGGAGTTGAGTGATTTTTCTTCTTTGAAATTTTTTCCTCCCTCACAGTGCCCAAATCGTCGCGATGTCAAATGGTGAGAAAAGCACAGATGCAAAACAAAAAGCCTCACAGACCAAGCAGACTTCGTGTCGTCATAGGAACGCTCCATCACCCTCAATATGAGTCTGACTGGGCTCCAGAAACCGGTTGGTAATTTATTCGAAGTGGTCCCGAAGCAACCTGGGACTGACTCGATTTGGCCCCCCATACCCAATACGTGGTACATCCTGAGCAGTGAACAAGCAAGCACTTACGCACAGTCATATCAAGTCCAACTTTTTTATTTTGCAAAATTGAAGGAAAAGAAGCAAGAACGAAAAAAGGTACGAGGGCTCAGCCTCAATCTCGACTAGGCAATAAGGCTGCAATGCAGGCAAGGCAGGGGTACTGCCATGCAATCCGCGCTGCACAGCAGCAGCCAACGCCACACTCTCCCCTTTTATGCGATAGGGAGGTTGATTACGTGGTAATGCAGCTCCTCCCCCTGATCAAAGCAGTTGTAATTTCAGGCAGACTTGTCGTCAACTGAATTCCTGCGCAAGTGGCTCCCGCGCAAAAGGGGCCCCAGTCTGTAAAGATTTACAGTAGATAAAGTTTGAGCTTGCAAAATATGTAGTATTGTTAACTCAGCCCAATTGAACGTTTTGATGTTTGGGTCCCTCTTTGGATTGAAGAAGAGTTCTGGTAATTTACCGGAATGACAAAACTTGTGCGTACTGTAGTAAGATGGACGCACAAAGCAAGGGCTGACCCTGAATTAGGTATCCCTCCGTTGTGGAAGCGAGGCAACGCAAGGCAACGTTATTACTACGAAGTACATGGATATGACAGAAAAAGAGGATCCAATAAAGTACACAAATCTCCCTTTTGGGAAATGGTAAACAAACAACAATCATCAGCTCCGAATTTTGCTTTGTTGGTGGTTTGTTTTATATGCGTATTTGTTTTGTTGTTGTTGTTGTTTTCTTCATGCAAAACGTTGGGTCTAGGTTGCCCCGAGTCTGCGGCTCCGGGCTTGAAGTTTATTCATGGCAGACACGGCACGGGGTTAAGACAAGAAAACGAAAAGAAAAAAGAGAAAAGATAAAGTGTGTCTTGAATGGAACAAAGCCATGTCTCTTGTGTTGTTAAATATGCTGTAAACAATGGCTCGATCGGTTGTCTTAGACAACCAAAACTGTTTATCGCAGTAATAGTCTG
This sequence comes from Pyricularia sp. CBS 133598, assembly GCA_004337975.1. NCBI lineage: Eukaryota > Fungi > Ascomycota > Sordariomycetes > Magnaporthales > Pyriculariaceae > Pyricularia > Pyricularia sp. CBS 133598. Next base: position 2,002,985 of record RRCJ01000004.1, read on the forward strand.
GGCTTTTATTGAGTCTGCTGTGTTCCACATTTTATTCGAAGAACGATGGTTACGGACAAAGCTTTGTGTGATCCCACTCTTTACTTGACATGAACCTATGGAGACCTCTACCGCTCATCAACTCTGTTCGGTCCGGACCCGATCATCTCCTGCATCAATAGCAAGCAATACCGACAGCTCCACCAAAAAGCTTCGGACGGCTGGGTCAAAGGGTCCTACCATTTGTGGTTATGGACATGTTTCAACGAGAATGTTTGGTTTGTTTTGATCATGTGAACTCTCAGCTCCCGTCATTTCTGCTATTCATCTAGTCTACCTACCATTATTATCGTTTTGTGGATATACTACATACTACTATTATCGACATATAGCTCCTCTTGGGGTGGATGACTGAATAACACCACCTGTTCCAATAACCATATTCCACGACCACTACACAGCCTGGTCCTGTCGTCTCATCACAGTAGCATGTCAGTGCGCTCAAGTAACTCTCTATATCAACCAAGACCTGGATCCTGTTGGCTCTCTTGAACCAAGCTGCTGTTTTGTTTCGCAGGAAAGTTCTCGAAAGCTTGGGCCGCGTCATTGGAGCGAACCTTGTGGATGCAAACAAAGGTATCAACATATTTCCACAAGCAGTAAGTGTCATAAAAGCTATCTATTCAAGATGATATATGCATGGGTATGCCGTGATATGATAAACATCGTGTATAAGACCCCCCCCCCCAGGGATGCTGACAGCAAAAAATGTATCTTGGGAGAAGATGACGCCAGAGAGTTACTGGTCTAGATCACACGGCACTGGCCCTGATCAGTTGACAGCCATGATGGCTTACTAGAACTTGACTCTTCTTATCGTTCACCGAATTTACCCCGACGATCGGCTCAGGAAACACGGGCAGACTTGACCCGTGGCCCCGACGGAAACGATAGGCGTCGCGAACCAACTCACTTGTGCGTGGTTCCATAGCCTCTATCCAGTGGGGGATACCAGTCTGCCCACGGCAGCCATTAAGTGTTCTAGATTTACTTGCAAGACCCGAGGAAAATCCTGAAAAGTTAAGAGGTTGCCGATCAACAAACAGACAGCGAAAGTCACATCCTAGCCAGATGAACAAAGTATCCAAGACACTTACTTTCCAACTTGAAGTGAGCACAGAGACTGGGCTTACGGCATCACCATACTACGAAGAAGACGAAAAGAATAATACCAAAGTCGGTCGTTGGTCCACTTATATGACACATCTGTAAATATCATATCTTCTCCTAGTAGACCCGTGGACGATTATCAAGTCTTTTCTTACACCACAAGCAACTCCTGGTTTACACAAACCATCCAACCCAAAGTAACAAAAGGGGGGCAGGGCACCAATGTGAAAAAGAAACCCTCGGGGCTCGTCAGAATACCCGTACATATTAACAATACAGTGACCAGGCCAGAAACCGGCGACACAGGTCAGGAAGGGACCCATTAAGCAGCATTACTGACAGGCGTCTGCGTTCTCCGCTCATGACCACTGGCAGGGCGGTTTTCATGTTCCACGGCTGACTGTGTTCCCATGTTCCCATTATTCCCGTATACTGCATGCCTAGCCGCAACTGACTGGGCGACCGGGCTGTGACGGCCCGCAATGCCGGGCATCCCGCCACCATCGTCTGTAGGTGTGATCAGGTTACTGACAGATGGTGACCTCTCTGGCCGCTCAATAGACCTTGACTCTGCAGAAGCCCTCTGTATAAGGGAGTCAGACACAGCACGCAGGTCCCTCTTTTCGCCCGTGGGTAAATGTGATGCAACAGTCATAGGATCTCTCCATCGTACACTTGCGCTGCTTCTGCTTGCATCCTCTGCTGGGGTTGAAGCAAACGGTCCCCTAGAAGAGGGGCTGTGCGCATATGGATCATGCCCCGTGATGTATCGAGACTGCGCACCAATGTTGGGCCCGGATGGGCTGTTGTTCGGTGGGGATGGTGCATGTAGGTGTTGCGAGACAGGATGTGGTGCCAAGGAAGGCAGATGCACGCCCGGCATTGGGGCGGCAGAACCATTCGCGCGGGCTTGGGCCTCCTTGTCTGCTTTTGAAGGACGCCCTCGCTTACGACCGACTGACTGCGGTAGAGCCGTGGTCATGGGCTGTGGTACAGCCGTGGGACTCTGTTGGTAGCCGTTGGATGCTGGCCGAGGCTGGATGCTCACATTGCGTGTCGCATTCAACGGAGAGTGTACGTGTTGAGATTGTGGCGCATGCATAATGGGGGGTAACGGGGGTGTCGACTGGTCGATGGGACTGGTTGCGAGCCGCTTCGAACCATGCTCATTCAAGTCACCGATGGATTTACGCTTCAGCGCGGCGAAGTGTGCCGTCGGAGGGGGACTCAATGAAGCGTTGAACATGACCTCGGCGGCTTTCCACACTTGCAACAGGTTGCGACCTGTGCGTGAACCCAGTTAGAGTCAACCCGGTCATTGTCGGTCGTTTGAGGCAAAAGTTGAGACAGAGTTGCTGGATACTCACCACATGGGAGCTGCATCCGGACCCAGTTTGGCTGCACATTGTGTTTACAGATGAAGTCCACCAGCGTCCCGACGTCAAGATCACTCGCCTTTATTATCTCCCCAAGGACGAAACGCTGGCCATTGAAACCATGGTTAGACGGGGCAAAGAGATAAACAAACAAAACGTGACGGTGCTCATGTGAGGGATGCACAACACGGCGTCAAGGTTGCAAAGAAATTGATACGATACAATGTTAAGAGGAAGTGGCGCGTTGGGCGCTGAGTCTGGGTTGAGACTTTGTTGGAGAAAAGGTGGAGGGGGCGCGTGTATTTGGGATTTGGGTTAAAGCAGCTATTACTGACCTGATCAAACTCAGTAAAAGTTGGGTCCATCTTTCAGGGCAGCACTGACGCCCTCCCGCGACTGATGACGATTTTGTAGTGAATCAAAAGTTAGGGGGGAGCGAAAGTGGGATGACACAAGGAATATGCCAGGTCAACCACGGTCTAGTCATTTGAGGCGCGTAGTGACAGACGAGCCAATTTTGCAGGGAAGAAGCTAGGCGCACGAAGCACCGGCTAGTCGAGGGGTCTAGCTCTAGCCTAGGTGAAGAAGGCTGCTCACGGTGAGTGGCGAACACAGGGTGAATGGTGAGGAGTCCTAGGCAGGTGAGCCAGGTGAGCGAGGTCGAATATCCTCACTGCCCAATCAATGGACCAAAAGCCACGCCCTGATGAGAACCCCTGTAGTTGGGACCCGATGTATCTTGGTGCTTGCCCCGTCGATGGCAGAATTGGGAGACAAGATGACTAAATAAAGCAAAACAAAGCAGAATAGAGTAATAATAAGATAAAAAAATCTCCGGCAGTGCTGCTCAGTCGGTTGGGGGTCGGGCGCTTCCCAAGCGAAGCAAATGTGTGTTCCTGGCTCCTTCAACCGGCTTCCGGCAAGAACAGGTCTGGGGTAGTCGGGAGTTTGGATGGGCGCACAAGGAAAGAGGCGAGCTGCTCTATAGAGGCGAAGCAACAGGGGTTGGTGGTCTCGTCAAGACAGAGTAGACCGATGCACACTCTGTGAATGGAGTTTGGGCAGCAGGGAATATAGAAGCCCGTGTCTCTTTTTTCTTTTCTTTCTCTGTTTCTTTTTTTTTTTTCTTGAACACCCTCGTCGGTCTTCTTTGTTGATTCGGAGTGATTCAAGCAAGTAAATCGGAAAAACAAACTTGTAGAGCACGGGCTAACCGTTGCACACCCTTGCTCTTACCTAATTACCTAGGAACTTGATTAGGTTGACGTCGCCTGGTCGGGCAGATCTTTGCAAAACGCGGATCCAGTCCAGTAAAGTGGTGGCAGTGTTGCTGAAAAGCGGGAAAGGGTTGGTTGGGCTTGGCTTGTGTTTGCAGATAAGACGGCCAGGGGAGAATTTCATCTCAGTCGAGATGTGGAGCTTTCTGCTAGGCTGTAATGCCCGGGTCGCTGAAACCAAAAGAGGGGGACACCACCGATTCAAGCCGGTGATGGCGGGTCTAACTGGTGCTGCAGTCAGTCAGTCAGTCAGTCAGTCCCTGTAGTTCGTTTTTTTCTCTCTCTCGCTGTTGTTAGTGTACTGTATGTACAGTATGATGCTAGCTGTTCGTGCAATGAATGACTGGCATGGTACAGAAATCGCGGAAGGCTGCAGTTGTAGTGCTTTGCTGCTGCTGGCTACAAAGGTCGCGCGCGTCTGCTGGCCCAGTGCAAAGTCCTTTACAGTAAATACCAGGCCGTCCGATATTCTTAACCAAGAGTGAAGGTAAATTAAAGGTAGTAAAAGTGATTGCCAGGTTGATAGGTAAAGTGGTGGTTGGATAGCTGTCGTCCGAAAAAAGAAGAGCGCCCTTGTTGGAATGGTTCAATTCGAACTTGGTAAAGCCGGCCCCAAGTTTTCTGCTTGTTGTCTGTGCTGCCGAGTTGGTTGGGCCTGGGCTAGTCTGAAGTTGGTGGTGGTTAGGAGTTAGTGCATTGTCGGAATCTTCCTACTGTGCTCAGACATAGGCATTGTATCCCGCCATGCATGTCATGTCATTTTGAACATGAAAAGAAGAAAAAAAGAGAGCGAGGTAGCACCATGTGACGTCGACACTTCCTTGCTCGGTACCTACCTACCGGGACCTAGGGCAGATACCTTGGGTACCCAAGGTGGGTACCTGCCTCCTCTATTCGAGGTAGTAGTCACAAGAGAAAAAAAAAGACAGGTCGATTTGATTGATGGTGGTGGCAGTGGCAGGGTCCTATCGTATTGGTTGCTGTTGTTTGTTTGCCCGTTTGAAGCCTTGTAGCCATGAATCGTCAACTGTCTCTTTCCCACCTGGGGAGAGCAGCTGCACCTCCAAAAGAGGTAAGAAGAAGAACAACGCTGCAACCTGTCCCAGCACGTGGATCCGACGGCAAGGTAGCTCTTTCTTCTTTACCTCTGTCGAATTGAGCTGCATCATAGGCTCTGACAAATTGTTTGCTCCATGGCATCCTGAGTTGGAGCTTCCTCCTCTCCTCTCGGCGCATCTCTGAAACTCGCCCAAATAACATCCAGGCTGTACAGGGATGCGACGCCTCCGCCAGCAAGAAAGTCGACGCCTCTTCATTTCTGCCCCTCCAAATTTGGTTGGCTCCATGCACCGTCAACAGCATTCATCGCATTTTGGACAAACACCAGGCATGCACCCTGCAGCCCTGTCTCCCCCGTCACCTTTCCATCTCTGGGTGCTGACCAATTGGACGAACCCGATTGATCGCGCATGACCACCGTTCTCTAGAGATGGCTGCCCTCGCCCGAGAGCTGCGACATGGTGGTTGGCTGGGAGCCCAGCCTGGCCAGAACGAGAATGCCTGCTTTGCCCAACGAAGCATCGGCTTGGCTCGCGGCCAGTATGGTAACAATTTCCAAGAACAATCACCCACACCGCTTGTCAGATGTAGGCGAGAAGAGATGCCGTCCTTGGAGAACGAAGCATGTGGCGCAAGCTGGATCAAGCTTCTCCATAGATCGACTCAAGGGGACTGCTGACTGGCTGCGCAAAATTTAGTAGAACTTTCGCTCCATTGGCTGGTTGATCCAAGCCGCCGTTTTTTGCCCAGTTGTCAACTCGAAACTCCTTCAAAAAGGAAAGCTTCTAGACCCGACCGACCGCCTTTGGTATACTTGCATGAGCCTAAAATATGGGACGACCGATTTTTCGATGATGGAGCGCCTTCGATAGGTCGAATGGACCAGTCCTTTTCGCCAATGACATTTCGAAAACGCCCCCGTTACCATCAAGCTATGGGGGCGAAGAGCCGCATTCGTTTCATTGGCTTTGTCGGGTGGTGAGCAACGTCGCCCGCAGCTTGGGTCGGCTGGAACACGGCCGCCCAAACCGGCGGGAATGCACAAGGGCCTCTGGTCGGCTCCTCGCAGGCAGGGAGTCGTGGACGGCGCCCTAGATGTGGTAAAGCAACTAAGTGCATGCCCTCAAAGCCCGAGGGACAGACGGAGTCGGCTACTTATTGTTTTACGCAAATCTTACGTTGTCACCGCTTCTTTGCAAACTCCTCCTTTCCGCATCAGGTATTCTCGCTCTTCTCCACCCTGCCGCTGCACGATGCGTTGGCATCCACGCGCGGATGTCTGGGGCGGCGGAATCTACCCGAGGTCTAACGCTGCGACAATACTCCATAAAGTCAATTGAGAAAGACGCGAATCGTTGCATATGGGAATTTATAGCCTCTGGCAGAACATGTCAGGGGTCACTCACGGGCAATTTATTTGCCGATGAAAGTCTATAATTACGTAGATAGCTCTGGTTATATAGATTACAGACTCGAACTTCTTGGATATGGCATGGCGGTGAAAAGCCACATCATGTTCGGTTCAAGACCATGCGATTACGGAACATTGCTGAACTTCAGATCAACCCCAAATAGGCGCTTGCGATGTGCATGTATACGCAGAATCCAATCAGGAAGAAAAGAACAAGAGAAAACAAACATCAAAGCTGACATCTGGTTTAAAGAAACGTTTTTCTTTCTTTTTATGGTTGTGGGAATTCTTATTCAGGGTGAGAGTGCTGCATGCGCCCGACAATCTTCAGTTTGGTGTAACAGGTCAAGGGAAGAATCTTGCATGGGTTAGCGAGGTTACCAAGCTGCTTCTAACCTCCCAAAACATTGGAACTGTAGTTGTGAAAAGTCTGGCTATACTCCCGAAGTAAAGGTAGCTAAGGTTATGGACACTGACCAAGTGCATGCGCTCGGAATAAACTATTCATTGCCTGCACCGGCTACGTGTCTAATTATCCTGGTGTCAGCAAATGACGTGCATAAATTCGCTCTCGCATTATATAGTTTTAGACTTGACGTAGACCTAGACTAGGAATCTTCATATTCTTACAACAAGCGCGTCTGGCATAACGTTTGTAATGAAAACGGATCTGGTCAGGTACGTATTTATAGGTAGTCTCCGAATTACTTCGTAAGTATTCCACTGAATGCAGGATGCCGAGTGGGTGGTGATACATCTGATGTACAGTAAAATAAGTGAGTATCAGGTAGGTGCGTAGGCATATATAAACAAAGGAGGACATTGATTTAGCCAAGTGAATTGGAGAAATTACAGGGACCGTAGGCCATCGTTGTCAAGTGTGAGCATGGGTTTCAGCACGTATAGGGACGCACTTGAAGTGCTTAGCGGCATGGTTGCCACCAATCAACGCGAAAATCAGCGCTGGATCAACGCTATTCCGGATTCGCTACATGTGCTGGCGACCCCACAGAGTCTCGTCCCATTGTGGACGAGATTCTGCATGCGCGCCACGAGACTTCCGCTGCGACATACCGGATGGTCCAAGCGTACCCTCGCTTTGTCCGTCGCTCGCTCGCAACCTCCGCAAAACCAGATCCTCAACAACCTTTCCACCCCGGCGTCCGCCCGACAAGCATATCGCGACCACCACGAAACGAAACGGATGTTAGCATACCTGCCTACCTTACCTTATGCATCTAGGGCCGGGCAAGCTTGAATTCTGCAAGGAATGGAAGGTGCCATTTGCCATTTTAAAGTAATCCCCTGCTAGCACAGACCAACCATCCCCAGTAACTTTTGGTCCCAAGGCGCTCCGCAACCCAAAAAAAACCACCCACCCCCCGAGAACCGACAGCTGCGGTCCCAATCCGTAACTATACCCTACGCGCCCGCCGCGTCTGATTATGGACGACGATGACAAGTCGAAAGTACACCTGGTTGACAAGGAGGGAAGAGCTGAGCCGGAGGTGAATGGAAACGGCACCATCAAGATGGAGACCCAGAATTCTACGACTGATTCGGCGCAACGGTCGCGGTCGCCGAGCTCTATGACGCGGGATGGTGAGACTAAGGCGGTCGACGGCAACAAAATTCCACCTCGAAATGCCTCCCCCGACGCGAAATCCACGCGCAAGAACCCCCAGCAACTACCATTGCGGACCTCAAAACTTTTTGGCCATCTAGCAGACGTCACGGAGGAGGCGAGCCGCGGCTTTGCCATACTTAGCGACTGTGTATACGCCTCCAAAGCGCTGGGTAATTCAGGACAGGAAACCCTAGATTGTGACTGCGAAGAGGATTGGCGTATGTTGTCCCCATCCATGCCTTGAGACTTTATGGGAATACGCTGACGTGCAGATCACCAGGCGACGGCCTCAACCATGCATGCGCCGAAGACTCGGACTGCATCAATCGCGTCACCAAGATTGAATGTGTCAGTGGGAACTGTGGCGACGGTTGTCAAAACCAACGGTTCCAACGAAAGCAATACGCCAACGTTTCGGTCATCAAGACGGAAAACAAGGGCTACGGCCTAAGAGCAGATGCCGATCTCGAACCTAATGATTTCGTTTTCGAGTACATTGGCGAGGTTATTGGCGAGGAGCTTTTCCGCAGCCGCCTCATGAAGTACGACACGCAGCGCTTAGAGCACTTCTATTTCATGTCCTTGACCAGGACCGAATACGTCGACGCCACCAAGAAGGGTAACCTTGGTCGCTTTTGCAATCACTCTTGCAATCCTAACTGCTATGTCGACAAATGGGTGGTGGGCGACAAGCTCCGCATGGGCATATTTGCTCTGCGCGCCATCAAGGCTGGGGAGGAGCTCTGTTTCAACTACAACGTGGATCGTTACGGTGCCAACCCGCAGCGATGTTACTGTGGCGAGTCAAACTGCAGCGGCATCTTGGGTGGCAAGACGCAGACAGAGCGGACCACCAAGCTACCTCTGGCCATGATTGAGGCTTTGGGTATTGACGACGGAGACCACTGGGAGTCGAGCGTGAAGAAGCCACGAAAGAAAAAGGCCGGCGAGAGCGAAGAGGAATATGTCGGCAGTATCCAACCTCGAAAGCTGGAGGATGGCGAGGTGGGCGTGGTCATGTCTACGTTGCGTTCTTGCAAGGAGAAGTGGGTCGCCACTAAGCTTCTGCACCGCATTCTCGCTGTGGATGAGGAACGCGTTCTCAACCGCGTTGTTAAATTCCACGGGTACGAGTACTTGAAAACAACCTTGAACACCTTCAAGGACGACAATGAAGTCGTCTTCCAAGTCCTGAACATCCTGTACAAGTTACCACGCGTAACTCGAAACAAGATAGACGATTCCAACATCGAGCCGCTTATCACAGAGCTGAGCAATTCTCAGCACGAAGAGATAGCAGCCGAGTCGAAGAAACTACTCGAGGTGTGGAAGACACTGCAGGTGGGCTACAGAATCCCGCGCGCCAAGGCCGATCGAAGCGCCCGAGACAATGCAGGTTCCTTCTTTGACGACCGCCGGCAGCAGGCGCGGGAAGCTGCCTCTGCACCACTTCCAAGGGCACCATCCCCTGTGCGCAACGCGCCAACGGGACCTAGGAGCAGTATGCCACAGCGTAACCCACACTACGTACCACCCAGGCGCAAGTTCCCCCAACAAACTCCCCGGGATGCTCCTGCACTACCTTCTGGATGGCGTTCGGCAATCGATCAACGGACAGGCCGCCAATATTATTGGGAAACCGCAAATCCCGACAAGAAGTCGTGGGTCCGCCCAACCGCTGAGATGGCAAAGGCCAACGCCGCCCTGCAGGCCCAGAAGATTCAAGACATCATCAACCAGTGTGCCCAGCCAACTCCGAAACCAAGCTCTGCTACGCATACGCCTCAACCCGTAGGCACACCAGTGGCGGAGCCAAAGAGGGAAACTTGGCGATCATGGCCTGCTGATAAACAAAGAAGGCTCTACGAGAACACGGTATTCATAAATCTTCGGTCCTTGTGCTGTTTCCGGTTTACCCCAAGTGTGTCTAGGTGGCTAACAATGTGCTAGATTTTCCCTCACATAAAATACGTGGCGGACAAATATTACAAAAGGCTACCCAAAGAGGATCTGAAAAAGTTTGTCAAGGATGTAAACAAGACGTTGGCGGCGTCAGACTACAAGCATGGGAGAGTCAAAGATCCCAGCAAGGTCGAGGAGAAGCAGCAAAGCAAAATCAGGAAATATACGCGGGATTTCCTGGATAAGGCGGTGAAGAAGCACGAGCTCCGGCAGGCAGAAAAGGCCAGCGCCAACAGCAAAAAGCTTGAAGATGGAACTGGAGAGCCGTCTGGATCTACGTTGACAGGTGCAGCGGAAGGCTCCAAGAAATCGCCACCAGACACTGATGCTGGGGTGCAAAGTACCAATGACAGTGTCCCAAGGTCGGTGGACAGCCCAGACTCGTCGGCCACAGACCTGAAACGCAAACGTGGCGAAAGCCGCGATTTTGAGAACGTGGAAGGTGCAGCGACCGATTTGACGCCAGGCCACACCCCGTTGGCCAAGAGGGTGAAAGAGACAGACGTAGAGGAGCCAAGCCCTCCTCCTCCGCCACCGACGCCGCCACCCCTTGATGAACTGGACGATGCTGTGATGATCGAAGAGGCCACAGAGGGCCGGCGTTTGCGAGAGCACGAGGATGAGCTCAGGCTAGAGAACGAAGAGGCCCACCGATTGCAGCAGGACGCAGTGGAGCAGAAGAGGCTGCGGGACCACGAGGAGGCCCTGGAGCGGGAGAACCAAGAGACATTGCTTGCGCTACAGACAGACCAGCGTGGGTCCGATCCGGACGGTGACACGCCGATGGCAAGCAACGTCAATGGCACCAAGATGGGGACAGTGATGGTATGAGTAACATATCGTTGCGGGCGCCTCACGAGCCAGTCGATATCTGCTGGGTCGGGTCCGCAAGGGCGGGACCTGGTTCCTTGACGATTAGCCAAGTCCTTATTAAACCTTGAAGACCAGAAGAAGAAATTCTCAAACAGCACAAAATGAGACTTCATGTCTATTCATCTATCTTGTTTGTCGAATTATTACAACCTGCGACTGTCGAACACTACTACTGGTGAGAAGAGAGGTTCATCTGCTATTTTGCAAGCCAGGCGCAGCGCTTATTAGGCGCATCTGTTTTCGAAGCTTGAGTTGACATATCAATAAGAGACGAGAGCTGCTGAAAGCTGAAATGACCGCGCCCTACTGTCACAGGACGACGACTTTTTAGTTGGCTGACCTGCTCCATGGTCAGAAAAGAATGTGTCTTAATTTCCCCCCCTATGCTCACTCAATGCATTGACTCGGATAGATTCCATAGCACACCTTGAAAAGACCGCTCACATGAAACCGCATTCTACAAAAAAGAAAACCAAAAACCAGGAAACGGAGAAAAAAGAGTAAATGATAAATAGACCCAAATCCAACCAGAAATTGCCACAGTCCCGCAACCATGAAATAAAACTCAAAACTCCCAAACAACCAAACAAATATGATTTTCACGTCATTACCAAGAAGTCACAATCTTCTCGAGGGCTTCGAGCAGGATATCGGCATGCTTCTCCTGGAAGATCAGCATGGGTCGTAGCCTCACGGCCGAGGCGCCGCTGCCGCCAATGTTGATGCCGAAGGACTTGGCCCTCTTGAGGAACTCATCGCGGCGGGGGTTGTCAAAGGCGATGAAAGTACCCTGGCCCTTGCCGCGCAGGTTCTGGAACTCGTTGGGGTACTTTTCGGCCAGGCGCTCGAGGTTGGTAAAGAGGTAGTCACCAACACGAGCCGTGTTGGCAACCAGGTCCAGCCTCTCGATCTCCTCAATGATAGCACGGAAGATGATGGCTCTGGCCGGGTCGCCCATCCACGTGTTGAACTGCCTGTACGGCAGGTTGGGCCTCAGCTCCGGGTTGCCAAAGTAGTAACCGGCGGTCTGGGCCTTCTTGGAGAAGGTCACCATGTCAGGCGGGCTCGACAGGTTCCAGTGGTCATGGGCCCAGAAGCGACCCGTGGCACCCACGCCCGTCTGCACCTCATCAACAATCAGCAACACGTCGTGCTTCTTGGTAATGTCGCGCAGGCCCTGGAAGAAAGCGGGCGAGGCGTGGTTGTCGCCACCCTCGGACTGGATAGGTTCCACAATGACGGCGCAAGGCGGCTTGGGGTAGTTGAGGATCAGATCCTCGACCTCGGCGAGAGCGGCCTGCTCGGCCGCCTTGTTCTCGGCCGCGTGCTTCTCAAGGGGGTACTTGAGCAGAGGGAATGTGGCCTGAGGCCAGTCGAAGGCGGGAATGTCAAGCTTGTGGATGGGCTTGGACCGCGTGGTCGAGAGGGAGCCAAAGAGACGGCCGTGGAAGCCGGTCTTGAAGGACATGATGGAGAGCTCCTGCGAAGCGCCGGGGGACTTGTTCAGCATCGAGGTGCGCAGCTCCTCCTCGGTAAAGGGGACGTCACGTCCGCCACGCTCCTTCTGCCGCCTGTACATGAAGGCAGCCTTGTATGCAGTCTCGTTGGCGTCAGAACCTGCCATGGCGGTGAAGACCTGGTCGAGGCCCTTGGGGGCGACCTTGAGGATGCCCGACTTGAGGACGTTGGTCCAGTCGTGAGGTGGGAAGTTGCCCAGCGCGGGGCGGTTGACCAAACCCTGGAGCATCTCAGGGCTCCGTGAAGCCTCCAGGAGAGCAGGGTTGTTGTATCCGATTGGGATAGAGGCGATTTGGGCATAGCTGTGGCCGGCAGTTAGTAAAAGCTTGAGATGCACATGCTTATGAAGCGCCAAAAGGCGAGAGGGTGGGTTCATAGCTTACACATCGAGCAGCACGTTTCCATCGGGGTCAACGATGTAGTTGCCAGAGCTGTTGGGGTAGTCGGTGAGCATGTTCAGACTGCGCGTGTCAAACACCTCATCCAACTCCTTGATGGCTGCTTGCGCCTTGGGACCAGGAATCTCGGTCTTGACTGACGGGCCCTCGGGCTCAGAGTAGAAGGATGGCTTGGAGTGGGCGAGTCTAGTGAGAGCCCTGGGTGCCAACGCCGGCCTGGCGAAAGAGCGGCTGCATGGCCTGGCGAGGGTGCGCAGCAGCGCGCTGCCACGAGCGACTGATGCCATTTTATGTGCGTTGTATTTGTGGGTGGGTGGCGTCTCTACAGACTAGGTGTGCCCGCCCAACCAAGGTAGGTAGGTAGGTAGGTAATAGGGCTGGCGGTGTGTGAACTGCTGGGGTGTTGTTGCTGGTTAATCAATGTTTTAATACCAATCGGGCTGGTAAAAAGCAGAAAGAGGAGTAAGAGGGTGATGTCGCAACGCAGAATGAGAGAAATGAAGAGTCGCAAAAAGGAGGATACGAGAGTGAGAGGTTGTACAGGGAAAACGGCGGCTCAAAGAATTGTCCTAAAATGTGTGCAAGTGAAAGCCGAGCTCGGCCGGAGCTCTCCAACAGGGAGCGGGGGAAATAGTAAACAACGGCCACTTACATTTGGATGCTACGTCACAATCGTGGGGTGGAGAGACGACGAAGGAACAAGGGGGCAAATATTGTAGAAAAGGTCCGCAAGCAAAGAGGCGAAAACTTTAGTGAGTAGTTCCAGTGCCTGTCAAAAATGTAAAAGGACAGTAGAACATCCAAAGGGGTTTTTTGATGTCCAATGTAAATTGCAATTGATTGATGAACGGCGAGCGGGAGGAGGAATGTAGCCTCGTTTTGTACCCGACTAGGGTGGAGTCGACGCCCCAGAGTCGGTGCATGAAATGGGAGCATCAAGCTCTCTCAAACCGGGGTCCAGGGACGTCGCCTTACCGGTTTAGGTAGGTCCATGCGAGGAGCCAGTACACACCAAAAGTGCCGACCTCGCACCGTCGCGGCAACGCACCACCACAATGTGAAGTGAACCGGACCAACCCCTGCGGTATTTTGTTCGCCCTTTGTCCTAATCACAGGGAAAGCCGGAGAACAAACAAGGACAAGGTAATCTCCTAGACCCAAGACCGACAGATAACGGGTATGCATATGGCAAGAGTCAGCACAAAAGGCTATCTGTGACAGCCACAAGAAATAGACAGACGATCGAGGTTGATTGCTCTTGTTTTGTTTTTTATTTTTATTTTTCACAGGCGGTGACCAACAAACAGCCTTAAAATTGATCTTTGTTCTAGAACTAGTGGCCATCGCTCTAAGAAGCGGGCTGCGCTGTAGAAATGTACTGTTAATTCCATTACAGCACCAGCGAAAACACACACCATGATTCGGGCGTCTTCTACGGACAAAGATAAAAAGAAGACAAAACAAAAACAAAAGAGTATGCGCGTTTGTGTACGTTTCCTTCCTTGTTAAGCACGCTGCCAGAAAAAGAGAGAGAGAAAAGAAAATAGAGCCGGAATCCTCAATAACCCACCAAACGCCAGTCCCTATATAGAATAAAATAACATCCCTCGAACCCCCGATTTGAACCCCAAACTAATAACAAAGTACACTAAACATATCAGTAGATTAATAAATGGTGCTCGAAGAGAATGATTGCTAGTGATGGGTGAAGAAAAAAAGACCAAAAAAAGACCAGAGTTGAACTCGTGGCAGAAAACACGGTTTCGTCAGGTCCACCATATCGAGTGATCAGCATCGGTCATAGTTGACTGTGAGTTGCAAATAGGACTGGTTCCGAGCTGGCCGGCTGGCGGGCTAATTTGCATGCTACCGGCGGAAACAGTTCTCGACGTCCATGCCTAGCTAGCGGCACCCGTTTCCTCCTTGGGTTCTGGGGACAAACCGGCAGCCTGTGCCACCCGCTTCCAGCTTTCCAGCTCCCCGTACAGGCGCTCACATTCTGTCTTCAGCTTGTCGTTTGACTGGCTGAGCTCTGCGATGGCCTGCTCCGTCAGAAGCTTCTCCAGAGTCCACTTTTCAATATTTTGCGTCTCGTTGTCCTTGAGTTGTGTTATAAAGGCAACACTGCGCTGGAGAATTGAGCCTTTGTTCTTCTCACAGCCAGGAACAATCTTGGCGAGCTCGTTGATGCCTTCATTAATAGTTTCCCTGCGACGACGCTCGACTAGAAAGAAATCATTGTCAGATACTGCGGTAGAAACATGATAACAAGTAGACACTTGACACAACAAATACATACCTTCCTTGTGGTTGTCTTTGCGCAGCTTGTGCCATTCCTCGGAACCGACGGCTGGTTTTTGGGGACCATTCCTCTGCTGCAACTGATTGAACTGCGACTGCTGCATGTCTTCCATTGGCGACTCCATGGGTAATCCATCGGGTGTGACGCCAAACGAGTTATCATTATGTTCCGTGTCTGCCCCTACCTGGGCGGCAAACGTCTCCTCGGTTGTTTGAGGGACGTGGAGAGTCGGGTACATGGATCCAAGCGCTGCCGCTGCCGTGCTCGAGGCATTGGCAGGGTCAGACACATCGCCATGATCAACTGTGGCCTGTTGAAGAGCCGAGAAGTCATCCGCGTTGATGTTGTCAGAACCAGGCTGGGGAGCCGAAGCCGCAATGGCGCTATCCATATAGAGCTGCCCTGATGTATCTTCGCCGACAGGGACTTGGACTTGAACTTGGACAGGGATAGGGACATTGTTGGGTGCTGCCACGGCACCCCTTTTGGAGCGGCGCGAGTCTGGCGAAGCTGACTCCGAAGCTCGCTTTCGCTTCTGGGTTGGCGATGAAGGTATGGGAGCTTCAGCCTTGAGGCTTGGCTGTTCCATCGGTTGGGCTACCTCTGCCATTTTGGATGTGAGGTAACAGACAGATAAAGAGGTGATAGGGGAAAGTGGACAAAAAGACGAGAGCGCGCGTGCGCTTGGGATGTTTGAAGTCCTAGTCCACCTCTTTGGGTACAATAATTATTGCTGCAACATTTTGTTAGTTTATAGAACTTGTCCTGAGGATATGCATTGTTGTTGCGCAGCGAGGAGCGAGCGATTGTAGTCTCAAAGTGGGTCACACCGAGCCTATGGGCGTGAGTGAGGTTGCAGAGACCCCTGCTGTAGACGCGTCGAATGCGGTCTAGGCAGGCAAGCAGACGACCACCTCAACTCGATGGTGTTGTCCTGCTTTCCTTGACCCCAGCATGATGAATTCGCAGGACAAATGCAAAGTGAGAGAGCGAGAATCAAGCAGGCACTTGCTGCTGGTTGAAATTAATCAAGGTAGTTGATGAAAGATGAATTTCCCAATGGGTTCCTCATGGCACGTGCCCATTGAATGCAGCCTTATCATCGGCTTACGGAACGCGCCGAATGCGCTGCGACAGTAGCTGGTTGCTGTTCTTCCTCCATGAGAAGGCTTGCCAGCGATTCAATAGTTTTGCGACCCGAAAGAAAGTGCAAGATACGAGGATGGTAGATCGAAACTGAAGGTTGCGCGCGATACGAAGTCGACAAGCACCAACAGAGAGTCTCTCAAAGGAGTACCGATCCATGAACAACTGAACTGGGGAAGTGATGTATGTATGGTAGTGGCTTTGCGTTGATTCATCCAGTAAAAGCCTACAAGGGCGACATCAAAGGGACGATTGGTGGACAGGACATCTGGGTGCGTCTTTGAATTGAAAAAAAACCCTCGGGGAATAGGCCAAGTCGACAGACAATGTAAACAAATGAATGGGCTAGCCCATAAGGACGTACCTTGGTCATGTGGTTTGCGGGCGTTGGGAGCGTCCAGCGAATTGAATGACTTGACGATGTTGGTCGCGGCACGTGTTTTCCTTAAAGAAAGGATGGATCCTTGGGTGGGAGGCGGCAGATCACGAATCCACGAAGGACATTCCGTATAAACAAAGTGGTTTAAAAAAGAGCCAACTCAAGCGGAGATGCTTGAAGGGACGAGAGACTGATGGATAAATTTAATAAAGAATAACAAATCAAATCAAGTCGGGACACAACTGGTATCTTGTCCAAAAGTGCAGCTGCCTTGCCTCTCCAGAGAGCACGCGTGAAGTAAGGAAAGAAGGTCAGCTGATTCGGAGAAAGGGCGGACCA
Organism: Pyricularia sp. CBS 133598; assembly: GCA_004337975.1. Taxonomy (NCBI): domain Eukaryota; kingdom Fungi; phylum Ascomycota; class Sordariomycetes; order Magnaporthales; family Pyriculariaceae; genus Pyricularia; species Pyricularia sp. CBS 133598. Next base: position 2,019,801 of record RRCJ01000004.1, read on the forward strand.
CGTGAATTAAAGGAAAAGCGAACGAGAGAAAGCTTTCGGGTGGCTTGGGTGGGGCACAGTAGGCCAATCACATGCGGTCACTTTCTCACACTCCATCCTTATGTTGATGGCGCACGGGCCAATTACCGTGTCAAATGTTTGATCGGAACAAGGCTAATTGCATCAGATGCGTGACAATGTCTTGCAGCTGATAGCTGGTGACTGCACCCTATAGGTAGGAGATGGAGGGGTTGTCATGTCTCAAGCTGCTTCTTTGCATTGGTTCGCAGCGCTAATATGCACCAGCCTTTTTTTGTTTTGTATTTGTTTTCTTCATCGAGAGGCAGCTTGAACAGACAGACACTGCCATCTCGGATCATGGAGATCATTGGAAATTGTGTCAGTTAGGTGACGAATGAATAGTACATGCATTGTTTCGGCGGTTGTGGTAGGCGCTGTGCTGTTGTTGTACCTACCTTGCCTAGGTAGGTACCTTATGTACCCCCTACAATAGTTATCAGTTTGTACAAAGTGAGTCTCGTTGTATTAACCCGATTTCGATCCCACCTTGCAAGCACCTACACCCAAAATTACCGAGATGCAAGAGTGTGAGTGCTTACTAACGATGTGACAGTTGTGTGTGTGTGTGTGTGTGTGTTTTTGTACTTTCTCTTCCATCTTCTCCATCCAATTTTGTTTCTGGTTAACTTGGTTTATTAGGGCCAGCTGAGAATGCTTTCATGCTGGCATCGAGGTATACATACATAACAAGAAAAGTTTATACATCAACTCGACGGTTAATTCATTTGCCGTGCCAATAATCAGAGAGCCATCTAGGACAGGTAATCGACCAGGCTGGACAGCGAACCAATGGACCTATAGGTAGATGGTGTGGTAGATGTTTGTCGTTATAAGATTGGATACGTGATGATAGAAGAGTTACACGACGTCTACTCTCGATGCGATACTGTCGTCAAATGTGTCAAACTCGTGGGTTAAATACCTACCTACCTACCTAGGCAGGTAGGTAACAACGGGAGTGGTGTGGGTTCTACAAGGTGGCTCAAATTACTGTATTCTATACTCTGTACTGCGTAGCGACCGCTCGTTACCAGGAATCAAAGATGGAACAAGCGTCATGTGATGTTGCATGGACCAACGGTTTACTTTCTTAACGACGCTACCTAAACTCGAACCAAATCAACAGTCGAGAACAATCAATTGAGCTCCATCCGTCCCTTGCACACCATTCGCTCCCTACGAAAAAAAACCAAAAAAAAAAACCTAAAGAACCTCTCTCTGAATTCATCAGTAGTAATCGTATTAAGCAAGATTACCCAGCTTGCCAGTTACCTTAATATCTATCCATCTATCTATCTACCTCGCCGACATCCATCTCCTACTTCTAGTTCTACGGTAGTCTAGTTCTAAGTGTGCCTCACTTCGTATATCCGCCCCCAGTCTTCAAAGCTCCGCATCTCTATTGCACCCGGGTGTGTCGTTAGAAGAAGCCAATGATCGGCGAACTTCCGACCTTGGGTTACCAGTGTACTTAGGTACCTACTTACCTCTGTGACCTGCCCTGCAACCTAACAACATTCTTTCGGTTGGAGCTTCATTAGATGCTCGCCAACTCCCACACCTAAGCCTCTTTCTTGCACTGCTCTACTACTACTCCAGGAGTTGTGCTCCAATACTCTCAGTAAAATGGCAGACCACCAGACAACCAAAATTGATAAATCAAATCATCTTCTTTTGGTATGTTCGGCCCGCCCTATGATGTCGCTAGATGAAGGGTGGTCTCATGGCAGTGCTTCTACCTACTGCAATCCGTTGTCATTTCTACTGACGAGTTCGTCTTCGGCTTCGGCCCCCACCACTCCATGCAGGACCAAACTCTCCTCAGGCTGCCATACGATCTTATGCGCAAAAACTTTCGAAATGCCCACTTTGTCGTCGAACACGAGTCCAAAGCCGTCACCAAGCTGCTCAAAGACACGGCCACCGGCTCGCTAAAGGGGAAGCACTCGTCCGAAGATGTGCTAAAGAACATAGACGCCATGCTGGCCAAGGCCAAGGGCATCAAGCGGAAGCTGCAGGCATGCTCCGAGGAGGAGGCCCGACTTTATCGGCAGCTCGGCGCCCGGATCAAGCACGTCGGCGAGGTGGTGTCGATGGAGACAGTGGACGACGTGAGATACGAGCAATGGTCGAGGACGCGCCTCGACCGGCTGATCGTAGACTACATGCTGCGCCACGGCTACAACGAGAGCGCTTGTGCCCTGGCCGACGATCGAGGCATACGTGATCTGGTCGACATCGATACGTTTATTCACATGAGCAGGATCCAGGAAAGCTTGGCCAACAGGAGCGTGACGGAGGCACTTGCGTGGTGTCATGAGAACAAGAAGGAACTCAGGAAGATTGACGTGAGCTTAAACAAAATCATGGGCTCGATGCAGCATGAAAACAGTCCACCCTCTTCTCGCACACAAGTGTTTCCCGTACTGACCTAAAGTCGTCTACCAGAGCAATCTCGAGTTCATGCTACGATTTCAACAATACATTGAGCTTGTACGCTCCCAGACGTTACCGAAGGTTCTCGAGGCTATCACCCACGCGAGAAAGTACCTTATCCCCTTCAAGGAGACCTACCCGCATGAGGTCAACCAGGCCGCCGGCCTGCTGGCCTACCCGCCCGAGCAAACAAGCGATTCGTACAGTGATCTGTGGGGCCAGGAGCGCTGGGAAATGCTCAGCACGCTCTTCATCGAGACGCACCACCGCCTGCTCTCCCTTCCGTCATTCCCACTCCTCCACATAGCCCTGTCGTCCGGGCTCTCGGCGCTCAAGACACCCGCCTGCCACACGGCCGGCGCCCGTGACTTGGCCGACACTCCCAACTCGGCCCCGGGGAACTCGTTGGACTCGTCCATGTGCCCGATCTGCTCGGCGGAGCTCAACGAGCTGGCCGAGAACGTGCCCTACGCGCATCACAGCAAGAGCCACGTTGAACACGACCTCGTGCTTCTGCCCAACGACAGGGTGTACGGAAAGGCACGGCTCGAGGAGTACGCCAGGAAGTCGGGCCTGCCCCAGAACTGCGTCAAGGACCTCCGCACCGGGGAGATCTACCCGGTCTCAAGGACGAAAAAGGTCTTCATCACGTGAGACACCCATGAAAGAGATGCAGGTGATGTCTGTATTTGTAATGCCTGGCTTGGCTTGCATATCTATGCTTGGCTTTCCTCGCAATGGCTTCATGTTATAAAGGAGTACCGGTGGATCCTCGGGCGTCGGGTTGTTTTTGTCTCTTTTTTTCTTTGGGCTTCACGGAAATTGGATTTATGGCGCACGGTTCAAGGGGATAGGTTGGAGCGGCATTCACTCAGTTATATTCACAAAATCAGGATCATATCATGTCCAATGATACAGCGAGTTGAATTTCACAAACCTCCATTTGTTTTTGATCGGGAAGCCAAGATTGCGTACGAACGCCGGGCCGGGTGATGTGATGCGGCCATAACTCTTGAGAATGTACAACCAAGAGAAAGAAATACCAGAAGAAAAAAGGTATACTTTTTATAGGACGTATGGCAAACGTGAGCAGGAACAAAAAAAAGCCGGATACTACAGAAGACAACATCATACAAGCGGAGCGCATTGGCTCGAATCCATCATCACCAGCCTGCCTGCCTGCCTTGCGCACCCATCCCAAGAACAACGCCTCCCTTTTCCATACCCATTGCGTCCTTTTTGACAGGTGTCTCCAAAAGCCCCAATCCCTAAGATGGCGTTCAAAAATCAAACGCTATACTGTTGAAAAAAGAAATCATTCCATGTACAAAAAACTATCGGCTCCATAAACCACTGGTTCAAGGAAGCGCAAAGTAGTTTCGCGCCGCCAGCAGGCACATCAGGAGAGCCCTCCAGCAGCTACTATGGCGCCCCCATGGTGAAATCAGCAGACCATCGATGATTTGCAGGCGGCTGCTGCTGTTGTTCCATAGTGAGATCGTACGATAGCGGCCGCGGACGTTGCCGTGGGTGTGGTGCTGAGGCTACAGGAGTGGGCCGAGACGAATGTGAAGGAGCAGATCTAGAAGTATCAGAGAGTAGGCCTCGCCTTTGCGGTGTGGTGCCGGGATGATGCGGCCCGCGGGTGTCGGCATAAGTGAAAGGGCTCCAAGAATAATGCGACGGCGCAGGTCGAGTTCCAAAAGCCTGGGGCGAGGCGGAGGGTCTGTATTGTGTGGACGGCGGGTGAGGTTGACTGCCTGGTTGTCGCCAGGTCTTCGATAGGAGGCCAGGTAGGGACCCGTGAGCCCAGCCGAGATTAGACTGATGACCTGGATAGACACCAGGATTCTACCGTTGGTGGCTCGAGAACGCAAAGTGGCCAAAGGCGCCACCTCCTCCACCAGGTGTCATTGGTCCCATGCCTCCCGCGCCCATGCCGTTTGTGTTATGAGAGTGCGATACTGCTCCAGGAGTCGTAACCAGGCTAGCAGAAACGGTATTTGGGGTGCTAGGGCCATTCTGCTGTTGCTGCTGCTGGTGATGCTGCAAGTGGTGTCCTTGAGTGCCATTTGCGCCACCCTCGCCCTGGTTCGCGGCCGCTGCGGCATTGGCAGCTAGAGACAGCGATGGCCCGGGCTCAGGGTCTTCTAGTCCCCATACCTGGCCCAGAATGTCCTCTGGCAGCTTGCCACCGAAGACTTTCTCACGCATTTGGAAGAAGGCCCGGCCAGTGAGTAGAGAATCCGAGCCTGCCTGGTGTGCAGGCCCTGTACGCTTCACCTTGAGGACTTCGGCCAATGTCTCGAGTGTTGACTTGTGGTCGAACTTTTGCAGCGCATCCACGATTGCACCGTCGATCCCTTGGAAGCCTATTGCGTTGAGGGGCTTCATCTGGTGCTTCATGAAGTACTTAACATCATACACGTTGGGGAAGAACAGCCTCAGCAGTTGCTTGAACTCGTCTTGGTCTTCCGGTAGCATATTGCACCAAAGAAGCTTGAGAAGGTAACCAAAGTCGTAAGCACTGTGGAAGCTAATCCACGAGATGCTCTCGTCGCACACCATGCCTGATGAGATCATCAAGGATGCGAATTCTTTCGGGTTGATGCCGTCGCGCTCCAAGGCGACAAAGTCGATGCCGGCCTGCAGGAGCGATTCGATTTGGGATTGGCTGTACATGTCGTCCTTTAGGGAGAACTGAAAGTTGAACTGCCACGTATAGGGTAAAGGCCCCTGTTGTGCACTCCTCCGGCCAGCGGCACCCAACAGCTCCACGACATCGGTAGAGTTGGGACGTGCTGGCGGGTTCTCACCGTCCTCGTTGAATAGGGTTATGCCTATCTGGATGACGTTGAGCATGTCAACATTGGCCCGCAGGCACTGGTAGTGGTAGTCTCTCTTAGATCTGAAAGAGCCCATCGGCCTGCAAACCACGCCTGGGAAGGTTGTGTCCTGAGGAAGAACACAAGTTGATGTCAGTTTTGCGGTCAAGATACGAGCGCCTGGCAGACCTCTTCTCTCTTTGCTCGTATCCACGACGGCTACCGGGAATCACTCAAATCTCACCATTGATATGTATGAATATCTCTCTATCAAATCTCGCAACACAGCCATCTCCTCGTGGAGGTTGTGCTTCCACACCTCTCGTATACGACCCTTGGTCTGGTTACGGGTGGGGTGGTCGACCATGACGCCATGGCTCTGTTGTGGATGGTGTTGCTGCTGCTGCTGCTGCTGATGGTGTTGCTGGAGGGCGGCACCCTGAGAGAAACCCAGACGCGCCGCGTGGCTGCCCAACCCCGAAGCATCGTGGGCGCCGAAGCCACTGGCAGCGTTCAGGCCGGCAGCCAGGCTCAGGGCTCCGTTGGCGGCGAAAGGGTTCAGTTGAGCATTGGGGTTGATGTAGGCCGGGTTCCCCAGCGGCGGCGGATGGCCGCCGGCGTGGCCTTGGCCATGTGGAGGAAATTGATGCTGGTAGGGCGAGATGGTGGTAGGCCCAGTCGGGAACCTGTTGGGCGGCGGAGGCATACTATCTGTCAGTCGCTAATCTCGGTGCAGCCGTCACCGTCAGACTAGCGGTTGTTGAAGCAGTGGATGAGCTCCTTCGGTGTTGTCGACGGGATCGGTGCGACGACGGCGGTGCATGGGGCAAATCAAAACCCAGTGCCCAGTATTCGGTCGAGGTCCCGCGGCGCCGGGTGGCTGTTGCGCCCTGTGCGATCGATCGGAAAGGCCAGAAAAAAGGTAGGTTGTTCTCGGTCGGGTTCAGCGATGGGGGAAAAAAAATCGTCAAGTCGGTAGTACGTATTGCGTAGATTGTGCTTCTTTGATCACGGTGCACGGAGAGAGGAGATGCAATCAAAACAAAATCACTGGTTTGGCGGTGATGTGTTGAACAACGTGTTCGCTCTGCAAGAATAAGGTACTCAGTTCTTTCGAATTTGGGCCGACATTAGCTGGCATGAACCCGCTCTTGAGCTGCATTAAGCTGAACGCTGCTACCTCTGATTGTATGGTACCTTGGGCACTAGACAGAACACCTACCAAAGGTGCCTGCGCGCGCGCTGCGGGACGGTCGCAGCTTAGCTTAGTCATACATTTGCGGCTTTGCTGGGTGGGTCTGTGCTCATATCGAGGTGTGATAGGGCGTTGCTTTCCTTGCTGGGTCGGCCACTGACGGCGGGCAGTTGTTGGAACATTGAACATGATCTCCAATTCACGTCAACCTCGGAATCGGGTGTGACGACGACAACAATAACGAACGACAAAACCTACCTGCAACAGCCTAGGAAGCAGGTCTTTGGTCTCCAATTCCAATTGGCCTACTATAAATCTCGGAAGCGTCTCGACCAGTGTTAAAACCGACCCCCAACATGTTTCCCTCAAGGTACAACCACGAGCTGCCCATCCTGCGATCGCCTAGTGGTTTCCATAGGACCTATCACAATGAAGGTAGAACAATTTACTGATCGAGATCGAAACTGTTTGTCCGTACAGGGCACTGAGGGCATACCAGCCCGGCCACTCGAAGCCCAACATTACCGGCTTCGACCCCAAGACCTTTGTCGAGGCGGCCACCAAGAAGCGATACGACCCCTGGGAGCGATTGTCAGTCTACCCCTATGGATATCTGAAGCTCGGTCGAGTACCATAACACTGAACAAGCAAAAAAAGCTGACTGCTTCCGGATTCTTTTTCTTTTCAATAGGGAGTCATGGCGGTACACTGGTCAGTTCAGCCGCTTCAACAGGTTCAAGGGCGCCTTCCCCGGCTTGGGCATAGCGACCGTTGCCTTTGCGGCCTACTGCACATATGAGCACTTCTTCCTCAAGGAGGAGCACCATGGCGAGGGTCACCACTAAGTTCGCTGTGGGACGGGGTGGTTTGGTCTGTGTACATATCTGAGCTCTAGGCAAGAATCGGATCTCGGCGTTTGTTGTTTATCCAATCATTAAAAATATGTGATGGACTGCTGTAATGGGATGACGTTCGGGACCTCTACTCCATCTGTGACGTACTAAATGTCCTTTTTAGAGCGTCCCACGAGTGAATCAACTGCACTTTCCATCACGCGTAGACGTTACCGGATCATTATGTTTCAAAAGAAGGCCATACTTGCTGAAAGGGTTGGAACGAAGGTTGACTTTAATCTAGTCTGGATAGTATTTCTATTTCGTTGATAAAAGTAAAAGAAAAAGGCTAATCATTCGAACAATACTCACGCTATAACCAATGCTTGAGATGCAGAGGAAGTTAGAGCTAGAACTAGAGAGGAAACCCACAAGCCCAACAAACTGCCATGCCGTCTATCCTTACCTGTAGGAATTTCAAACAAGGGAAGTCATACCCGTAATATCCTAGAACATTCACCATTTTAATCATAAAAAAACCCTCCATAACAAAAATACTCGTACGACGATCAGCTATACTCTGACCTTTCCTGTAATCTTAGATCATAACCCGACACCGTTCACCATATCAAGCGCGCTCTCGACGGCACCCTCCAGTTCGCCAACTCTTTGCTTCAAGGCCTTGTTCTCGTCCCTGAGCAGACCGACCGTGTCCCAAGCCATGCCGGCGTCTTGGCCGCGGCAGTTTGTGCAGTTGGATGGGCCTTGACTGCTGTCTACCGGGGATGCAGACGTGACATTCCTTACCAACTTTTGGAAGGCCGTCATGGACTGGTGCTTTTGCTGAACCGGTGCGGATCGCTGAGGAAGTACGCCTTTGCTGGCCGGCGACTTGGGGGCCGTCTTGGGTGGTACTGGTGGTGGTGCCATGGTGACAGAGGAGGGTGATCTGGGCAGAGCAGAACTGGGGCCGTCGGTCGTGGTGGAACTTCGGGACCGCGAGAAAACGCTCTCGACCTCGGCCATGCTTTCGTCGTCAGTGTCGAAGCTATCAGCGCCACCGCTGCTGCGCCAGTTGTTCATCCTGCGTCGGTATTGGAGTTCTTCTACCGCCGCGTCGACATCCAAGTCCTCGACGATGGATCCCTCTGATGCAGGACCGGTCCCGTGAGTCTGCTGGTCGAGACGCAGCTGGGGGTCCTTTGGAGAAGATACACCACCGGCTGCCGCGAGGAGTCTCGCCGTCTTTCGGCGCTCGGCCGCCAGCTCGTCGAGAAGCTCCCGCATGGCACGCTCTTGGTCGGCAGCCTTGTAGGCCATGTCCTCGAGCTGCATCTTGAGGTGCGTAGCGCGGGTTGTGGCCTCCTCAATCTCATCGAGATCGGCCTCTCGCTCGGCGCTCAGTTCACGCAGAGCTCTGGCCTGCTCCGTGTAGCCGTTTTGAAGACGGCGAGCGAGAGCCACGGCGTTGACCTGCAGGTTCTTGTAGGCTGCCGGGGAGAAAGTGTCACCGGCGGCAGGGGCGCCCCCGGGAAACAGCGCCGCCTCCACGTTCAGACTTGACAGATCATCTTGAGGCTGGCTTGACTTGGCCGAGGGGCTCAGGGATGACTGTGTTAACCTCGACGATATTGCAGACATACCCGAGGCGATGAAGCCGAATCTTGAAGAAGACGGCGAGGTCTGCCTCTCCCCCGGAGTCGAGGCCCTGTTATTCCGCGACGGCGTCACGTCTGTGGATGCAGAGGTGGGTTCATCCCTAGGACTAGCGCTCTCGGCACCTCGTATGCTCAAAGGTGACAGCAAACCGTCTCCCGCAACCCCTTCACCTTGCCCGCTGCGACATGACACATCCGAAACCCTCTTCTTCTTCTTCCCATCGCCGGTGTAAGGCATATCTACGGACAGGGTAGGCCGTTGCTGCCTTCGCTCCGGTGATGTAGCTCGGTTAATCAGGGCCAAAGGCAGCAGGCTCGTACTGGACTGCTGCCTGCGGTGCAGCGGTGCCAACGGTGGTGTCGAGGCCTCCCTGTAGGCGGCGGAGGCGAACCCGCTGTGATATTCTTGTACCAGCTGGTGGTGGCGGCGTTCTTCGGTAGTGGTGGTAGTAGTAGTGCGGGTGGTGGCGATGTTCAGGTCGTCAAGCTGTTGTGGAGGCGTCAAGCGCTTCGGCGCGGACGCTTTTGGACTCTGTGACTGAATCGTTGGGCCGGAGTTCAGATTTGGTTGGACGCAGCTTGGGTCAGGGCGGGATAACTGGGATATAGGGGATTCTGGTGGTGAGAGAGAGGTAGAGGCCAAGCCCCTGGCCGTCGAGCTTAGCATTATGCGTTAAGGTTTCGGGGGTCAATATTCCTAGGGCGAGTGTCGGCGCAACGCTGCATGCCTGTTGGAGCCCGCGGGGCCAACCAGGGTAGGATAAGGACCCCCAGCCAATTTGGAACTGGCGGTGGGAATCAGGCAAGTGTGTAAAACGGAACAAAAGGGAACCTTGTCCTCGGGAGAGATTGTAAAGTCGAGGTACTTTGGGAAACAAGAGTTACCGAGTGCTGCAGGCTAAGTTGGGTGGTTACTTGGGTACCTCAGACAAGGCCTAGGTAGGTATCTCCTTAGGGAGGTTTCCAAAAAAAAAAAAAAAAAAAAAAAAAAAAAAATAAGTTGCCCGCTTCAGCTGGCAGCGGGAGCCGAAGTTCGCTCGGATGTCCACTCAGCAACTTGTAATGAAACGAAACAAAGCACGCCGAAATTGTTTTTTCTGTTGGAGGCGATCATAGCCCGACGGGCAGGGTCCAGACGACTAATAGTTCTCAATGCGCAAACCGCAGATTGCTCTTAAAGCAAAAGGCAGGGATGAACTACTACTACGTCTCGTGGGTTGTTGGAACGTTTGAATGGTTGCGAAGTAAAAAGAAAGAATGAAAAAAGGCCACTTCCCTGCACTGCACCGTGCATGGATTTGTGCATGTAACCTGGGCCGCTCTCAGAAAGCTTCGGCGCCGCCCGGTACTGTGTTGTTCGTGGCTTGTGATTTGGCAGGTATCCTGTAGGTACCGGAAACTAAGGAGGCTAGCATCCGAGGTTTGGGGCGAGGATTTGAACTAAAACCACAAGTTTCCATGTGTAAAGTGCTTGCAGATAAAATGTAAATCATTCGATTTGTTGCTCATGATTACAAAAACGAGTTAACTCATAGATTCATTCACATGAGCAACCAAGTCTTGAGCACAGGACAGGGTATTAGTACAATCAATAACAGGGATGTTTGTTTATGTTTATTGATTGGTGGTGACGCATGCCTGCTCTTTGTGCAATGGTTGACTGGTAAACTGGGTTGTTGTTGTTTTTTTCCTTGTGCGGGAACGGGACTGGTACTCGACTTGGGAATTCCCGTCTCTTGCCTGCAATCGATCTGGGTCTGCAGTCTTGGGTTTACTTGGTTTTTCCCAGGTTGCCTGTGTGGCCCTGTGCAGCCTGTCAGCATCCACACGGTCGTCATTGGCTACTACTGTACATTCAGCTTGGCAGCATTCCACATGAACTGGAGGGCTCCGATCTCCATCGAGTTCAGGTTGGACAACACTTGGTGGCTGACCAGCGGGGCGTACGGCACATGGCGACGGGTTCAGCCACCCAACGTTTGCAATGCCAGCCACCGACTGTAAGCGGAAGCCGATTCGTGCGACCCCACGAACTGATGCTGGTGTGCACCTTGGCCCGATTGATGCCGCGGATATACAACAAAAAAACAAAACCAAAAAGTCTTTGTGACCAAAATTATCCCTATCGAGATTTTCTACAGGTTGTGTTACGTTTTATTTGAGTTAAAGAGGCTGCGAATGACCAACTGAAACGCCTGCTTGGTTAGCTTTGTCTCCAGGCCTGCATGATGTTGAGAAAGTCACTCGTTCAAGTGGCTATCGGGTAATAAATGACGTTGCTATGAACTGGGTCAAAACTGCCACGACAAAGCGCAAGCTTGAGCAAAATATACGTTAGACATCGCTCTGGACTCCATTTGTTGAGCTGCGAGATATTTCAAGAACACAAGCCATCACTGTACCCTGGAGGTCTAGATGCGCCGGTAAATTCGCTTTTTGTTACCATACAGCAACAGAGGGGGGCTGGTAATATGTATGGATTGTATTTGCCTTTGGGCATGATGCTTCGTGGCTCGCCGCAATGCTCGCCGTTCAACTAGCTTCACTACTTCAGCCCGGAGAGCCTAGAGACGATTAAAGATTTGATCTTTTACGTGGAAAACAGAGAAAGAAAAAAAACCTTGGTGCTTCCTGACACACAAAGTAAGATCAGCCAGTCATCCAACCCTTTTACAGGCAGGCTTGAAGGCGGGTAAAAAAAAACATGCCTGAAATAATCCAGTCCGAGTTTCCATAATATTCCCACACCCGCCTAAATCGGTCCTCAAGGTTGATCTATAGCTCAGTAATGAGATTGCCTTTTCCTTGTCCGGTCTGATATACCACCTCCTAGGTGAATCCATAACGCCAAATATCTCTTGTCACTACGTAACCGGGTCGTATTCGCCCCATTCATAGAAGTCTTGGCCTTTTATTAGGATCTGGGTCTTGATCTAATGCAAATCAAAGTCCATAAAATTACTGTCCAAGGGGCATTTCTGGTCCGGGTCCAGCCATGTCCGGCCCGGCCATGTTTACTGGAGGGATCATCAGCGACGGATCAGGCACTACGCCAGCTGCCATGGCGTTGCTGCTATCCACAGCGAACTGTACACCCGCCGGGGATGAGAAGACCAGCTGGCCGCTGCCGAGCTGGTCGTCTTCTGGGTGGAGAGGGTACATGTTGGCCTCCATAGTGTTTCCGTCAAATATGAGAGTATTTTGGATGGGGGCCTGCGACGCTCCCAGCACGTTGATGACGTCTTGGGCAATCTGTCCGCCGACAATGGCGGTCACGGGGGCCAGCTCGCTCCCAATATTCTGAAGGAAGCTGCGCAGCACTTCGGACTTGAGCGTTGCGACAGGGAGTCCCAACTTGTGGTGCCGCTCGGTAGCAAGCGTCGTGAAGCGTTCGAGGTCCTCGCGTCGATTGAGAGCGGGTAGGCGGCCGCCCTTCTCCTGCTGAAATTCAAAAAGCGCGCGGAGGCACGAGAGAACAGGCGTGACGGCACGTAGGCGGCGGGGCGACTTGCGGTACTCCTCGGGGAGCGGTGCGACGTCGGACAGCGTCCAAGTCGAGTAGCGCTCACGCTTGGTGACGCGCTCGATGGACTTGCCGCCCTCCTTCTTTACCTGGACGTCGATGACATCCCGCGTCCTAGACTCGGGCTGCAACTTGGTGGCAACGTTGCCCTCATCGCGCTGGATGACGAAGACGTGCTCGATCAGGTCGGCAAAGATGTAACCATAGAAGCCATGCGAGCCCGCGGCGTAGAAGGGCTTGTTCACGATACGGGTAGCCAGGTTTATGATGTTGAAGGCGTCAGGATCCAGGTCAGTGGCGATGACGACGCTGAAGTTCTGAAAGTAATTGGGGCCTCTTGTCCGGATGTCCTCCTTGTCGACAATAACGTTGACGCGAGGATTCAACTTGCGCAGGTTGACGCTGGCCGCCTCGGCGCGATTCAACCCCAGGTGGCCTTCATCCTCGGATAGTAGGAATTGGGCCCCAAAGTCGACGGCGGTAACAACCTCGTGGTCGACAATGGTTAGAGAGTTGATTCCGGCAAGGACCAGATTCTTGGCGATCTCGTTGGCCAACGCCTTAACAGTGACCAAGAGGACATTGGCAGAACGGATCTTTTCCTGCGCCTGCATTCCCCATAATCTGATTTGGCGATCATACAGGGCAATTTCGTCTTGAGACGGTTGAACCCATCAAAAAGACATTTCAGATCCAGGTCAGCTCCGATCCACCATCAACATCAATGATTTTTGTACTGCCAGCTACTCCAAACTCACCTGCACTGATACCGCTTGCCTGGTGTGAATCACCATTGGCGTCAGGTTGTTGCATAGCCTGAGCCTGTTGGACTTGTTCCGCCGGCGGCTGCACCAATGGCGGCAGCGCGGTTGCTGTCATTGACTCCTGCATTCTATGTATGCTAGGGCTGAATATTACTTGAGCCTTCAACCGATGGCTTGTATTTCTTTGTCAGGTATTTGAGATTTGACAGGCCTCGGTTAGGATTTTACTCATAAAAGCATGTCGCCGTTGTTGATAGTTGTTATCTTGATTTTTTTTCTTTTCTTCTTGAATGGCGATGCGTTGGTCGAGCACGCTTAGATGGGTCAAGGTAGGCAAGGTAAGGTATGGAGGTAAGGTAGGTAGCAAGGTAGGTAGGTGAAATGGCAATTAGAGCTTACGGATTTCTGGGGGTCTGATTGTTCGCGGTTGCAAGGCCAATACGCTCGCTGTTTTGCGACGGGGATGCGCCACAAACAGAAAGCTAGAGTCTTGGATATAATGCGAGTCGTTTGGAAATTTCTAGCCCAGGTTACGACCTCCCCTTTGTCGCATTTGATTTTTACTACCAAAAACAGAGGTAGGTAGGTCATGAGTTTCTTCATGGCCTAGCCAAATTAGTTGCTTAGAACATAATACTAGGCTACCTAAAGCACTGTACCCGTAGGTAGAAGACCAAACAGACTTTCAGTTTTTTTTTTTTTTTTTTTTTTTTTTTTTTTTTTTTTTTGCAACAAGGTCTGGATAGCCCGGCCAGTGGATCAAACCCATTAACGATGCAGACTCTGGATTGGCCTTGCCGCACAAACCTGGGTGGGCGGGCCGTGTTCGTCCCTGGGCTGAGCTGCTTTTACTCGTCTTTACTGTCCATCAAATCGTCTTAGTTAGGTGGCCACCTCACCTTTTGTCTTGTCGCATACTGCATTACATTACATACGACGTGCGAAGTACATGTGCGCGCTACCGTACTTTACCACGTACTTGAATGTATTCTAAATTTAGGTAGTATTGGTCGTTCCTCGTCCAGGATGCCATAGCCTAAGAAGATGGCACAAATTTCAAATGATATTCGAATCAAAATATTCAGGTTCAGGCTTTACAGTAGTGTCTTAATTATAATCTGCAAGGTAATTCAACCTCAACCGAAAGCAGCCGGCTGAGTTGCGTTGGTGTCGTCTCTCTATCTACTTGGCGTGGTCATGTTGTGGTGACGGTGTGCCTGGTGGTCACGGTCCAGCACTGACGACGCGTGCTAAAGTGGTACTTCCGCGAAGGAGGGATAGGGGTATGCTTGCTCATGTAGTCACTAATACACAGCGATGCTTTATTTGCAACCCCCACCCTCTACCCGCCTTCATCATCCATCCTAACCTACCTATCGTCTTTCTTCGGTGCACTCAATTCAATCAGAAATAATAGCTAAACCAGATTACCATTCGTGTCTCGCACTTTGCGTTCCGCACAACCAGCAACTTGCAACTTTCAATCTGTCCATCCGCCCGCCCCCTCTTTACGACACTTGATCAAAAGCCGCGTCCTCGAGGCATAAAGTCGCACTTTCTCACAGCATCCGCTGACTCCGATCCGACTCTTGACAACAAGCCCTTGTTTCCTCACAACTGCAGTGCGACCACGACAACAAACACGCACCGCAATCAACAAGCCAGTCAGCGGACCTTTGTGCCCCTTGATGGTGAGTTACATGTTGTTCCGAGCACAAAAGAGAATTACAGTCTAAGGAGGGGGGAAGATTCACGCTGTTTCTTCCACCCACTCGAAGCATCGCTCGCTCGGCCGACCACCACATGCCTCTCTTTTTGCTAACCGGCTTCAGTCTGAGAATCCGCCACATCGCCCGAGGCAGTCTGCCGGCGACCTTGTCCGATCTATTCTCGATGACCGCCCCCGTCCCGAAGAAGAAGTCAGTCCCACTGGAGAGCTGTTTCGCGTCATAGAACGCTTCCACGAGAGCGTCGACAGGGCCCGGCGCACCATACACGACCTCACACTGGCTACGAGCGGTGGCGGCAATCCTTCGAACCATCCCGGCGGTTCTTCTAGTCTTCATTTGCAGCGCAGGTTCTCGCAAGAGCCGACCAGTCGAGACTCTCCCTCCGGTACCGCTTCCCCGCCCTCGCTGCCGCCTCTGCGATATTACATTTCCCGACGAAACCCGAACATGCCCGGCGGGAGCCGTCAGCGGTACAGACCTGGAGGCACTGACAGACACCGGGCGTCGACCTCCAACAACCCGACGTCATCGAATTTGGGCGGCACCGCAAGCTCGGCTTTTGCCGAACTGGAGCTCAGGCTTGACAGCGCCAACTCTCGACTACGCTCTATCCTGGACCTGAACCCCAGCCCTGTGTTTTCGCAGCCATCACCCCCTCTGATGTCAACCCCCGATCACACGCAGGACTCTCTCGAGGGTAACCGCCGCGCAAAACGTCGGAAACTCGAGACCTCAAGCCCTGCGCCACCTTCCCAGGCTCTTAGGTATGGGCGGTATGGGCAGGTCGAGTCGGGACAGTTGGTCATGGAGATTGTGAGCTGCGATGGGGGCAACTATACCGAAGGAATGACCTCATATGCAGCCGAGAACATACTCAAGGATGACAGCTCCGTTTACTGTACGAAGGGGAGCAGGTGTAATATTGTTCTTCAGCACCAGGGTGCGACAGTGTTCAGCCTTAAGGAACTAGTGATCAAGGCGCCGGGTATAAATTACTCTTCGCCGTGAGTACTGCTGCCTTATCCATTATTTTGCAGTTTGTGGCTAGGTTACAAGCATATGGCTAACAATCTTAAGCAGCGTTCGTGAGGGAATGGTCTTTGTTTCGATGGAAAGAGATGAACTGCTCATCCGGACAGCCCAATATCAAATTCAGTACGGCCGTGCCAAGAACCAGGATCGGCAAGGCTCGGAGAGGGATGGACGGGTACATGCTCCCGTGTTTTCGATTCGGCACGGCGAGGATGGGGCCCCAGCCACGAGGATATCAGGGAGGCGCAGGGTGATGAGCATTATGGATGATCACGAAGAACGCATGGCTGCACAGATCCCTTCGGAGTTTACTGTGGCACCGCCGCCGTTCAGAGTCACAACCGAGTGCAGCGAAGATGAAGATGACAGCATACCCGTTAATATTCGCCATCGCCGGCGGACACCCAACCGAATCGGATCTCTACCGTTCGAGAGTGATAACAGCGACGACTGGGGACAGATGGACGATTCGGCTCTTGGGGACGTCGACATCAGCTTTAGTACTGAACGGGGCGAGAGCATGACCCTGCAGGAGGCCATCGAGGCAAACCAGCTGGCGACACAGGAGGCCGTTCGGGCAGTGGGCGGCAACATGATGGCGCCACACGCTCGTTTTTTCATCGAGAAGGACAAGAGCAAATGCACCATACGATTCGATCCTCCAGTCTCTGGCAGATTTATCTTGCTCAAGATGTGGAGTCCGCATCTTGATTCTGGAAATATTGACATTCAAGCGGTTGTAGCAAAGGGGTTCGCCGGTCCCCGGTTTATACCTTCGGTCGATTTATTGTGACCGCAGATGGTCAGGTCTCATTGTTGGCGAATTATCATTTCTATTCAACAACGGCAACGACTGCATGTATTTTAAGAGACTAGGCGGTGCCGCGCCTAGTTTTCATTATTTTCTTCTTCTTTTTTTCTCTTGTACAAATTACCACTAGGAAGGCAATGGCGTATAGGCGTAGGTAATTAGGGGGAAATGGCTTGGACGTCGTTTGTAGGGATTTGAGCACTCATTGGGGGTTTTTTTTACCCCTTGTTGTATCATCATCAGCAGATATGCTATTTGCGAGAAATCATTCTTGTTGCCTTGGTTGCTCGAAAAGGAAAACTCATTATGAGCCATTCATAGTCTGAGTGACCACAATACAGCGCTTACAGAGGCAGACTCAGCCCCATTACAAATGATACGCAGCTGTCGCTAGTATGAGACGCCTTGAGTCATCGAGGCAACTTCCCTGCTAGTGGGGAATGGAGCGAGCTCGAGTTGGTGCAATCGGCCAAAGGCAGGGTGGGTACTGTAGGCACTCAAGGGTCTATAATATAACTGCGGGGTCGGCGACATCACAGTTGAAAATTTCCCTGTGAAATCCATCCTCGCTCTCTCAATTTGTACCTCGCATCACCCCATACCACACACATCAATTCTTATTCCGCGGGTGCCCAGCGAGACTACAGTCAAACGCACCACCTCTTTAAACTTTTACTTAAGCAAAACCGTACACTGCAGACTTGGGATCTATCCAACAATCATGGCGGTCCGCGCTCAGTTTGAAAACTCCAACGAGTGAGTTCTCTCTCCCTCTCCTCTCTCTATTTTTCTCTCTACCCCGCTGTGCCCGTCGTCGCCCACCGATGCCCGACATGGTGCCGTATCCTGCGCATCAGGAGCACAATTGAATGCTTGCACGCGACAATGTGTTCAAAAACAAATTGCTAACCAAAAAAATCACAACACAGGGTGGGCGTTTTTGCCACTCTTACCAACTCATACTCGCTTGTCGCCATCGGTGCGAGCGAAAACTTCTACAGCGTGTTCGAGGCCGAACTCCAGGATGTCATCCCCATCTGCAGAACCACGATCGCCGGCATGAGGATAGTGGGTCGTCTTACAGCAGGGTGAGCTTTGAAAAGTCCCCCCCAGGCGGGGGTTGAGACAGACATGGGAATTATAAGGTGTCAGGGGTATCTGGAAGAAACGAAAAGGATTAGAAAAGGCTGACCGGGAAACCTCCTCCTTTAAGAAACCGCAAGGGACTGCTAGTGCCCACCACGACGACAGACCAGGAGCTTCAGCACTTGCGAAACAGTCTACCGGATGAGGTCAAGATTCAGCGCATCGAGGAGCGACTATCGGCGCTCGGCAATGTCATCGCGACCAACGACCACATAGCACTCGTGCACCCGGATCTGGAGCGCGAGACGGAGGAGATCATCGCCGACGTGCTGGGCGTTGAAGTCTTCCGGCAGACGGTGGCCGACAACGTGCTCGTCGGCTCGTACATGTCGCTCTCCAACCAGGGCGGTCTCGTCCACCCAAAGACGTCGATCCAGGACCAGGACGAGCTTTCGAGCCTGCTGCAGGTGCCGCTTGTCGCCGGTTCCATCAACCGCGGCAGCAACGTCGTCGGCGCCGGCATGGTTGTCAACGACTGGATGGCCGTCACTGGCCTCGACACTACAGCCACGGAGCTGAGCGTCGTTGAGAGTGTCTTCCGCCTGGGCGAGGGTCTGGGCCCAAGCAACATCAACACCAACATGAAGGACACCATGGTCGAGTCGTTCTACTAAACAGCTTTGGCGTGTTTTACGATTCGATTCCGGGCTTCGGGGGCCTTTTTGTGTGGGACGCTCTCCCGGCTCCCTTTTTCATTCCCTTGCATCCTCGTCTTGGGCATATAGGGGCATCGTGGCAAGGTAGCCATGTTATGAAAAAGGTAGAAGGAAGTTGACGGGGGGGTGATTTTGAGGGAGATTTTTCCCTCGTTTTCGAACCCTGTAAAACAACCAGCTACGACACCGACTTCACTTCGGCAGCCCGTTGCTGTCTCTTTTTAAGTCATGCTTGTTTCCCAACCCTAGAAGGAGGATATAGCATTGCGCAGCGTCGAGAAAAGCACAGGCATATTTTTGCCCTACTGGACAGTGTGGCGTCTTTGGGAGTTCCCCCCATTACTCCGGGTTTTTTTTACAACTGATTTTGTATACTATCTTCTTCGGAACACTCTTGCATGGGATCGGCGTTCTCAGCAGGGGAGGAGTTGGGCTCACATTATCAAGGGTTTTTTTGTCGGGTTTATTCTCTTTCCCCCTTTTTTCCCCTTCATTTTTTTTTCTTTTTCTCAGGGCAGACAAAAGTTGGACTCTATGGTATGCATCTTGATCAGATGTCACAGCATTGCAAAAAGACTTGAAATTGTTTCTCTCCTATTTGCAGTTGCCATATGCAGAATAGGAGCTTGTGATACTGAGCATGCCGATGAAAGTAGCATACGAAACTGGAGACATACGGATACGAGCTTTACTGCCAATAAGGGCTAGTGGCGAACAGTTAATATTATACGGTGCGATAAAAAAACGAAATCTCTTTTTTTTCCAAGCCAGAACATAGAGTTTTCATGTTCTTTCACAAATTTCAAACTCCGAGAGAGACAAAAGACAAACAGCCGAGAAAGTCCCCTGACGGTGGATATTGGTCGGGATGGACGAAAAAATAAAATAAAAAGAGCAACCAAAAAACAGAAAAAGACCTTGACAAGATCAAAGTCCTGTTTTCCCTCACCCTTTCGACAACCTTATGCATGCGTGCAGATGACCTTCCGATGCAAACGAGAACATGAAAAAAATGAATAATAACCTCCAAACAGAGGGACTTTGTGGATATAATCAGAACGCCGACTTTGCTATGCCGCTTCGAGATAAAACCCGCCGTTGAAAAGACGACTGGGCAAAGTAAGAACATACATGTATATATTTGCGTGAAGAAGAAAAGGGGGCTCGTGTCCGATAACAAGTGCAAATATCAACTTGGATGTGACATAGTCCTCGTTTCCCCTACCTTGGTAGGGGCAAAGTATGGGAGGAACGAACTAGGCACACAAAACAACCCGGGAACTGTGGTATATAAGGCCCACAATCTGAGAAAGTATTTATCATCAGAAGAGAGAATAAAAAAAAAAGATTAATCCAGGTAGTATCGTTTTCCAGGCCGTTTATTCATGGAAAGCTCGCAAGGATCTTGACTTCTTATCGTGCGTCCACATCAGTAGTGGTATACGGCGAGCAGGTGTACAGTTTGGTTGTTTGTGATAAGCCAGCGGGTATGACATTTTCCGCACATATTCGGGCAAGGAGGTCCGGACGACGGCGAGACGACGCTTCGGATGGTAAGCCGTGTTTTGATTTAGTCCTTCGAGGCTCGTGATTCTTTGGGAACCCTCGGCTTCTTGAGGTTGTTGTAGGTCCAGCCACGGATCTGTGTAGGACCGTGACGTGGTGGAGGTTCCGAGGCTGTGTAATCCTTGATCCCTTCACGGTAGTTGAAAGGTACCGTCCTGAGCTCGGGTCCAGATTGTGAGCCCTGGCGGTGTGGTGGCAGCGGTGCCGGCTCGAGCTTCCTATACTTGTTGTTGTTGTTGTTGTTGTTGTTTCCAGTGCCATTGGTGGATGCCGAGGTGCTGCCATTGCTACTGGATCGCAGCTGGCGGGGGTTCATGTCACTAGGGGAAGGGGCTGCTTCCATCTGCAGGGGCAGCGTATGGTATTGTGTAGGTGTATGCTGCATTTGGGGCGGCATACCAGAGGGAGGATACTGATGGGAACCATGATAAGGTGGCTGCATCTGATAATGGCCTGGTTGCGAGGGATGCTGAGCGTACTGGCTGTGGTGGTGATGTATCGGTTGGAGAGGGGGCGGAGGGAGGTGCGAGCCTAATGGTGCTGTGAACGGAGTACTGCCATGATGTTGCGGATGTGATTGTTGCTGCTGTTGCTCGCTCATACGATCATCATGCACAAATGCGTGCACATATTGCGATGTAGCGCCCAGGTGTGCAGGGGATGCACGGCCCGCGTGGGATTCGTAGTTGTTTTCATAATAAGGTCGGGCAGCAGGCGGCGTATGATAGGCAGCACTACTCGGCCGCATAGAGTGTGCCTCTGAGGCATGTGAAGAAGTTCCTGCTGTGTCTACAGTGTAGACTTCGGTTAGTTCCTGACGAGGGCCGTAGTTGCCAAGGTAATGTAATGAGGGAGTTCGGGAGTTGTCTCGATGGGGACCTAGGGGGTGATTGCTGAAGGCTGTTCCAGTATATTTGGGTGGCAGCTCAGCATCTAAAGTGCGAGCATGCTCAGGAGGGATTGGCGCTAATCTGCCATCAAAAGCCAACGCAGAAGGGGTCGTACCGTATTCGGGCTCAGGGTTCAAGGCTGTATGTAGAAAGTGGCGGTTTTGGCTACTTGGCTCGCGAGGACCGGTGCTGCCTTGTGCCTGCGCATCCGACTCGCCGAACAGACGCGGGTCGAGCATTGATGCATCTCCAGAGGCCTGTGGGGGGACACTAGGAGAGTGAGAGATTCGTCGTGCGTCTGGTTGGGCCAAGGTGGAATCAACGACCGATTGGGACGCACTGGGTTGCCTTAGGGGATAGGAAGTGCGAGAGCTGGGGCGGTTAGATAGCTGTGATGAAGTGCGCTCGATGGATGATGCTGGGGGTAAGCCCAGCTCCTGAAAGCTGTTTAGTTGAGACATTTTTGGGTAAGGACTGGTCTCTGATGAATGTGCCTCGGCAGCGTACACCGATTTCTCGTTCGTACTTGATAATGCGATTTGGGCGAAGGCATCAAGCTTGGCCGTGTCCACAACATTTGAAGGCTCAGCATCGGGAGCGGGCGAGTCGAGAAGGTCGCGCACCGGATCAAAGGGGGTTCGCCGTGGCTGTGCAGCGGCTGTTGCTCTAATCTCTTCTTCATTGGCAATAGTAACGGCGTCGATGAGCTCAAGCCACTGCTGGGACGGGTATTCAGATGTCTCATCTGATGGAGGCTTGTCTTCTTCATCCACGGCCATGGCATTCTCATCTGAGTAGCCCTCGCCATGTTGCGAGAGTGCTGGTGATGGACTGCGTGAAGACGGCGGTGTAGACACCTCACGATCTTGAATAAGTTCCTGGCGGCGGACTTCCTTATCAGCAGGCTCGGGGGTCAGCAGACGACGGTCGAGCTGATGCTCTTGACGCATGGTGTTTAGGGCCGCCGAGAGAGCAAGCTTGACTTCCCGTTCCCGGGTGTACTGATCTAGATACTTGGGAACAATTGATCGTGACGCGTGTTGAATCCTGCCGGTGTAGTCGATAAGGACGATTGGATGGTCTCCAGAAATAACAGGAGCTGGGGGTTCTGCCTCGTTTTTGGAAGTCTTGAGAAAAAATCCATATTTTGGGTGGAGGGCATGTTTTTCAATAAGCTCCTCGCTCAGGACACCTGGTTCATAAGTACCGACGTCGACGCTGCTTATCATGCGATCGACGAAAAATGCGAATGAATTGGGTTTGTTGAAGAACTGCGGGATCCGGGTTGACTTGTATCTGCTTCGGTCATTGAAAGAATCACGGAACCCAATCTCGTGGTCCTCGTACTCGTACAGTGGCGGAAGCATGAGGCGGTGATAGTTTTCGGTAGTGACGGGACGTCGCTTGCTGATCAGGCGAACACCATGCTCATCAGGGTCCGACGATGCGGGAGGCACGTACGGCCGATCACCATCGGGGGACGACTTGACGGTAGATTCCGGTGATGGTGACGGCAATTTTGAGCCGAGCGGACTAGGTGCTCGACTTGGTGTCTCCTCATCGTCTGGGTTGGTAGCGGAGAGAAGACCGCCAATGTGACGCGGAATGTAGGCAGGCCTGTCACCATCCATGGCGCTCGCAGGACGCTTTGGAGGGACTTGATCGAGGAGCGCGGCCTCGGCCTTGCGCTTGACGCCAACAAAGGTGGGACGGGCCATATCTTCGGGCATTTCACGGCGGGATATCTCAAAATTGAGAACATGCTGGGCCTTGACCACCTTGGCACAGGGGACCTCGACGCCATTGTCAAATTCGACATGGGCCTTGGTCCAATCGATCCGATCTTTGGAGACGAGCGTCTTTACGTAGACACGGTCCTCCAACTGCACGGGATGGGCATTGCATAAGCATAAGATTAGGCAAAAGGAAACAAGTAAAGGGGAAGAAGACAAGCTACAGCAAGCAGAAAATTTCTGCGACGCTTTGCTGATACTCTTACTTACATCAGTTGGTACTTTTCGTCGACAAAATTCCTCTAGAATGTCTAATCGACGTAGTTGGGTGTCATAAAAGTCTTCTGTGGCCTCGTCGTATTTGCGCTGTAGAGCAAGGCAAAATTCAGATGTGGTCAGTTGGCTGACTAACCCATGCTTTTGGGTGGTGTGTAGGAGGCAAGGAAAAAAAAGTATTTTATGTCAAGGGTTGGCAGCGGCCGAGGCGGAATGGGGCAGACAATAGGATCATTGATGAGGGATGGGATCGAGAGCGAGAAAATTTAGAAAAGTAAAAAAAAAACCTCAAAGAAGAGGGCAAACATACCTGGTAATTGAGATTGGTTAGCTGGGTCTGGAGCTCGAGGTTCCGGCTGCACTGGTTCAGTCCAGCCTGCTCTCGGCGCTTGAGCGTCTTTTCCGTGTCATCGTAGCGATTCTGGAGGAACCTGCGAATCTCCTTAAAGGCTGCCACCTCTTCATGGGCGTCGAAACTGTCCCGCAAGAGGTTGACGTTCCGCTCGGCCAATTCCTCGAGAGCCGGCTTGATGGCGTTTGACACGGCTATGAAGCTGGCTCGCAGCTCCTTGCTACGCTCCTCGGCGGCTTGAGCTCTGGTAAAAGAGCCATCGGCCACAGCCTCGGCGGTAGTCTTGTGGGCGGCAGGGTTTACACCGCGTCCGTTGGTGGCGGCGACGACGGCAGCCTTTTTGCCTGTGCCCCGAGAAGCGCCGGTGGTGCCCCGGCCGCGTCCCCGGCCACGGCCCCTGCCCTTAGCCGGGCTGGCGGCTTTGTGGCTGTTGGTATCACTCATGATGCCATTCGGGCCTGAGTGATACGAGGGAAGACTTGATTGATTAAGCGTGCTGAGCGGGATCGGGGTGGTAGATTGCGTTGCCGCAGCGTGCAAGTTACGGATAGAGAGAGTGAGAGTAGGTAAAGATTTTCCTTATGGCGAAGCAGAGGACAGACCCGTATGAGATTAGGTCAGGATTGTGACCTGTTGCAAACACGCTGGCGGATGGGATGAGATGTCTCTTGTTAAGGGGTGGTGAATAAATTATCAGTAAGATTGGGTGAGGGCAGTGGGATAAAGACTAAGACTGCGTCGCGCAAGTCGTGTCGCTTGGCTGTTGTGGTCAAGGCTCGTTGTTGTTGTTGTTGTGGTAAGGAAAGGCAAAGCCCGATGCAGCAGGGTTTTGATGAGAATGAGAATGAGAAATCATGCGAGTGAGAAAAGCCAGCCAAACAAAACACCAGCGTGACGAGCGGCAGATAATGAGCAGACAGACCGGCCTGAACAAGAAAAGACAGACCAGTAAATCCAGGGAAAAAACGACAACCAACTGACTGGGCCCCAACCGCAGAGCAACGGCACAGAAAAAAAAAGGGACTGTACTTGGGTCGGCCGGAAGACAAGGCAAAACAAAAGCTGAAGATCAGAAGCGACGACGTCAAAAGGTTTCAATGATAGAGTTGCAAGCAATTGTCGTCGTTAATCCTTGAGCCGTCGAGCCTCGTCGGTACGGTATGGCACTTATTGATCGATGCAAGCAAGCACACGCACCAGCACGATCAAGCAAGTCTTTTACACATCGAGCCAGCCACGAAGATGAGCCTCTGGGGCACGTCCCCCAGTTTTTGGTGTGGGTCTCCCGTGGTTCAACGTCGACCAATCATAGTGGATTCCGGCTTGCCCAATGCGAATTGATGCTTGTTCGATTTTGAGAGAATAGCAAATGAACAATGCGACAGATGAAAAAAAAAAAAAAAAAAAAAAAGCAGGAGAAAGGAAATTTAAAAAAGAAGAATAACAATAAATATAGTTCAGAAATTAATTTTTGTCAATGAAGATTCGAAAAATTTCATGTCTGTATTCAATTAAAAAAAAAAAAATCCCCCCGAGTAAAACTTTTTCAGGCATGTTCCCAGCAAAAGTCGAGTTTTGGCAAGTCGGGGTCCTCGCTGTCCTTCTCTGACCTACCTACACAACAAGGAAGGGGCCATTCGTTCCTCACGTGTGGGTGGATTCTGTGCCGCCTGGCCACAACCCACTCACTCAGTACTAATTAACCACGCGACGCCAGTCACTCTGACCAACCCCGATCTGATTGAAGTACAGTAACTGAATACCTACCTTACCTACCTACATACCTTACTCCACGGAGTCAGATTGCATCTACCAATTCCGGAGCTTATTGACGGGCGACTAGGCCGCTTTTAGGGCATTGTAGTAGCAGTCGTGTCAAGTACTTCGTAAGATTTTGCTTGCATCTTATCATCGCAGCAGATACTACCACCTACCTACATCCTACCTTACCTTATTTACAGCATTGAATGAATGAGACCAGACCAAACCCAGGCTCATCCATCCAGTCTTGGCCTTGCTGTCTACTGTACTCACTCCATCACATGTGGGTTGGTAAAGCGTGTTAATTACTCTTACTTACTGTGAGGTACTGATTTCTTTGTTATATTTCCCATCATGTTTTGTTTTGTGCGTGGGTACTTCATCGTCTCGAGTGTCTTGTTTTCGTTAAGCTCGCAGCCATACATAGGTAGTTTTACACACCTTGTGACACCCACAGTTGATGATCTGTGAAAGCCACAGAGTGGTCCCACTTTCTACTGTGGATCCGTCTGTATTTTAACAACCCCAACCCACGTCTACTTTCGCCTGCAAAACATCAACCCTCTCCCCTTTTTCGTTCCCTCCTATATTTTTTGAGCTACACAGCACCTCTCACACTCACTTCAGCTGTGGACAAAAGCCGGAGATCCGCCAGCATGGTCAAGCGGCGAAAGCTGCAGCAGGGTCGGCCGGCAAAGGGAGCAGCGGCCCACAAGGGAGGCAAAGGAGCCCCGAACCCACATGCTGCCGGACGCCGTCGGAATGGTCCGGGTCCGGGTCCGGCTCCCGGCCACTCTGCGCCGGGAGGGGCAAAACCCAAGGGCAAAAATCAGCCGTCTCAGCAGCAGCAGCAGCAGCACCAGGCACCTGTGATACCGTTCTCCCCGGACGAGGCCATTTTACTGGTCGGTGAGGGTGACCTCAGTTTCGCCAGGTCTCTGGTCGAGCACCACGGCTGCACAAATCTCACAGCCACTGTGCTGGAGAAGGACCTGGCAGAGCTCGTCGAGAAGTATCCCCACGTGACCGAGAACGTCGAGGCGGTCGAGTCGTCCAGCGGCCGGAACACGGTCGTATTTGGCGTGGACGCACGTAAAATGGGACCCTTTTGTGAAAAGCGACCACCACGGGATCAACTAGATGAAGAGGATGAGAAGGAAGAGGGTGATGAGCAAAACGAGCAGCAGCAGCAGAAGCGGAAACAGAACCAGCAGCAGTCAAACAAACGTAAGGCTGTCGGCCCGGCGCTGAAGGATCGCATCTTGTTCAACTTCCCACACGTGGGCGGCAAGAGCACCGACGTCAACCGCCAGGTGCGCTACAACCAGGAGCTTCTGGTAGAATTCTTCAAGCGTGCCGACCGCTGCCTCTCCCCCGGCGGCTCCATCGTCGTCACCCTGTTCGAGGGGGAGCCCTACACCCTGTGGAACGTCCGCGACCTCGCCCGCCACTCGGGCCTGCAGGTAGAGCGCAGCTTCGCCTTCCGCGCCGACGCCTACCCAGGCTACCACCATGCCCGGACCTTGGGTGCTGTGAGGAGCAAGAGCGGTGAGCTCGGCGGCGGCTGGAAGGGCGAGGAGAGGGCTTCCCGTAGCTACATCTTTTACCGCAAGGATGAGGTTCCCAAGCCTGTCGCCAAGAAGCGGAAACATATGGCCTCGTCGGACGATTCAGACGCGTGGGAAGAGGACTCGGATGATGGGGCATGATTTTGTTTGAACTGTGGGGAAAGTGAGCATATGCCCGCCGTTCGTCCAGTGCCGTGTTTGTTGATGTGCGTTGGTTTTTGGTTTTTTTTTGGCGCGTCAATCAAAACACGATCAACGTTTATTGTGGTGCTTTGTCTGGTCTGGCGGTCCGTGAAACCAGCCGACATGACGTAAGCGCCAGATCACTGCATCCTCCAACAGGGTGCACTGATATGTTAGGCGACTCTCAGGGGAAGTTGAGAAAGAATACAGACTGACTGGATTGGAAAATACAGTCAGTCTCGATGATGACAGAAAACATCGATCCGGGAAGGAGTATCTCAACCCATGGTTTGCCCGAATATGAGTGATTGGGTCCGAGCTGGAGTTTTAGGGTTATAACGTCGGTATATAGCGCTTAGTTCGACCACCAGAGTTCTTGAGAGTAAGGCGGGAGTTTGAGTGGGCGAATATGTGTGGCGTCACAGGATTCGTGTCATATAAATTATGATAAAATCACACATCTCTATCGAGACCAGCCCGTCCTATTGTTGGGATACAAGAAACAGAAACAGAGTGCTGTTAAGCAGGTAACAGCAGTATTTTAATATGGCAAAAATGGCGGATTCGGGGTCATGTTCAGGCAAAAGCAACCCATCATAGGCACCGCCAGTCTGAGCCAATCCCAATATAGGTACATATGCTCGTAAGCAATACTAGCAAGAGTTTTGTCAGAACCCAATTAGGTCCTTGTTCAGGTCTATGTACGTGTGATATGAACAAAAAAGGGCAAAGAAAGCCTCCCTGATCAGCAGGAGCAGCCTGGTGTCTTGAAACCGTTGTGTGACCCCGTGGGTCAGTCAGTATCGTGCAGTGGAAAGCGGCCACAGGCCGGCTTATCTCCCTGCTGTACCTATCAATCGGATGTGACATTGGTCTTCCGGGGGTGCAGTACCCCCGAGACTGACAAGGTATCCTCCACTTCAATATCCTCTAGGAGAGACAGCGGCGCCAACATGACCTCACGGCTATGATGATCCCAAGCTACTAGTCATATCTGACAGCCACATCACACCGCGTCACAGAAAACGCCCCTTCACCACAAGCAGTAGTAATACACCGAGAAAGCTGAGCCCTCTCGGCGAGGGAGAAACACGCCATCTCATTAGCAAGTCAGTTGGCATCCCATGTGCTGATTTCAAATCATGAGCTGGGTCGTCACGCCCTCGTCCACAACATGGTCCAGCCTCGCCGGTCTCCAAGGGGACCGGGATCATCATCATCACAGCTTAATACCAACTTCCCGAAAAAAGGCACATCGGGTACAGGAAGAGCAGGCTTTGCCTAATAGTCCATCTGACCCCATGAGAACAAAGCCCCGCCTGCACATATGTAGCATCACGTCACAGCTCGGCGGCTGGCTTTCTCGCCTCCAAGCACCCACTTTGCCTCATCCTTCCTTCCGATACATGACAGGGCAGGCTCAGACGGATGAAAGTAGCCGAGAGCGATCAAAAAGTTTCCCACAGGCGGTATCCACCCGGAAGCATATGCGTTCCTGCGGGTAGCCGCAAGTGCATGCCAGCAGCGACCGACATTGACCGCTCGTATATGATGAGCCAAAGGGTGTGAAACTCCACCCGGCAAGCCCAGGCCCATTCTTTGGGTGTGAGAAGCGTCTATGATATCATGCTGTCAGGTTGGGAGGGTGAGAGAGACTCTCAGGTACTTTCACGTCTTGCAGGGAAGCTTGGTTTGAGGTGAACGCTAGTAAATTATCATATCTCAAAATGAAGGTCGTAATCCTAGCCACCCAGCATATACTTGATAGAGTATCATAACTGAAAAAGATCAAATAACAACATAAGAAAAAAAGCAAATAGCCGCACAATGGGAGCTCCGCTGGAATGTCCCCCTAGTGAGATGGTATGTATGATACCACTCACTTGCCTCGCAATATCGGGCGGATGATACTTTCCATTTCCAAATGTTTTTTTTGTCCGTTCAAATGCCAAAGAGAAAACAAATAAGAAGAGATTAGACTAGATGCATCCTGAAACAAGTTACTTTGAAGAACTTCCAAGTTGCCTTTTCTTTTCTCTAGTCAGTACCTTCGTTGTTACACCCGCTCGCTCAAGTGAACACCAATGATTTAACGCCACGGAGGTTATTTCCCCAAAAGATCGAGTTAAGCAGAAACAGGTGGGTAGCAAAATAGGACAAACAAAACAAATAAAAGTACGAATGCATGAGAGCCGTGGATAAAGTATTAGAGCCGCGCCGTGAAACCCAAGTTGGAATATGAGGTGGACAAAAAGGAAAATTGAGGAATTGAAATTGAGGGTTGATACGTGATAGATGATTCAAGAAGAAAAAGAAAAAGAAAGATGCAAAAAACGCATAAAAGCGATAAACAAATCCAAATGACCTGGCCGTGATTTCAAGTTCCGTCTCTATCATGGGTATAGATCAAGAAAAAGGAGTCTTTTCTTTCGTGTTCTTGCTCGGTTCCCATTTGCTGCCGTAGTTGCCATCGTGATAAATATGTCGAAGAGGAAAAGAGTAAGCATCGTCAGCAGCAAAATCAGCTCTTGTAATCAAAAATAAATAAGAGAAAACACGAGTGCCGATCCACTCGGCAAAGATTAGAGACAAATAAAAGAATCCTAGGAAAAGGGTAAGGGATAAGGAATACACAGGTAGGTAGTTAGATTCGTCGTTGTAGCCAGCTAGCTGTTCATGATAGCGGTCTCGGTATGTGTCTGGACTCATGTGCGCCATACTCGGGATAAGTAGAGGGTGTGTGGTTCATGATTCCAGGGGCAGTCGGAAGAGGGTGGCGAGCCAAATTCATGGTATGAGACTGATGATGAGATGAAGCGTGCTGACCATCGGGTGAATGGAGCGCGCCACCAACGCTGGTTGATTCAACCTTGGGCAAAGCATCTGGCGCGAAGGGCATGTAGGTAGCTCCTGGTGCTGCCGTAGCATGCTGGCCTGTCTGAACGGCGGCCTGGGTCACGAATGGAGCCGGCAGTGGCAGCGTTTGAGGCTGCGAGGTGAAGGCAAAGTTGATGGCAGGATTGCCTGTCGCCGAGGTCGGGGGCGTCGCCGATGCTGGCCCTTGATGCGGCCATTGAGCTGTGTACATGCCGTGGAGAGCAGCTGTTCCACTGGTGCCGCCGGGAGCATATTCTGTCGTCAGTCCATATATCGACGAGGATCGCCGTGAGCTTGAGAGGCCGGGATACATCTCCTGGGCTTGATACGAAGGCATGTCGTTCATGGTTCGAACTGGAACGCCGCTCAAAAATTGCTCACCGCCACCGCCGCCATGCTGCATAGGGGGTGGGGTGTGATCACCACTGGGTCCAGGAGCGCCAGGCAGTGCATGGGGTGGGAAGCCAGGTTGCATCATTGCCGACTTGAGCGGTGACGGTTGAGAAGGCGGTGCAGAACCTCTCCCCATTTGAGCCTGACGCATGTCGTCCTCAGGCTGATTCATCGTTCCAGTAATGTGGTCATCTCCGCTCTGCATCTCCTCTGTGAACTTGTCGTCGGCATTCACCCAGACTTTGTAGTCCCCATCTGCATAGGGGGAAAAACTTGGTCAGTATCAAGCCAAGAGAAAATTGTATAGGCGACGAAGAGTATATGATTCGGAGCTTCAAACATACCGACTTCGCCGTTCAGGAATCTCTCTTGGGCCTTGGCCACCTTGAATATCTCTTTCAGGTATACCTTCCTCCTGGCATTGCCAGGGTTCTCCTTGTCCAGGAAGAATGAAGACAGAGCCTCGGTTGTGGCTTCTTCGAGCTTGGCCACATTCAGCCTCAGTTTTTGAATGTCTGGGTGTTGTTTGTGGTTCGGCTGCACAATCAGCTGCAGAATGTGGTTCAAAAGATAGATCCTCTCTGTAATGATCAATATGTCAGCATTCCCTGTTCCTGGTCAAGATCCGGTGGTTGAAAATGCAGCGAAATCCCGTACCTCTCTTCCACAGGTGGTCCGGCTCTTTGTGCCGCACCTTTTCGTCCTTGCCTGGGCCCCATGGCTTAGGCCACCAGTCCGGAGCATTAATATCCCCATTGGTATAAGGGTGGTTCGACTGCTTCTTGGGCTCAACGAGCTTGACCCATGCCTTTGCAACTATCTTGCAGGCCATCTGCTGCAGGTTCTTGAAGCGAGTCTCACAAAAATCCATGATAACCTGGTGATCGGCCATGATGATTCCTCTGTGCTGCGGGACCGGGGTGTTTGCAGTTGTCAAGTCACTGTCTCCGGTTGCCGAGTCTGGGCCGCCACGGAAGTTGGCTTGGGCACGGTGTCGCTTTCGAGCTTTGGGTGGTCCGCTAACATATCCGCCTTCTTCCCAAGCATCTGCGTCAGGTTCATCGTATGTGTGTCCAATCCTTGCGTAGGTGCTTCTGTGCCCGAACGCTCCATAGGCGTCGTATTCATGTGCGTCTGTGAGTAGTTCCAAGAGTCCATGTCAGTTGTAGTGGTCAACTCGGGCAGCAAGTTTTTACTATCAGGACAGGATTGCCATGAAGCCGTGGGCAGGAAAGTCCTGACTTACCAAGATTGCGGCGCCTCGGGTCCCTTTCAGGGATAAGGGCCTCAAAACCCATACGGTTGAGGACATCCCTCTCGTCTAGCTTCTGTTGGCTGTGCATGTAAAGCATCTTTCCATCATCGGTCTGAACAGCTAGAAAATATCTCTTGACAGGGATCCTGCAGTGCTCACGAAGCGCCATCTCGATAGGGATCGATCCTGTCAAGTTTTGATATCGACCATTGTCGGCATACCATCCATGTCGTCCGTTCTCATCGTATCCAGTTGATCGTTCATCATCAGTGTATCCAGTACCAGTATATCGTCCATTTTCAGTGTACGCTGCTTGTCGTCCGTCATCAAAATATACACCATGTCGGCCATGGTCAGTGTAGTTGCCCGCCAGTGTCGTAGCATGATGCCTTTCTTCATCCCACTGCTGGCCGCGGTAATACGCCTTTCCGGGGTGCTCGGCGTATTCGCGTCCCATTGTGGCAGCGGATTTGTCCCCGAGGCAATCCAAGCCTTGGAATCGAAAAAGATTTCGAGTTGATCTGCCGCAGCTTTGAAGATGGCAACGACCTTCCCCTAAGGTGAAAAACGGTACTTGGTCTGCCACGAACATGAACTCGTTAGTCTGGGGATGTTTCGTATCACAAGATCGTCGAAAGGGGACCCGTCAAAAGAAACAGTTTACAGGTCTCGTGGGGGCCTGCCCCTCGACTTTTTGCTTCTCTTGGGGTTGACTTGCTCAAGCTGCAGGTGCACGAATGGGGAAGATTTATGGGAGCCGTACAACCAAGCTGACAATCGTGGCAGTGAACCGGATGGAATATGAGAGGGAATGACACTTACAAGAGATGGCGTGGGTATCAACAATCCTGCCAGCTGTATCGATTGGTCAGATCCGTCGGTGGGCCAGCAAACTATGTTGTGCGTCCCAAGCTTCACAGTATGGGAAAGTTTCGAGCTCCAGGGGTATTCCGTGTGATACAGGCTCGATGCTCCAGCGCTCGAGCGGTTGTGTTCGTAACCAGAGAGACTAACAAGTCGTGGAAGGTGCGAAGAGATGCCGGTGAGAGCAGAAGGGTACAGAACCACAGGTAAGGTTTTGCAGGAGATTGTAATTTTGTCACTAATGACGGCTCGAGTGATATGAATTACTCCCTCAAAAGCGAGCCAGTCGATGACGAGTGTGGTGTATATAGTAGAAGTCGATTTCTGGGCCAAGAGCGTGACGCGGCGACGTTGACAACGGATGGAAGCTCAAGAAAAGGACAAGTGCGAGAGTCGATGGGTTAAAAAAGTCCTGCAGATAAGTATGCTCCCCCTTTACCAGTCCTGCCTAAGCTCCAGCTCCCGTCCAGCCCTGACTTCAGAGCCCGTAGTGCTCGTCAGGGGGTGGAAATCAGCTGGCTGGGATGGCGCTCTCGAAGAACAAAGAAAATAAAATAAGCCGTCTCGCCCTTGAAGGCAGCCAGGCCTATGTGTCTGCTGTATCAGTCGCCCGTGGAAGCACAGGCCTACTAATAAGGTGGCCAAGCGGATCGTAATCAACAGTCCCTGGAAAGTAGCTGTAGAAGGACGGGTCCTTCTTTGTTCTCAGAGTGGCTATGAGACATTTGGTGAAGGAGATTTGCGGTCCCCGTGTGTGCCTTGCTCTACCAGTTCCTGATTCACGTTGCGAGGTTCTCGGATCAGGCTGTTTATCCAAAATGGGGTTCCGGGCACTGATATTCGAGGCAATGAGTTGCGCTTGTGTGAAGCAAATAGTAGTAAGTTATGATCGGGTATCTCTGGAGAGCTCGAATAGAACGGCCCTAGTTTTCGGAAGCAGTCAAGGGCAGCAGTATCGGATGCGGCGCGCCTGAGCCTGGTTGATTGGAGGTGGGGGACTAGGAAGGAACCTGTAATATCTCAGATGGCGCCCGACCGCAAGCAACACACCGGTGTCGCAGAGTGGCCAATGTAGATTTGCGCATGAGCAGAGGCATGCATGCAGGGGGGACCCGCCGCCCGTTGTTTGTCGAGCAGTTTGCAGTACAAGTCCTGGTACGAACAGGGACGGGTAGACGGGTAGATGCTTGGAACAGGTGCGAGTAGCAGAACTGGACTCGCGAGTAACCTGGGGACTAAGGCTGGACGGGACAAACTCGTCGTTTGTGGTGAGGACCAAGCTCTCAGTTCTGCCAGGACAAGTCTACTTTTCTTTTTATCTGGATGAAGGTAATTATGGTGTTAGGCGCCGGGTAGACAAATCACCCAGTCAAACAAAGTTAGGTGGGGGAGATGTATAAAAATGCTAGTCAAGAAAGAGGGAGAAGAAGATAGAGGGTGGGATAAAAAGGACAAGGCCGTAGAAATCGTTATGTCGGCAACCAGGAACCAGCACGTCTTTTTCACCAAGCGATAACCCACATACATTTGCATGGGGACCGCTTCGCGAGGCAAAGTGATGTGCAGCAAACAAGCAAGTCTTGGGATGCTGCTTCAGCCAGGTGTTCTGGTTTGATGAAGACAAGGTAGCTTCAGAAGCAGATGTAGAAAGTACAAGGGCGCTCGCTCCGGAGAGAGGTGTGTGTGTTGTAGTAGGGTAGCGTAGCTGTGTGGTAAAAATAGTGGGACAGATTCGTGTGTGCTAAGGCCAGGGGTCACGATGCTATAAGGCCCCCCACGAAAAAGAGCTGTGGCAGACCAGCTGGGAAATCGTAGACAAAGACGGGAACAGGCAAGGTTAGGTATGGAAGTTACTCTACCCTTTTGTCGGCAGACCAGACCCGTCCGCCTGGTGGTCTGGGCAGAGATTACTGGGGCCAGCCTCTAAAACTAGATTGGTACAGTACCAGACAGAGCTTGAACCTGTAGCTGCAGTATCTTGGTCGAGGTGGGTATGACTGAAAAAGTTGCAGGCATCGGGCAAAACAAGCGGACCACCACCGTCTTGCTCCTTCAGG
The DNA here is from genome assembly GCA_004337975.1 of Pyricularia sp. CBS 133598. NCBI lineage: Eukaryota > Fungi > Ascomycota > Sordariomycetes > Magnaporthales > Pyriculariaceae > Pyricularia > Pyricularia sp. CBS 133598. The sequence continues at coordinate 2,054,245 of RRCJ01000004.1, forward strand.
GCTAGCGGTTAGAGCAAATGTTTGTGATCAAAAATGTTTGTTACGCCCGTGTTTGGGTGACGGATGCGCAGGCCGATGTGAATGGCTGGGAACAAGAACAGCCCGGATCCAGTCCTGCAGGTGGAATCAAATAAGGCAAGGTTGTGAGATGTGGCATGAGCACTTGATTATCGTGGATGCTGTGTCGGGCATGCCCGGGTGGTACCGATATGTAGGTATGTTGAAAAGCGACAATTCGTCCTGGCCTATCCTGTCCTATTCTGTCTGTCTAGCCTAGGTTGGTAGTATTCCGAAGGTTCTGCGCACGATGATCAATGACAGTGAAGCAAAACTAACTTGGCTGGGAACCACCTGAACACCGAGGCGATCCAGGCAAGCACCCTTGTTTCGCCGTGGCTTTACACAAATGTGGGAGAAGACAAATTAATCTTGATGGGAGGAGAAAAAAAAATAAAAAAAAATCAAGAATAAAAAAAAGAGGAAACGGGAAAGAAAAAGAAAATACCAAACATCAAGCTCGCTCCAGCCAGAGCATGACACCGTCATTGCTACCTCTACGGTACCGGGGTGGACTGTCGTACTGCAGGCTTGGTGGATGCAAGTTGCTAGGTGTTTAGAACCAATCGTAACACAAGCTGATAATTGAGCATTGCAGATTTACCGGGTCTGTTCCGGGACGGAGGGGATTCATGTTATTGGGCAAACGATTCTGCAGGAAAAGGAGAGAGAAGGAGAAAGAGAAAGAGAGAGGGAGAGGGAAAATAATTTAGTGGTTAACAGGTTTCTGTAGTTGCCCTCTACTCTGCCCCAGGTCGACCATTGGAAAGTAAGACGTACCATAACATCGGCATCCTCCCCCGCGTGTTAGTGTTTGTTAACCACGACAACATCCGCCCGTGGCGCAGACCCATGATGCAAACACCGTTCAGTACCTATGTTCAGCCCTCTGCTCCCCACGTTTGCTTTGCAGTCTGCTGGTTGAAAGACGAGTTTTCACTGTAGGTACACTGTACAGCAGGAGATAGATTTAGTCGATCGGTCGTTGGTCTTTTCTCATCCTCCCACCTTTTTGCATTTCTTTTTCACCCGTTTCCCCATTCCTTCTCCCCCCTTTTAGTGGTTTTTGCTTTTGATCGCTGTTCTTTTCCCCCTTTAATGGCGCGGCCAGACAGTAAGCAATTGCACCCATCTACTTGAGATAAGTTCTCAGTGGCCAGTCGCGCTGCATGGAGGCCAAGATAATAGGACGACCTGGGTCGGCTGGCCCAGCTTGATGCAGATGGACCGAAGGCTGAATGTGAAGACTGAAAATCATTTCTCTCTTTCCCTCTCGCTCTTCGATCTCTTTACCCATCCCAGCACCAATCTTTGATGCAACCCTAACGGTGTGCCAGATGGAGTAAAACTGGCAAGCATGGATTTTCTTTCGGTTGACTTCCCCTCTCGAACAGGGTCTGCAAGGACCACAGTAGCGGGATCTCTTCCGCCTGGGTTAGTTATTATTGCCCCTTGTAATCAATTGCTGTAGAGAGAGGGCTGCAATGTACCGATCGGTACTTTACCACAAGGTACTGTGCCTACCTACCTACCGACCTACCCTACTTGCTTACCTAGCAGGCCTAGGTATCGACATGTTGTTATGTAAGGTAGGTAGGTAGGTAATTAAGTGCATAATTAATAGCGTAAGTCAGGTAGACAACGTTAGAAAGCCAGTTTATTGAACAGTGCTGGATGAATAGGTATTTTGAGAAAGCTTTGTTGGCCAGCTCGGGTTTTGTATAGTCTTACCACCGTACAACCATCACAGGAACTCGTTGATACATACCTACCCCAGGTAGGTACTTCCCTCCACTGCCGTTATGGGAGTAACACCATCAACCGAGTTTTGTTGTTTGATGGGATCCCGAGGGAATCGTCACTATTGAGGTCCGTGCCATTGACCACACACACACACACACACACATCTCGTCTCCACCCCGCTTCTCATTTCATCCAAACGTAAGGTTGTTTGATTTGTCGTACAAGGATGAAAAGGCAGCTACGTTCCGATATTACATGGGGGTGCTGCATGGGAGCGTGGAGGCACCAGTCAATCAATCAGTCAAGTCCAACCGAGAACGGTAAGGAGCGGCTACCTAACGAAGTAGGTTAGTTTGGTATTACGGTATGGATATGCACAGAGAATTCCCTGCCTCGTCAAGATACGGGTATTTCGTACTTTCCAAAGATAGCCCGCCCGACCTTACTTTGAGTGGGTACTCGGCGCAGCTGCCGACCTTGAGCAAGGAACAGTTAGGCGCACCTTTTCCGTTACGACCAACCAAGGTATAGGGTACGTACCAAGGTGCCTACCTTCCCTGGCAAGCCTGGGTAACTAACTGCCTTACCTCCCAGAAAAACATCATTGTTTTGCGATTCGTCCGGCTACATTTTGCCTAGGTTGGTAGGGTAGGGTATGTACCTGGCAAGCTGGGATAATTACACTTGGCTTCTCCTCATTTTCCCATGTGGTTACAAAGTAATATTTCAATGTTTCTTTGTACCTCTAGGTCCCTACCTACCTTATCCAACTTGCTTGTCTGCCTTTTTCATTCGGGCCCAGGAACAGTTTTCGTTGCATGAATGAACCTGCATTTCCGAATTATCAAACCAGAGTCAGCATCAAATTGGCTCCGCCTCAGTTTTAAGAATGGCTATGGTATGATCGATCTTTTTTTGTTTTCTTTTTTTTATCCCGTGCGCCTGATTTACCCTGGGTACCCAAATCTTAATTACCCTTTTGCTGCGGAGGATGGGATGTGTGGACATTGTTCTGATTAGCTCTGTTAAAATGGAGAGCTCACCCAACCCATGACAAGCTGGGCAATTTTTTTGGGGTCCATCGAGGGGTTCAACTGATTTCAAACGGCAAGCATATTCCTGTCAGATTCATGATCGCCGTGCGAGCGTAACATTTCTTGTCGCTAGTGCTCTTTGGGTACCGGGGCAACACCGTATTTTCATCTGAAGTAACTAACCATAGTAATTTCAAACGAAATCTTCAAAGAAAAAATATCCCATGGACCTTTCTAATAAGCTCCTATGCTTGTTGGGATCTGATTATCTGAATGGCTGAATTTTATCATCGGAAACGTTTCCCTCCGTTCTGACCGGCTCAGTCGCCCATACGGTTTCTTTCCTCACCCCGAAAAATACCGACCCAAACTTGGAACGAGTCTGGTTGTGTTTTTGCGACTTCACCGAGAACCAGGCAAGGGGCAAAAATGGGATTACGGATACCGTACTGTACTGTATGTTTGTATGAATTACGTATGTCCGCCCGGTTAGTAGCAGTGGAGCATTCTTGTTGCGTTAGGTATTCTCCCCTCTTTGGACAAGCATTATTACACGAACTACGGAGTACATACATGTGCTGATACTTCGTACAACAATCAAAAAAACCACAAGGGCCGGCAGGGGTGGGTTGCGCTTGGGGTATCACGTGACGGTATTACAAGGCCCCTGGGCGAGGATGGAAAAGAAAACTCGAATCCCAGCCACTTGGACATTTTGACGCCATTGAAGCTGTCAGCACCCATAGCTAAGCTGGGCATACACTCGATTGCGACAAGCCATGGGGCCATAGTGTAGAGCCAGCCCATCGAGTGGAAACATCAAGTCCAATCTCGATGCTCGTACGGTACGGGGCATGACCTACGACTAGTCACTAGTGGCTTGGAGTCTTTTGACTCTGCAGCAAATGGATATTGCAGAAGCAATATTTCTACCGACCTGGCTGGCACGGTTTATCCGGCAAAAGCACAAGCACGACTCCTGTCATTGTACAGGGCTTAGGGCTTGTTTGATGCTGAGCACAATGAGCACATACTGTATACATACTACGCACAAAGTTTTCTGGTTACCGGTAGGTATTGGTAGGTGGTTAAGGTGGTGCTGGTTGATTGATTGCCCCAAGCAAGCAGAAAAAAAAGCAAAATAAAAAAAGAGTCGAGACGGTGCAACGTGCCCTTCAACTTCTCAGGGGTAGTTGTGGAGCGTCTTACCACTTTTGAATCCCATATTCGAATGGTGCACATCTGGGTCAACCACCGGGGGCTACCCATGCGATTGCGCACGAGAAAACGGTGGTGGCCAAGCTTGTCCTGAAATTAGATAGGGACCTTGGTTATTCTTCCGATACTCTCTGACCGCCTCTATACCCTCATTTTACGGAGTATCAATCAAAGAAAGGCTGACTCTACCAAGGTGGTCTTCATTTTGTTTTTCGGGGCAAAGCCAAGGCAAAATAGGTGTGGTAGCGCGTTACTGCAAATGCGCTGCAGGACAGGGGAAAACCAGGATACTGTTGAAATGCTTAATCCATTTGTCCCCGATGAAAGCCACTGGCGGGAAATGGAGGCCTAATTGATTGTCGCAAAAGCTGGCCCCGAGATCCAATCTCAAGCAGGCTTAGGATGGACATTAATGTCGCCGTTAATGTCGCTGCTCGCTACATCTTTGGACGAGTAATGTGTTGAGATATGGGTTTTGTTGTTAAGGTTTGTTACTGATGATATACCTATCCATAGTAATTTCCCAGGCCTCACTTATAAAAGTTGCTTTTATAGCTCGTTTGTTTTCTTGGCACCCTGAGAAACATAATAAATCCGGTGCTTTCCAAAGCGGTACCACAATATAATCATCTTTGGAGTCATCAGTCTGCCTTCTCGGTACTAGTCTATCACGTAGATATCAGCGGAGAAAAGGCCAAAACCTTCCAAGCGAACGGTAACTTGGCGTAGTAGTTACCATAGTTCTAACTTTTGAGGATGTTGAATGAGCCACACACAGTACCTACAGTAGCCCTTACCTACTACGTAGTAAATGTTCTCCTTTTTGCATTTGCTACCTATCATGACTACGTTGCAGTCAGTCACGGGTCCGTATTCTATTTCATGTTTAATCCACTGCGATCCTTCGCAATGGAGAAAAGAGGCAGTTTTTTTTTTTTTTTTTTTTTTTTTTTTTTTTTTTTTTTTTTTTTGGGGTGGGTGTGGTGGGTTTAGTGGGTCAAAACATCAAATGCTGTACCTACTGTGTTCCCTGACACCCGTTTGGTCTGGGATCTAGGATCTACGTATTTTTTAAGCACCTGGGATACGCGACACTGTATATCATGCTCTCTGATATAGGGCGAATTTCATGGCGGCCCCTCTCCCTTATAGCTCTTTTTTATAGGCCAGGAATCTTTCCTTTTGACAGCTGCTTGGTCTCGCGTAGCGCTCGCTTACATTTTTGACTATAATAGACGCCGGAGCTACCGGATGCTCGACAAATCGGGAGAGGTTGTTTTTGGCAGGTTGCCTGTCCTGTCGTTCAAAAGTCAAAAGTCAAAAAAAGGAGCTATCCTCGGACAGTTTTTTTTTTGTCTTCGTCAACGTTGTCTTGGCAGTGGGAGTGGCGACGTTTGAAAGGTGCAGCAACGCACAAGGCTCTGCAAGGATGGTTGGTAACAGTTCTAGACAAAAAAAAAGTAACGCTTGTACATTTTTCTTGCAATACATTTATTTGTTTATTTTCTCGTTTATTTGCCTGGGTCTAATTTTACCCTCATCACCACCTGAAGTGATCCGAGCATCATCAAATTCAGCCGCTTGTGTGATGATTCACCAGATTGGTTTACTCTGGCACACCCATCTTATTTCCTCAGGCGATGTGGACAAGCTTTTGAATCCTTTCTTCCTTTTTTTTCTTCGCACATCTTTCTCCGCGCATGTTGCGGCCTCAACGGGGGGGGGGGACTCAAATCATGCGCCATCCAAGGCAAGGGAGGGGCAAAGTAACAAGCACAGGGGAAGGAGAAGAAGAGAAAAGAAGAGAAGAAAAAAAAACGAAAAGTCCCAGCGAAGAAGCAAAGATCGCACAGGGCCAAGGAAACGGGGAGCAACGGGCTTGGCGAGACCCGGACCGATCACCACTTCGCATTTTTCTGTTCTGACACGGAAGCTATTTCTCCTTCTTTCCTGCCTTCGACTGTGACAGCTGTCTTGGCATGGTAAAGCACAGCTTGCTGCGGCTGATCGGAGCAAGGGCGAAGTTGACTGCCCTTGCTTGCCATGTTATTTTGGTATCAAATCCATGTTACCCGTAACTTACCACTTACCTTGGCCATAGTACAAAACCCATACTGGGCAAAGACCCCGAGACAGAGAGAGGACCTTTGCTTTGGATCCCCCCTGTCTAATTCCCCCACATTAAGCCCGCTGTGTGTTGCTGCCGCCTTGTGGCGGGTTTTATCCGGGCGCTGTCCAAGGCTCTTTTTTCCTTCTTTGGGCGAGGGGTTCCACGCCTTGTGTCATTGGATCCCTGGTAAAGAGCCTCTAACAGCAACAGCAACGGCAACACTGTGCAGTAGCGCCAACAGACATGTTGGTAGAAAAAAAAAGAAAAAAGAAGACGCGGCGGTGCGCCTGCAAGCTTGTCGTCTTGTCTTTTTTTTATCGACAGTCTGAAAGTAAACCTGCAGGCGGCGAAGGCATTCTACCCACCAACCACATCCACACACCCTCGTTCTAGAACTACAGTAAGTGCTACTAGCTTCGTACTTCGTACAACGCGTGTGGGGAAAAGGAGTCAAGAAATAACTGAGTGGCAAACAGAACAAAAAACAATCAAATCCTACAACAAAGTTGTGGGGTTGGTCTTTGTACGAATTATATGAGAAATCTAACCTTGGTCATGGTTGTGTTCACATGACATCTCGACGCTGCACCTCTGCAGCCTCCAAGCGAAACAAGGAATGAGTATGGAGCTTGAATCCTTCGGCTCCATAGACAAGGTTTCAAATCAAATGCCGCTGGAGATCAATCTCCTTTCGTGATTTTCGGTCATAACAAAAAAGCGGGAGTCTGATTTGCACATCGCGTGGACTCGGTGTGCCGGCTTATAGACCGGTCTTTGAAAAGCTCAAAACGACATTCATTGGGCCTGTCAAGCCTGTTCACCCCCTGGAAGGCTAGGTACGCACATACACACCACCACCATCACCGTCACCATCACCATCAAATTGGTAATGGTGGGGTCGAACTTCGGCTCTGGGCCCGGTGAGATTCACTGTTTCTGTTTCGCTCTTTTTTCATCATCATTCTTGTTTTCCCCCCTCTCTATAGTCTTTTGTTTTTATATCTTCGGTTAGATCAGGGCCCCCGGGGGGATTCTGCCTTATCGTCCAAGGGATTTTTCAGCCGCCTTTCATTTACTCCGACACAACTTTGTACATGCTGCAGGGCCGCTGTCCATGCATATCCTGGGCTTGCTTGTGGGGATCAATGGCATGTAAGGGCCGATTCCTGAGCAAAAAGACCCTTTTTTCTGCAAGCGAGCAAAAGTCAGTGATGATCTTTGCCATCTTGTAAAAATCCAGAGAGAGAAAAGAAAAAAAAAAGAAATGTAAGGGGAGGTCTGGTGGACTGGTCCCGTAGGACGGTGCATTTGGTGGACCTGCCATAAGCCGTAGTCAGGATGAACAGTTGCAGAGCTTGCCTACCAAGAAAATATCCCATACGCATGTTTACCAACCGGTGCCTCAAGTCACTCCTCATCTTACTGGGCTGGCTGAAGACCCTTGACATTCCCCCTCCCGTGTGCTACGTCGCAATCCGGGTGACAGCCCCGAGTATGTGTGTCACTGACAGATCACGGACGGTTCACCTTTTTCGGTGTAAAATCCCACCCTGCAGAGCAATAGAAAAAAACAAATAGAGATAAATATATAAATTGAGTCTCTTATTTCCACTAGTCTAGTGCATCAAATCAAAAGGCCCGCCTTTACACGGTACAAGGGTTCGATCTGATAGGCATAGTCACAGTTTTGAACACGAGCAAAAGAGAGGGGGTCAAGAAAAACCAAAATAATACCTACAGTAGGTAATGAGCCATGGGTGACAGCTATTTACACGTGGCTCCTGCAGGCATAGCCTTGGTTTGCTGACAAGTCGTCATACATATAACATCTTACATATACAGTATCTAATTAGTTACCTGACATTTGAGTTCAAAAATTCCAAAGAAAAAAAAGTAAGAGAGCAAGGAGGGGTTAGTCGCTTATTGTGGCTGCTGCATGGCGGCTCGAGGTTGTTGCCCATAGAATGGATTCGGAGATTTCGAATGGATTGATCTCAAAACCCCGTGGTGCCAGGATAAACATTTGGTTAAACCAGAAGAGAGGGGGGCGTGGGAGGGTGGCTTATCTGCCTCGGATACCCTGAACCAGAAAGTCCAGCTTTCCAGGCAACAAATTAAGGCGCAGGTGTGCTTCGCGCGTCCAGTAGGAGAAAAAGGATGGTCAGTCGAGTCGGATTGGATAGTTGCAAACTCCGTCACTGTTGCTTTCCCGCAATTTGGAATTGATTGGTTCCATCTTCTGTATGGGCTATATTTCATTGGCTTGCACTATCTCTCGGCACCAGAAAGACTCACCCAATACCGGAGATGACCCATGTCGCTTCACTCTGGCCTTGGAAACGGCTTGCACTGTCCCATGGTTGTTGATAGTAGTCTAAAACCAGGTATAATACTCTCTTTTATATGACATTCTATCTAAGAATACACGGCTGGCAGTATGTGAACAACAAAAATACCGCCAAGTCACATAAACTTATCCCGTCCTTTCCTAGCCTACCTACTCAGCCCACGCACTTGACCAAAACGAGCCCAGTGACATAGACTGCCCGATAAGCCAAGGTGAGTAGGTAGGTACCTAGGTAGGTGGTATCGCAATGCTTGCGCCATCTACATCAAAACAACATCCACCAACGCCCCCTGCTTTCAAAATCCAGTCGCTACTACGGCCTCCAAGCCCTTCTCAGTCAGTCAAACCAGCCTGCTTGACCAGCGAGTAAAACTGTCCCTTTTTGGCAAGGAGCTCCTGCGGCGGCCCATACTCCGCCACTTCACCTTTGTCCAGCACAACCACCTTGTCGCTGTCCAGAATTGTGTTGATGCGGTGCGCCACAGTGATGATGGTCTTGTGCGCAAACTGTGATGAACGCAGTGTCGTCTGCAGTAGCGCATCCGTCTGTACGTCGACAGCTGCCGTTGCCTCGTCCAGTACCAAGATGTTGGAAGGCGTCAACATCGCACGCGCCAACGAGACGAGTTGTCTCTGCCCTTGTGACAGATTGGAGCCTGTGTTTCGAGTTACAAGATATAATTAGTATTTGCCACTCACTTCAAATGCCGTAAGCGGCTACGCCAAGAGAACCAATCGAATACTGAGTTCCAGTTGGCGGTCGACGCTAACTTGCACAATCTCAGTGTAATGGAGAGTGCAGAAAAACGTGAGAGTGAGGGATTTGTGTATGGGCTGCAGGCCGTTGTACATTGTGCCAGTGTGTAGAAGGGGTGGGAAGGAAGTTGCAAATGCAGGATGGGCGTATGTCTCGCCGCGGCTTAAACCGCAGACTCCGAGAGATGATATAAATGGCGGGGTTCTCGCTCAAGAGCCCAGTCGGCAACTCTCGTGTCGGTCCAAGACACGATGCGTCGTGTACCACATGCACGAGAGGCGGTTTGCCGAGAAAGGTTCAATTTGAGAATCGTGTAGGGTGGCGGGGTGTGGTTTTATAAAGCTTTACTTTCTCACGGTTGATGCAAAGCAGCACACCGATTGCTGGTTGGACGATGCGGGGTGGCACATCACCACCAGGACAACACAGAACCGATGCAAAGCGAAAAAATGCGGGGAAACAACAGAAAATCATCCGGGGACCTGCGGCTTATATGACTTACCTCCTTCGTTGACCTTGGCCTCTAGGCCTCCCTCCATGCTGGATACATGCTCCTTTAGGCGGGCGTGCTCTGAAATAGAAAGTTGTATTAGTGACGGCATACGGCATAGAGATCACTTTGGCATTTGAATGGCCAGATCCGTTACAAGCATTGTCCAATCGGGGCTCCCTATGCAGGAGCATGTACTTACCAAGCACGCTCCACAACTCCGTGTCATCATGTACGTGTCCTGGGTCGAGGTTGTCCCTGATGGTACCTTCGAACAGAGCTGCGTCTTGAGGGATAATGGCAAGGCGCCGGCGGAGGTCGAGCAGTCCGATGGATGACGTGTTCACGTTGTCGATGCTGATGTGTCCGCTGTCCGCTTCAATGATGCGGAAGAGAGCCAACGTAAGCGATGACTTTCCTGCTCCCGTCCGACCCACGACTCCGATCTTCTCGTGTGCCTTGATGTCAAGGCTGATGTTCTTGAGCACCAGGTCTAGCCCAGGCCGGTAGCGGGTGCTGTAGTTGACAAACTCAACAGCACCATCAGCCGGCCAGCTGACTGGAGGTCGGTTACGGTGGACGATCTCGGGAGCTTCGCTAGGCAGGCGAGCGTACTCAAGAACACGCTCGACCGAGACAATGTTGGTCTCAACCTCGACCGACTGGCGTACGATCCAGTTGAGCGAAGTCGTAATTTGGAGGGCATAGGACATAGCCAAGCCCACCCAGCCGGAGCTCAGCTGATAACCAACCGACACATAGGTGACAGCGAAGCTGGCGGCTGCCAGGATGACCAGGGCTCCAATGAATTCAAGACGGATGGCCAGCCACCTGTTGGCACTGATCGAAGGGAAGTAGGCTCGCAGGTTGGCATCCACACGCCACTCACTCTCCAGCTCAAACCTAGACTGCTGGCGGAAAGCCCGGATGGTCGAGACACCACCGAGTGTCTCCTGGAAATGAGCATAAATGGGGCTGCGGCTGACACTATCCAGCCTCTTGAGCTCGCGAGAAGTCCGCAAGTAGTATCGCTGAATCCAGTAGTACATGAAGCCGAGCGGGATGATGAGAGCGATGAAAGGCGGCGTGGCCATCGAAATAACCACGAGCGTGAAACCAGACTTGGCCAAGTTGACGAACAACATGTTGAAAGTGCGGGCCAGGACCTCGTCAACGCGGTAGATATCACTATGTTTGACAAAAGAAAAGCGTTCAGAGTCAGCGTCCAGTTTCTTGAACGAACAACAGGGGAGACCATGCACTGTAGAACCAGTGGAGATGCCTGAATTCAACAATAAAACTTACCTAGAAAACCTGTTGAGGATCCTGCCAGCGGGTGTAACATCGAAGAAAGACATGGGGGATCTGAAGATGGCCGTGGCCATGCGTTCATGCAGTATCCTCGATGCCTATGTGTTGATAACACATTGACAGTCAGCTTGGGCTCGCAAGTACGTTCAAGCCCGTCTGGAAATAGGCAGAAACCAAGAGTGACCTACCTCGATAGAGCAGAAAATCCACTGGATGAGCGTCTGGATAAGAGTGAGTAGCGAAGATCCAAACCCGAAGAGGAAATAGATTCCAATGTATTTGCCGACGGCATCGTTGCGGCCCAGTTTGGCGTTCTCGTCACCCCAGTGCTTGAGCCAGACACTCCCACCTAATGGTGCCAGACATTTAGTTTATATCCAGAAGAAGAGCATAGCAATTTGTAAAGGCCGGCAGTCCTGGCCTCACGAGCTTTCACTTACCGACGCTGACTGTCTGCGCAGCAATAAGAGACACAAGGTAGATGCAGACAGCGACCAAGTTGGCGGTTTTGGCATACTCAGTGTAGACTGCGCATGTCAGTTAGAAATCAAATCAGATTCCATCGTGTCGATTTGGGGGATAATGATTGCCTACCGCTCCATTTCACTTTGCCCTGCTCCGAGTGTTCCTTGGCCTGCTTAGTCCGGCTTCCGTCTGCCTCCTCGTCGGTCAACTTGCCACGCGCTCCCTTGAAGCTGGCAGTACTCGGCCTTCTCAAAGTAGCCATACTGTTTTGCCTGGGCTTCTTTGTCGACGAGCCCGCCGGCTTGATGGCCTCGAGGGTCATGCTGGATTCTTGAGCCTGTTCAAGATCTTCCTTGGTCTGGCTCGAAGCTGTGGCATCAATCATGGTAGAAGTCTCGCTGTTGGAGCCACTCGAGGAAGCAGGCGAAGATGAGGCAGCGGGCTCATTCTTGCTGATAGTCTTGACAAGCTCGGCAACCAATCCCTTCATAGCCATGAGCTGAGTGTAAGTGCCCTTTTCGACGACCTCGCCATCGCGCAGCATGCAAATGTAGTCGGATTCGAGGAGGACGGGAATCGAGTTCGTGGCCAAGATGCGGGTTTTGGTTTTGAGGAGTCCGTTGGGCCCGAGAACATTGTCGATAATGTGCCGTCCAACGTGAGAATCAACTGCTGACAAACAATCATCGAGCAGGTAAACATCTGCCCTGGCATAAACAGCTCGTGCTAGAGCAACCCTGGCCTTTTGACCTCCACTCAGAGAGATGCCACGCTCGCCAACAACTGTCTCGTCGCCGTCAGGAAGCACGGAGAAGTCGTCCAAAAGTGCGCATGCCTTGACAGTCTGCTCGTAGAAATTCGAGTCGTACCGATAACCAAAAATAATGTTCTCCTTGACAGTGGCATTCATAATCCAAGATTGTTGAGCAACGTATGCAACAGAGCCATGGAGTTCCACATGACCCTTTACCTTCCAGAGATCTCCCATTATAGCTTGCAGGAAAGAAGACTTGCCGGCGCCGACCTTGCCAACAATACATGCCAGATCTCCTTTGCTGGCAGTGAAGTTCACGTCACAGAGCACATGCTTGTCTTCGTGGCGATTCCAGGAAAATGTTCCATCGCGTACCACGACCGTATCCTCACCGAGCTCCTCAACGGTTGGGTAGACGACTGTTGCGTCAGGCTGAGTCTCCTCGGCGGTGAGGTATGAGTTGAGTCGGGTGACTGCAACTGTAGCCTCCACAACCGAGGTGATGACCATGGGCAGCATGGCCAGTGGGAAGGTGAGCAGATTGAATAGCGCTGGTTTTCACAGTTAGCTTTGATCGCCACAAAAAATACATACTCACTGGTCGATGGATATATATGCCTCACCGAGAGCAGGGAAGACAATGTCTGATGTCAAGGGTCGATCCTGTGTCAGCACAAAGACAGTAAAAGTCAGGCAAGACACGAGGAACGGCGAAGTGTTCCATGTGAAGTTAGCCAAAGCCTGACCCGCGCCTATCTTTCTGAGATTCTTCAGCTCGAGATCGTTCCTGACATAGTTAAGTTTGTTCATGAAAGCCGACCCCCAAGCGTACAGCTTGATGCTCTTCATGTTATTGATAATCTCGGCAATCAGGCGACTCCTGGCGTCCTTGTTCTTCATTTGGGTCTTTTGAAGGCCCTTCATGTATCGCGCGATGAAACCATTAATAGGAATCATGAAGATCATAACTCCAACACCCGCCAGCATTGACCACCCAACCAACTGGTAGAGCGAGAGCATGCAGATCAAGATCTGGAACGGAGCAGACCACAGCTGCTGACCGAACTGCGTCAGATCTTGCAACCTTTGAGCATCAACAGCCATGTAGTTGACGATGTCTCCAGTGGTTTTCGAAGAGCGGCCTGTTATAGGGCAAGGGTTAGTATATTTTGTTAATTCAGCGCCAAGCAGGGAAACAGATATGCCAGTATTGACGAGTGCAGCAATCAGAAATTGCAATCTGCTTCCAAGCGCTGAGCTAGACTGTTATAAAATTCCTTACCTTCGTTTGAAAGCTTCAGGGATTTGCGGTAGATTGCAGATGTCAGGCCACCCTTGATCCGCATACCGGTAACGAAGGCCGATTGAAAGTATTGATGCTGAGGCATTGTTAGAAACCTGGTCAAGAATTTCACTAAAACGGCACGAAGGGAATTAAAGCTTACAATCATAGCGGTTTGGAAGATAGCGACACCAAACATAGCCATCGCAATAGCAGCACCCTTGATGATGGGCTCGCTCTGCCTCTCCTTAAGCTCATATGACTCGATGAATGAAATAAGGTACCTCAGCAACTGAGGCTGAACGAAGGCCGAGATATCGTTGCCCAACTTGAAAAGAGCTGCCACAGCATAAGGGCCACCGTACGCCTTGAAAATAGCCAGCCACAAAGAAGGACCCTTTTCGCGCTTCAACTGTCCCTGCCAAGCCTTCTCGAATGCACCTCCAGTGGCTTTGGATGTGTCCCGGTTGCCCAGAGGCCACAGGTCCTCCTGAGTGATATAATTCTTGAATCCATACTTCATCATTGGGGTCATCCACGAAAAAGTAAGCTGCGAGAAAATAGTCGCATACTCTGATGGCGATTCATCGTCGTCCGTGATAGCCGAGTAAAAGCTTCGCTTCCTCGGCCATAACCACTCAACGAGGAAGTCGAGTGCCGAAAGACCAAAACCAACAGTGTAGACCACGAAATACTTGAGGTCGGATGCGTAGACTTGTTGAGAGACCAGAGACCGAAGCTTAACAGCCAGGGAGATCAGGAGGAACAGCCAGTACAGCAGGACCACCCCGTTGGCATTCCGCTGTCGTTCGTGCTCAACCCATTGTATGGAAAAGATGACGAAAAGAGACAGGATCGTGAGCAGTGTTGTCCAGACCCTAAAGTCTCCGTAAGCAATGCTGCCATAGCTGATAATCTGGAGAATGAGTTGCGCAAAGAAATCGACGATGATGAGGACCAGGACAGACTATGCGCGAGGAATTAGTTAGCATTGACAGCAAAAGCGAGTCGCATTTTGAAATCTCGATGTTTAGCATACCTGCTTGGTCCAGAACTGGAGGCCTTTGCCCACAGGGGCCGCCTCCTTCTTAGTCAACAACCACCACAAGGCGATAGGCCCAAAGACGAGGCCGAAGACGGCCACTGAAGCCACCCATACGTCGATAAAGCAAGGTGTAAAGTCATATCGGTATGGGCTGAGCGGGCCCCATCCCTCGGCGTTTCCACAAAGAGGTTGTTTCGCGTCGGCGGTTGCGCTGAGATATCCATGGCCAAGGTCCAGCAGAGGCCGGTAGCCGGTAAAGGAGCCGGTTTGGGCGATCACCCTCTGGGCGACATCGTCCTCGAAGTACATGACGCCTGGTAGCTAAAGTGGCCTTTCTACGGCGTTGACATTGGATGCGGCTGATTGCGAGCGATAAGGTTTGGAAAGACTTTTTTTTCTTTGGTTCTACGTGTGCTTGTGCTGAAGTTTTGAGGCTGCGGTAGCAGTCGCGTCCCCTTTCCGATGCGATTCAGTCCGGTTAGCCCGGGAAGTCTGTATATGAAGGCTGTGTGGGGGAGCTGGCGATCCGCCTGTCCTCAAAACGAGAAAGGGCCGAAATTAATATCTGTTGCTTGTTGTTGCAGATGGCTGACCTCTGTCGTTTGGGAATTTTCTGGGATGTTCGCAGATATTGGATTATGTGAAAGAGTGAAGACTGAGGAATGTGGTGCACCAAGCTTGGACGCATCACACACCTGCTGCAGGCTCCACCGCTATCAAGGTACGAACTGAATCAAGCTCTTCTCGCGGCTCAAAGCTAACGGCTGCCGAGGCTGCTGGCTGCAGGCAGTGTGTGGGTCGGGATGCCCTGCCTCCCCCACTAACCTGTGTATTAGTAATAGCTGAAAGCTTCGTATTCAAGTAGATACCATGGACCGCAAATAGGTAAGGGAGCAAGGGTAGGTACCTAAGCACCAAATGGTATAGCTGCTTTTGAAAGTACGTACGTGGCAACCCTTTGGTCTGCTGCCGTTCAATTCGAATTAGCCATGCTGGAATATTACACTAAAATAATTATCACTACTGCGTACTGTACCAAAAAGGAATATTTTTAGGCGTCACGATCGTACAACAAAAAACGGTTTCTTCTACCGGTACTGGCACTCAACATCAGAGACAATATTAGTTACGTTGACCCCACATTTGATCGGAATTATCGGAGCTCCCAAGTTAGGCCAGTCGCGGGATGCAGAGCGTGACGTGATGAATGGAGGAGTATCTATGGCGGGGCTTTCTGCTTCTTGCTTCTGATCCACATGGAATGAGTAGCATCGGTACCTGATCCATTATTGATGTTGAATAACTTCTTTCCATGCGCTCACTGAATCAAACCACCACCACGGTTGGACTAGTCCTTTTTTTGACCGTCGCCTTCTTCCCGACGCTTTTCAATTACATATTTTGCACCCTGCCATTAGCAATCCTCACCGGAAACCTCTCGCGTTTGACGGTGTCGTCATCGGCTAATCGCCCTTCTTCGTACACATCCCACCCGTCCGCCAAAATGAGCTGGTTCCAAAAGCAATTCACACTGCCTGCAAAGTCTCGGGGCTCGTACCTGATTACTGACACGGTGGTGAAGGAGATCCCCGAGATCAAGAACTACAAAGTTGGCTTGCTCAACTTGTTTGTTCAGCACACAAGTTGTGCACTTTCCCTGAACGAGAATTGGGATGAAGATGTGAGGGAGGACATGAGCAATGCTCTCGATCGCATTGCGCCGGCTGCTGGCCCAAAGGGAGAATCTCTTTACCTGCATAGCGCTGAGGGTCCCGATGATATGCCGGTTCGTCCAGATTTTCGTGCCATGTCCATGCTCAGCAAGTTGCGGGCGCTACTTGGGACCCTGGTCAGAAAGTGATACCGGTTACTGACTTGTGCTGTCTGCACCCCTAATGGCTGTGTTGTCTGTTGGAATTAGGCTCACATCAAATCAGCACTGGTCGGAGCCTCTGTTACGATACCAATCTCGAACGGCAAGCTCGCAACGGGAACCTGGCAAGGAATCTGGTGAGTCCGGTCTACTATTTCGATATATTGCGTTTTCATACTACGTATTAAAAGGCATAGTCTAAGGAATTGCACTAACTCGACTTAATTGAATAGGTATCTCGAATTCAGGTAAGCACATGGTGACACCCTCGCATCCTTTTTGAGAGGATCTCTAACACTCAGTATTCATAATGGCGCCCAGAGCTTCCAAGCATCAACGCAAGATTGTTGCCACGATCCAAGGCGAGAAGATGTAACTCGTCAGCACTGCTTCAATTGACCGTCACGAACTTGCATATTTCGATTTTTCTCGCCCACATTCCGCAATGCTCGTGATTTGTGGCCGCAGTGTGTATCAAACCTTTTGTTTTCTGCACATGGGAGGAATCAAGCCAAGGTGGCCCTGTTCCCATAACTCCCAACGCCTCTCCAGTTCCTTGTATGTTGAACGGGCGATTTTGCTCTAGCAAGAGAAAAAAAAGGGCAGCATGGCCAGACTATCATCCTTTTCAGACCCTGCTATCTCTTGCGACTCTGATTATTATGAGAAGGATTCTTTAATGTGCGCCGTTCTCCTGCTTCATATCCACGTCATCGCCGCCAGCGAGGACTTTGGTTTTTGGAACATGGTCACCTTCGTCAGGACCGCTGCCTGGTGTCTGCGCAACCACGTTCCCTTGCTCGTCGACAAACTCGAAGTTGTACTTGCTAAGTAGGTGAGGAATGGCGGACAACTGAGGGCCGTAACGAGCAGAGTTGTCGTAAAGCTCGAATAGAGGAACAGCAAGCAGCTTCATGTTCTTGGGAACGCTCAGGACCTCTATAGTTGAGAAAAAGAAACAGGGCTGTTAGCATAATCAAATATCTATGGTGGCTCTTTTGGGGGTCCGCGCACGTACTGGAGTTTGGTAGCTGGATGAAATAGAGCTTCTTGCACTCCTTGGGCCGCGTAACGTGCGCCGGGACGAATGGGTACATGAAGGTCTCAAAGTTGGGCCGCCACCACTGCGCAAGGCAGTCTCCAATCTGCCAGTCTCCCGCCTCCTCACCCTCGCCCAACCTTCCGACGGGTGCCAGCCGCTCATCCAAGCGCGCCTTGAAGCCCTCGACTTCATCGTCCTCCGGCCGCAGATAGTCGCCGGGTAGTTTGAAGAAGGCGTTTGCGATCTGCAGCATGAGGATGTGTGGGTGATTGTGCTCGTGGCAAACAAGGATGCCCTCGCAGGTGCGGCGCATGCCGTGCGCGTTGTAGTGCTCCTCCAGGCGCTTCAGGCGTGCCAGAACCGAAGGGTCCTCCTCGGGCTGCGTCTCTTTGACGCCGAATGTGTAGTTCGATAGCGGGTAGAGGCGGATGGTCTCGGGTTGGTTGGCATTGAATGACAGTGGTATTATGGGGGGCTGCCCGGACTGCAGTGCTGTTGTTGTGATAGTTGACATGGTGAAGACGAGACGCTGATGCGTGAGCGACTGGGAGGGATTCAAGTGACGTGAAAATGAAGCACGGCAAACTTCAGATTATAGCCACGGCAGGAATTTTGCGTGAAGGGAGCTTGAGTTTGGTTGTCTTCTCCAGACTTTCAATTTATCTTCTATGAAGGCAAGTATGGTCTGGTAAACATCCAAGCCGCTGTCGGGGTTCCAAGTTGCATATAGTGCACCGCACATGGATAGCAGGAGATAAAGTGGAGGAGGCCCCATTGCAAACTGACCGACTCTAGTCCATGTGAGGAAGGCGGTGAAGACACCGATTGTTATGACCCTAACCCTGGAGCGATCATCGGTTGGTCTACAAGCTGCACCAGCAATAAGGAAGGTCCAGTCCATCGCAAGGCACAGTCAAATCCGCCCATCGTTCAGTCGGTCGATTGGCGAATGAGAAGAACAACAGAACCGTAGCCGTCCGTCGTGCACGCCAATATTTATTTTAAACAATGCCTCTCCCTGTAACGTCACCTCCACCAATGGAGGATCAGGCGAGATTCGACCTGATTATGAAGCATGGTCACCAGGATCTTGTCCAGACTGTGGCTTTCAACAGTTACGGAGATAGGTGTGCAACAGGCTCGGTGGACGGAAAGATTCGCGTCTTCAACCGACACCAAGATGGCATCTGGAGGCATTGTGACAACTGGACCGCTCATGGTGGAGAAATTTTGGAGTTACAGTGGCTCCCGCCAACTATATATCCCAACCTCCTGGCCTCCCTTGGCATCGATGGCCGCTTCAAGCTCTGGGCCGAGGATGCTGCTGCAGCTCCAGGACGACGTTTCAGTCATCGCCACAAGGAAAACGCCAGGGCTGCCTATGAGCACCGCTCCAGAGGCGGCGGCGGCTCATACCGCTCATTCTCCATTCGTCACAACGACGAGACGCGCCACTCTCACCTGGCCCTTTTGGCAGCCGATGGCCAACTCGAAGTACTTGAAAATGAGCTGCCAGAAAACCTGACCGACTGGAACCCCATAGCCCGCTTTAATGTCTGTTCTAGGCCCACGCGCGGCGAAGAGGTTTCGTTTCGCGTCCGCTTCGATCCCAACCCTGACCCATGTTACACTGCACTGCGTGCTGGTGTTTCCACAGACTCCCTCGGACTTGTGGTTGCGGCGATGGATACTGTGCGCATTTATCGCTCACGGGAAGCTTCTGGGAACTCTTCAGGCCCTGCAGGAGCCTCGGCGGTAAGAGAGTTCTACCTCGCTGCCGAGGTCCAGGGCCATTGCGGGTTGGTTCGGGATGTCGCATGGGCACCTGGGAACATCCGGGGCTACGACATTATAGCATCAGCCTGTCAGGATGGGTTTGTGAGGGTTATACGTCTGGAAACGCCATTCGACTCGAATGATGGGAAGACTTGGTCTGAGCACGACTTGGTCAAAGGAGGCGCTGGTAGCAACGCGTACGAATCAAAGTCGATAACACATTCTCGCACCGGAACTGCCTCTGAGAATTCCCCTCATGGTTCTGGGAATCACCATCAGTTTCAGCAAAGTCATTCAGGCCATACACCAAACATCCCGCAGGCTAAATCCATGCTGGGCTCCGAGTTGGCCATCTCCAGTGCCAACGACCAGCGGCCGATGACTGGACTGCCTGGCGAGGTTGCACACCAGGTCCATGTGTTATCGAAACTTGAGAGCCATCGCACACCAGTCTGGCGCGTTGGATTCGATGATGATGGACAGATCCTGGGTAGTGTCGGGGACGAAGGGCGACTTTTACTGTATCGGCAGACACCAGATGGCTCTTGGGCGAAGAGCTCAGAGCTGGCCATGATGAAGATGAAGATGGCCACGCCCTGAAAAGTCGAAGTAAATTTGCATCAGGACAGCGCAATTGGCAAAGTTGACACCGGCTTGACTGTTACACAGTTTAACTGTCGTACTACGTCACATTATACTCGATTACAGTGGCATGCAGCAATTTGATGCCGTCGGTCTTATCAAACATGACACATGACAAGAGGTAAAGGCTTGCACGGACTTAAACAATATGATTCTCCTGACAGGATCGATCATATTGTGCTACTATGGTATTTTAAACATCGAAGTGTCAACATGATTTTTGACGATGCCAACTCTCTTACTTCTCCAGAAACAAAAGCGGGCTTGCGGTTCAATACCTTCTCGTCCTCCCCTAACTGGTGTGGACATGGTCGGCTTATTATAAGGCTTACAAAGCAGCGACAACACCAAGGAATCCGATGGCGGCAACTGCGCCCGCCACAAAGTTTGTCTCCCGCGGTCCCGACCCGGATTTGGTGACGGAGGCAGCTGAGCCAGAGGGGTTGCTAGAGCTGTCACCGGCACCGGCCGTCGCGGCTGAGGCACCACCTGAACCACCATTGTCTGCACGACCAGTAGTAGCAGATCCGGAAGAGGCCTTGGTGGTAGTGGGGGCGGCACTGCTTGAGCCATCTTTTCCGGTGCAGACGGGCAACTGACCGGCCAAGGAGCTGAGCTTGGGACATTGCGACAGCACCGAGTTGATTGCGGCGCTGTTACTCGAGTACCAGCTACGAACAGTGCTTGTGTATGCGTTGAACTTGTCCGACACCGAGGCGGCAACAGTGATTGAGCATGGGTTGGTCTGGTAGAACGGTCAGCAGACGTCAGCAACAGGGAATGCAGCCCACAAATGTAGGGATGGACGGGAGACATACCTCGGTATTGGAGGCAAGCGCAGAGACCAGATCGGCACCAGGTGTCGGCAGAGACTTAGAGATAGACATCAAGCTCCCCAGACAAGGGTCGTTGGTACCTGGTAGTGAGGGGCTCGCAGTCTCGCGCGCTGATACCTCGCGTCTGACAACGGCATGGCCCGGGAAGAGGTTGAGTTCGGCTGACATGACGCCCGTCACCGCGGCAATCATAAACAGAACCGTGTTGGAATGCATTGTGTCGTCAGTTGTCTGTTGGTCGAGTGATGATATGGTTGGTTCAGTTTCTTTCTGGCAAATCAATTGGGTGGCCTTGGCTTCAGGAGTACAGAGCTTCCCTTTCGTCGGAATGGGTGAAAGAATGGCTCTTATCTCTTCCCAGACGAGGACTCCTGAGACTACAGGCAAGCCATTTCTACCTCTGGATCGAGACGGCAAGGAAATCCAATCATGACGGTGGCAAAACTATGCCATCTAGCGGTTTACTAGCTGATTTTGAATGACGACTTTGTAAGGCTACCCCAACAACGATATCATTTCTCTCGCGCCCGAGCAAGCCGAAATCCTGGATAGCGCCAACCGCTCGCTACCCAGTTTCAACTCGTAATCAAGGTCCATTGAAGCAAGGGCAGCCTATGGAGAGGTGACGCGCCACCGGATTACGAACACAGATGTTCCCCTGTCTACTAAAAAAGGGGGAACACACTTGGCTCTGGGCTAACGCTTTGAGGCGGCGCGTCTCTAAGAATGTCACCAGTACCTAATATCATCCAAAGAAAGTGCACTAAAAGGTTTGGGTCCAATATCGGCAAATTGTTACATCAGAAGGACATTATAAGGAGCCACATTCACAAATTAGGTTTTTTTTGTATCAAAGGATGTAGAAGCTTGTCATTACTTCATGCACACAAAAGTCGTGCAATTAACCCAACACCTTAACCAGAGCCTCGCCTAGTGCCTTTGCGCTAGCCGGGTTCTGGCCAGTGATGAGCTTGCCGTCAACCACGACCTTCTCTCCCCACGGCTCGTCGGCCTTGACAAAGGATGCGCCGTTGGCCTTGACCTTGTCCTCGAGCAGGAAAGGCATGTAGTCGACGAGCTGCATGATCTCCTCCTCCTTGTTGGTGAAGCCGGTGACGGTCTTGCCCTTGACCAGGTACTCGCCGTTGGACAGCTTCACGTCGGCCAGGACGATCGGGGCGTGGCAGACGGCGGCGACGGGCTTTCCGGCCTCGAAAAAGTTGGCAATCAGCTTCTGCGACTCGGCGTCAACTGCCAGGTCCAGCATGGGGCCATGGCCACCGGGGTAGAAAACGGCGTCGAACTCGGAAGCCTTGTCGATGTATTCGGACAGCTTCTTGGTCTTCTCCCAGAGGTCCTTTTGGTTGTTCAGGAAGGACGTGGATGAGGGGTCCGACTTGAACATCTCGATGCTGGCCGGGTCAAGCTTGGACTCGCCGCCATTGGGCGAGACCACGGTGAGCTCGTAGCCGGCCTTGACGAACTCGTCGTAAGGGTGTGCGAACTCGGGCTGCGGTAGGTGCAGGGGGGATTTGTCAGTAAACAGGTTTTTCTAAGGGGGGATATCAGGTGGTAGAGCGGACTCACCAGGAACCAGCCGGTAGGCTTGGCGTCGCCATTCTTGTTCTTCATCTCGGAGGCCGAGGTAAGAACGACGAGGATCTTCTTAACCATTTTGTCGGATTTTACCAAGATAGTTGGTGATAGTTGTGTGAGGGGTTGAAAGTGTTGAGGAAGTTGCTCTTAGGAAGGCGTAGTTAAACCGGAACGCTGCGTGCTGTTTTGAAGCGGGGTATCAAGTAAGAATGTTTAATATCTGGATGGGGAGAAGATCTGTCCGAGATGCGTTGGACGGTCGAGGTGAGGTGATAACATTTATATAGGTTTTCATGTTTGGCGGGGGGACAAGGTTGCCAGAAGCAATCCAGAGAGGTTCTCCATAATACTACGTAGGTACACACATAGACGCATAGCTCCATGGAAAGCTATCTGGATTAGGAAAGGCAGGTATGTTTACGTCACATTGTATCCATCAGCTCGGGACGACCGACGACAGATTCAAAGTTTATCCCTGCAACCCAAGTTGATTAATGAGTAAGCTGGAAAATATTTGGTAATTCAAAGGTTTGCTCATCACCAAGAAGTTACTGCGGGTTACGTTGGTTTAAGTTTATTCCGGGTTGTGTTCCCCTCTTTTTGCTTCCAAATCCCCACTCGAGCTTCTCCAGTTATGACGATTTCAAATCCAGTGAGGTCCGCCACTAGCTTAGTGGAGCTTGCCTTGGTTGACCGGATCCGATGGTGAATGGTCCTTTACTGTTCCGGCTCGGCAGCGGTTCGAGACGGTATCCCGTGCCCGGCATGGTTGGTATAAACGGCTCGGATTTTATCCTGCTTATGTTCATATAGATATCTAACAGTAACTAGCACGCAGCAACCCTATATGTAGACAACTAGCTAGCAGGCTAATCTACCGTATTATTTTCTATCCATTACAACAGCCCATCGTGCAGGTCATACGTCTAACATCATTTTGGAGCCCTCGGTGCGTCATTCTACTCGGTTTGTCCATCTTCCCCATAATCATGGAAAACTCCGAGCACTTATAATCCTCCCCGAGTCATTACCGCTGTCCGCTTCGGCCAAACTTCTGCGCCAGCGGACACCTTCCCAAAGTGGCCCGCGGGCCGGAGTGGTTGACACCCCTGTCGCGCGGAACTGCTGAACCCAGTCAGTGAAGCCTTTTTTTTTGTTTGCTGCATATGTTTTGGTTTGCGTCCATGGGTTTCATTGTATTCATGGCTAAGTGATTTGATACTTCGTAGACATTTCAAAAGCGGTATGGCAGATATACTGTAGGTAAACAGCACTGTGAAAAAGCCAACCCGTGTGCTAGGGATGCTAACTGGCTTGACTGTATTTAATTTTAACGTGTCTGTGCATAAGCACCAACCACCCAAGGTGAAAAGCAAGAAGAAGAAAAGTAAGTAAGAAGAAAAACAGGGAAAAAAACATCGAGAAGACTGTTGGCAATATTCAAGCATAAATTCAAGGCACCTACCAGCCTACCTATGTACCACACCTAGTACCAGACATGTGCTGTTTCACGGAGGTCAAGCAACTGGCAGTAGCAATCGAAAGTTAAATGGCTGTCCTTACCTTCGACAGTGCGCGTTTCTGGCAGATCGCACTGTTTAAGCTAGCCCAGAGTGGAAACTGCGCTGTGTCCTTTCCTTCAGCGAAAAAACGGAATGCATTGCTTCACCGAGAACTTACAGTAGATCGGTCTCACAAAACAACAAGTGCACAATCTCTACAAGAAAAGAAAAAAGAAGAACAAAAAAGGGACTCATTGACTCGTACATAAAAGTACAGAGCCATTAACCCCTTGAATGCACTGGCCCGTTGGTCTTTGACAGTCATTTGTTCGGTGTCATGACATGACCGGTGACTCCGGCCACATACAAAACAGCACGCAACAAGCTTTGCACCTCTGGAACTAGTCTAGCTGAATAGCTTGCTTGCTTAAATGGTCGGTTGTCTGTCATCACCATGCCGATCCCCTTTCTCACATACGTCTACCATAATGGTGCCCCGGAATGGATGCCACAGCCATGGAACATCATCAAAGGCGGCAGCACTCTAGCCGCCCTGGCCCTTACCAAATGGTACTGCACCGGCGCCACAAACTTGTCGGAGCGCAAAATGCACGGCAAGGTTGTCATGATTACCGGGGGCACGTCCGGCATCGGGGCAGCTGCAGCGTTGGAGATTGCCAAGCGAGGCGGACAGGTCGTCTTGCTCACCAAGCAGCCGCCCTCGGATCCGTTCTTGGTCGAATTCATTGAGGACATGCGCTCGAGGGCAGGTCACACCATGATCTATGCCGAGCAGGTCGACCTCGAGTCCATGTACAGCATCCGGAAATTTGCAACCAAGTGGATCGACAACGCTCCTCCCAGGCGTCTGGATGCCATCGTGCTCTGCGCCGCCACCCTCACGCCGCCCGGGAAGCCGCGGACGGAGACCGCAGAGGGCATAGAGAGCGTATGGATGGTCAACTATCTCGCCAACTTCCACCTCCTCAGCATCCTCAGCCCCGCCATCAAGGCGCAGCCGTTTGACCGCGACATGCGAGTCATCGTGGCCACTTGTCCATCCTATATTGCATCCCCGCCGCTGAGCAAAGCCATCGACGCCGACGCCTGGTCACCCGGGACAGCCTACGCACGAAGCAAACTTGCTCTCTTGACGTTCGGCAAGGCTTTCCAAAAGCATCTGGACGCGTACAAGCGGCCGGACCAGCTGCCCATGAACTCGCGCGTCGTCTTTATCGACCCGGGCTACTGTCGTACCACGGGCATGACGCGCTGGATCTCCCGCGGCACACTGTGGGGTTTGTTCGTCTACCTGGCGTGCTACTTCTTCTCATGGCTGCTGCTCAAGAGCCCGTACATGGGCGCACAGTCTATCCTCTTTGCGCTCATGGAAGGAGAGCTAGCGCGGATCCCGGGCGGGCAGCTGGTGAAGGAGTGCAGGGTCGTCGATTTTGCGAGGAAGGACATTGAGGACGAGGAGGCATCTAAGAAACTTTGGGAGGCAAGCGATGCCTTGATTGAGAAGACCGAGAAGGAACAGGGGGCATTGAGAGCCCAGATGAAAAAGGAGGAATCGCAGAAGGAGAAGGAAAATCAGGAGGCCGAAAAGGTGCAGGAAGTTGAGGCTCTAGTTGAAGCCATCAAGAAGGGAAGATCCAAAGAAAAGGAGAAGGAGAAGGAAAAGGACAAAGACAAGGACAGGTCCAAAGAGAAGTCAAAAGACAAACAAAAGGATAAAGATCGATCCAAGGAGAGGACCAAGGATAAGTCCAAGGATAAAGAGAAGGAAAAGGAAAAGGACAAGGATAAATCCAAGTCCAAGTCCAAGTCTTCCAAGAAGAAGGAATGACAAGAGAGAACCAGACCTTAGAAAAACAAAATTGTGTGTACTTTGTATTTATCTGATGCAGCGCGGTCTTAGCATGGCAGCGCTTGTAAAACATGATACCCTAGAAGTAGACATACATCGTAATAACATCTTGCTGACTTGCTTAAGATGCGGTCCTGCGACTGGACGAACTTTTGTTCATATTATTTGCTGAGTGGGTTGATACCCATCTGTGGTCAATAGCTCATAGGAGATATGGCGATAATGGTACCTTGCTCACCGTTAGTCTAGTTCTAGACTTAGAAATAGGATGTACCAAAAAAATCCACTGCGCTTGCTGGCGTTCAATGTGCGGAGAACATGCCGAGGCGGGGCTGCAGACAGGTACGGATAATAGTCCATGCACGCGCACGTTTGACCGAGCTGGGACGTAACAATTGTGTGATTACCGTGCCGATCTACAGGTTCATATGACGACAAGCAACTTTTCTAATTATTCCCCAAAGCCAACAACGAGCATCTTTGCGACCCATTGAGATATATACATTTACTTGTCTGCTCATTCTTCCGAGCAAATCAACTACTGAACCGGTTAATACCTGGGGAACCAAAAGCAGAGTTGCATCAGCATCAAAAAGAACCCAAAAAAAAACACAAAACACAAAACACAAAATAACCCCCAGGGCCATGTCAACAAATCGTCAGATAACAGCCATGACGGCATCTCCACGCCCGTTAGCAGGCAGTAGCATCCCGGCGGCTCCCCACGGCGCCAACAGCGCGATTCCTCACGCCAATGACCCTGCGTCCCGCCACCCCGTCTTTTTCACATCGAGGCAGTGGCGGCCAGTCCACGGCGGCGCCGTCCCGTCCGCTCAGCATAGCCCGGTGGCCCAGGGTTTCATATTCCAGGACTCGCTGCGGCAGGGCGGCGGCCCCATGTCACCCAGGCTATGATGGATTTTTGTCGGCGAACAAACGGAATGTGGGGTATTTTCTGATTCTTTTATTTCATTTTCTCCAATGGGGCGGCACAGTTTAGTTTTGGCGCAATCTATTTCTGGTTTTGTCTCTCTTTTTTTATTTGGTCATACAATGGTTTGCGGCAACAAAGGGTATATGCCTCGAATTTCAGTGCATAGGAGACATCAAGCCCGGTAGTACCTAATTAATAGGGTTTGCTCATCTAGGACTACACCATGTTATGGTTCACGGGAAACCCATCAATGAATCTTCACATGACATTTTAGACGCAATAATTACCCAACTGGGCTGCACCCGAATTTGTACATACACACGACACAAGAGAAACGTCTTCAACAAGCCTGACAATACTGAAGGGCAAAAAAAAGGAAGCCAAAAAGCCAATGAATGAAAATCAGTGCGCTCCATAGAAGCCGCATGGTGGAACAGATCGGATATCAACATTCAAAAGATAATACCAAACGAGCACTGTACTGTTACCTCAGCATGCTCGTTGGCTATGTATCGAGCCCTAGGACAAAGGAAATGCGTGGGAGTTGGCGGTCCAATGAGTCGCGCGCGCCTCACAAATACAAATGGTGACAACACTGAAAACCCCAGGTGAAGAAAAAGAACAAAAGTCGTTATCGTCTTGACGCAAGACTTCCCAACTCATGAATTTTTCACTGCGATAATGATGGTCAACAATATCAAAAACATGACGAGACCAAGCAATCCCATGAGTTTGACGTTTTTCCACCACATTTGACGCTTGAGCCCACGGCTACGCACGCGGAACTCGCGAGCCGAGCCGCCGAGCCGGTCCGTCTTGTCGACCAGCAGGTCGATCCGTTCGCCGCGCTCAAGCAGACCCTCGATGTTGCGCGTCATGATTCCCCGGACGTCGTCAATCTCACGCTGGGCGTTCTGTACAGCGTCGTCTCGACCCTGGCGCGTGCTTCCAATCTCAACCATTAGCCGGCGCAGCTCGCCGTTGAAGCTGGCGGCGCCGTAGTTGGGCTGGTCGGCAAAGTCGGTCGTGTTAGGTGGGTACTCCTCTAGGAAGCGGCGTCGGATCTCAAACAGGTACCCAAAGGGTACGCTGCGGCCCACCGACGAGTCTGCGATAACCAGGAAGGTCAGGCCGCCCGCGCTGGCGGCGTGTGGGCCATGGTCCGAGGGCGCCTCGGCGATGTAGTGTATGTGATGGGCGCCATGCGTGTACGTCAGCTTCTGCGGAGAAGTGTGCGTGATTTTTGGCAAGACGAGGGACGCGAGCGACGATGTCTGTGACGATGCCGACGTTGTGCACTCGGTGAGGATTGTGCTGTTGTGCGCGATGCACGAACTGAAGCCGGGACGGACGCCCCAATGTTAGTAAACCAAATTATGGGAGGCCATCCTGACGTGACGAGCCCAAAATGCATCCTGAACAGATAGTCCAGTGCTTACTAGAGAAGTGGTGTCGGGGGTGTTGATGATGAGGCCATTGTTATTGATGTGTATACAATTGTTCGAACGTGTTGCTAGGATGAACGCCTTGCGTAGGTGGGCGAGTGTGAAATGGTTTGTAAATACTAAACAATGGTGAAGTCCGGCGGGCCCCGTTGGCGCTCAGGGTTTGTTTGTTTCGTGGGGTGCCGACAGATCTATCTGGCCATCAATTGTGAATGCGTTTTTCTGAGTGATCGCAAGCACAGGAATGACCAAGTTTGCCCAAGTCGATTCAAATCAGATATTCTTAGCGTTTCAAAATGCCCAAGGTTGACAACAGCGCAGGAAAGATATTATTCAGAGACAGGCAAGGACGGGGGTAGGTTGGGGAGGCGCCAGGAAGACGTTGGAATCGTCATAGTGCATGCATGCGCTGATTAGATAAGACCCCGGATGCGCTAGGTTCTCGAGGAGGAGGAAAAGTAACAGTACTTGGCGTAGTACCGTGCCTACCTTGCCTAGCAAATCCGAGCCCCACTTGGCGCGGCACGGTGAGCGCGGTTGTTGGCGAGATCCAAATCGGCGTCTCCCTTATCGATATCTATATTTTTTTTCCCGTTTGGAGACGTCCCCTGTTCCACGTTGGATGGTACTAGTACCAACACCAGATCTACAACTTATTGTTGTCAGCAGAATTCGGAGGGGGCGAGCTCGAGACTTGCTGTGTTATTGTCACTATTCTCCCATGCAACTGCATCTGTGGCAATAATATACTGACTTTCCCATCCCGGACGAGGGGATTCCAACCCCAGCATTGCAGTCTCGGGCGGCTGTCATGAAGTCCCTTGCGCGCACCTTGTCGAGGCCGACTCAACTGATCCGCACTTCTCTGCCAATATGTACTCGACAGCTTAGTGCCTCACCGGCACGGCCGAGGAGAGAATCCAAATCCAAATCCAAATCCAAATCCAAATCTTCACAACCAACACCTTATGCTGGCTCGTCAAGCCCCTCGAATCCTGCCGCAGGGGCAGGCAAAGCCGATGCGTACTACAACTTCCGTAGATTGGTGCAGAAGCACTTCAACGGTCTTCTCGACAGGCTTGAGGCGATGGGCCCCCAAAGCGACGAGTACAAGGGATTTGGATTCACAGGGTCACGCAACATCCGCACGACGGCCAAACGATTCACCGACGCTCTCGAGGCGAGCTTCAACTTGGCGGCGCATGGGCGTCACAACAGGACCGAAAATCCATTGTTCTGGAGCTTGCGCCATGGATTTGTCACCGGTAACATCGGTGGGCTCAACAGGGAGATCAAATACGCCTTCCGCAGCTTCACCGGACATACCAAGTACAGCACTCCTTCGACGCATGTCCTTCCCAAGCTTGGTGATTTCCAGCACCCTACAGAATGGTTTCCTGGTACGCGAAGCATGCAAAGGAAAGTACATCTCCACGTTGGCCCGACAAACTCCGGAAAGACATACAACGCACTCAAGGCCCTTGAGGGCGCAACGACAGGCGTCTACGCAGGACCACTGAGGCTGCTGGCCCACGAAGTGTATACTCGCATGTTGGCCAAGGGCAGGAGCTGTGCTCTGCTCACCGGCGAGGAGCAGAGATGGCCGGAGGATACCCAAGGTTTTATCTCTTCCTGCACGGTAGAGATGGCACCACTGAACACAGTCGTCGATGTGGCAGTCGTTGACGAGATCCAGATGATTGCGGATCCGGATCGAGGCTGGGCTTGGACGCAAGCCGTGCTTGGTATCCAAGCACGCGAGCTTCATCTTTGCGGCGAGGAGAGGACTGTGGATCTCATCAAGAGACTGGTTGAGAGCATGGGAGATGAGTGTATCGTGCACCACTACAAGAGACTGAGTCCGCTGGAGGCGATGAGATCAAGTCTGGATGGTGATTTGAGGAAACTTCAAAAGGGTGATGCGGTTGTCGCCTTTAGCAGGCTTGCTCTTCACGCCCTCAAACAAGGTATTGAAAAGCAGACGGGCAAGCGGTGTGCTATCGTTTACGGTGCCTTGCCTCCCGAGACCAGAGCAGAACAGGCCGCACTGTTCAACGACCCGGACAACGAATACGACTACATTGTGGCGAGCGATGCTATAGGCATGGGCCTTAACCTGGAGATCAGGAGAGTTGTGTTCGACACGACCAACAAGTTTGACGGCTCAGAACGACGTTTCTTGGAGGATCCTGAAATCAAGCAAATTGGCGGCAGGGCCGGCCGCTTTCGCAGTGCAGCTCATGCCATACAAGGTAAAAACGGTGGCGACGGGGAGAGTGTGGGCAAAGCAGTCTCCCGTCCAAACGTTGGTTTGGTTACTTGTGTGGACAGCGCAGATTTGCGGAGAATCCAAAAGGCATTCGAAGTGGAGGTTCCTCCGATCAAGGCGGCAGGACTATTGCCGCCCGCGACCATTATTGAAAAATTCTCGACATACTTTCCGCCCGACACGCCGCTATCACACGTTCTTCTCAAAATTCGAGAGGTGGTCAGGACCTCGGATGACTATTTCGTCTGCAACTTTGACGACTGGATCGATATTGCAGATTCCATCCAGGCTTTCCCCATGTCGGTTTCGGACCGCCTTATACTGCTTGCAGCACCCGTAGACATGAAAACCAAGGATTTCCTGCGCATATGTGCCAGGTGTGTATCCGAGCAGAAAGATGGGCATCTTCTGAGCCTGGGCGGGCTCGACCTTGAGCTGCTTGACGTGGACGACAGGGAATT
This sequence comes from Pyricularia sp. CBS 133598, assembly GCA_004337975.1. Taxonomy (NCBI): domain Eukaryota; kingdom Fungi; phylum Ascomycota; class Sordariomycetes; order Magnaporthales; family Pyriculariaceae; genus Pyricularia; species Pyricularia sp. CBS 133598. Next base: position 2,085,104 of record RRCJ01000004.1, read on the forward strand.
TCCCAAACACAGGGCCCAGGAGCAGCTGACCAAGCTCGAAGTCCTCCACAAGTGTCTTATTCTATACCTCTGGCTCAGTTATCGATACCAGGGTGTGTTTGTCAGTCAGGATCTTGCGTTCCACGCCAAGATGCTCGTCGAAGAGAAGATTCGTGATCGTCTCGATCAGGTAGACTTTAGATCACAGGATCGGTTCTTCCAAAAGAAGAGGATCGAAGCCTTGATGTTGAAGAACGAAGCCAAGAAGAAGGAGTTGTTGCAGGAGGCCGGTTTGGCGGATGATGTCGGTTTGGTGGACGATGCTGGTATGGTGGACGATGCTGGTTTGGTGGATGATGCCGGTTTAAGGGATGATGCGATGGATAGCCCGCCGGTAGTAGAAGGTTCGGCACAGCAGGCCGACGCATAGTGGTCAGATGCTGTGAGAGCGATGGCTGCATTTTGTATATCACAGAGCCTACTGGCATTACATTGTTTTGTATATTAGACAATTTGTACGTGGCAATTGTTTGTATGATAGAGTCTAGTAAAGGAATACCCCAGCGAGGCCTTTTTTTGTACAACACACTTTTAGAAACACATGGCAGGCAGGTCATTACATCTTTTCTAGGATCATTCTGCCAGCATTTTTCGACGCCTTCTCAGTTGGAGGTTGATTCTGTAACTACATAATTCTTTGATTTTTTCAAGGCGTCGTGTATTCCTTCACCAGACATGAATGAATAAGCGTACACTTACACCGATGGATTTGTTCTGGTATGATGGTATGATATCATTCCTTGGATAATACAGGGTTGGGGGGACGGTTCCGAGTGCCCTTTTGTGTCTTCGCCTTGCTGGGCTGGGCTGCCTAGAAGTGGCGCTAACCTGGACCCCGCTGCATACTCCACCGCAGCACTCTACTAGCCTAGACCTAGTTCTAGGCATTTCTACAGTACCTAGGTCCCTACCAACATTTTGGGTTTATATAGTTCATTTTTCCTCGTAGCAAGCCACTCATCTACCCACTCAACTTCATAATCTGAATTCGACCAGCCTCGCAAAGCTTGATCAAATAGTGCTCAGTAGTTTGAACTTTTTGAGAGTGACTTCTATCAAAGGCACACAATATAGGCTGTTGGTACACACTTGCGACAGAAACCCAGGTTATCGCCGTGTCATCCAGTCACCCTCTAAATCATCATCCCGCCTTACAAAGTCCTCATCCCGGACACGCCCTGGTCGGATCAAAGGAAAAAAAGATGGCATCCAGTACAGGAAACACGGCAGCACCCGAAGCAGGCGCCAGGCCGGCGTTCATACCGCTCGAGGCGAACCCAGAGCTGATGACGGAGCTGGTGCACGGCCTGGGTCTTAGCAGCGCCCTGCAGATGCACGACGTCTTCTCCATCGACGACCCGGAGATGTTGGCCTTCATCCCCCGGCCCGCCCTGGCCCTGCTGCTAGTCTTTCCAGTCTCGGCCATCTACGAGTCGCACCGCCTGGCCGAGGACTCGCTGCTGACCGACTACGCCGGCAAGGGCCCCGACGAGCCCGTCATGTGGTTCAGGCAGACCATTAGGAACGCCTGCGGCATGATGGGCATCTTGCATGCCACCCTGAACGGCCCTGCCAAGAACTTTATCGGTATTTGAGCTTACTTGTGCCCTTTCTCACCAAAGAGATTTGAAACTAGTCGACTGGTAACGTCAGCTACTGAGAAGATTTTGTGGACGTGCTAACCCTGCCTCTGAAAAAAAGACGCCGATTCAACCCTGGACAAGCTTATGAAGGACGCCACGCCGCTTGAGCCAGCGGCCCGCTCCAAGCTGATAGAGACCAACGGCGCTCTCGCGCAGCAGAACAAGGCGGTCGCCTCACGGGGTGACACGGCTGCGCCCAACGCCACCGACGACGTGGACCTGCACTATGTCTGCTTTGTCAAGGCGGAGGACGGCATGCTCTGGGAGCTTGACGGGCGGCGAAAGGGTCCCCTTGCGCGCGGCAAGCTAGAGGACTCGGAGGACGTGCTTTCGGAGAAGGCTCTTGTGTTGGGACCCCGCAAGTTCCTCGAGCGGGAGGGAGGCGACATGCGCTTCAGTTGCGTGGCTCTGGCTCAGAGCATGGAGTAGGTAGATTCTTCATACTGGGTGGACATTGAAGTGGTTCACAAAGCCGGTGATCTCTGGGATTGGTAGGACAACTGATTATTGACGTCATTATGGCTCATCAGATAAGGGGACATATAGCTGTTAGAATCGCAACGGATTTAGACGCGACCTACAGGATATATCGGATAAAGCACACTTCTAATCTACATGTATCGCCCAATTTTAAAGCTCATGAACACACACTCTGTTGTAGCCTGTGGGATTCATCTCCAGCTTTGTGGCCTCTAAATGTGAATTGGGTTGCTCTGCTCTCAGCCCACGACACTACCACGCCTCTTAGCTTTCCTTCCCAGCTTTAACGGCGCCGCCGGCTACACCGTACTGATTTGAAGAGGTTGGCGATTCCCGACGTCGACAAAAGGTATCCTTATGGCTTTTAGAGAGCATGTTCTGTTGATCCGTCTTGACCGGAATCTGTTGTGATGGGCCATGACTGCTGATAACAAAGTATTAACACATCATGTTAATACTTCATTGTCGTCTTCGTTCCGATAGATGATTGGAAGACACTCACATTTGTGGGGTGCTATTCTTCAAGTAACCAGCAGGCTTGGGTGCCATCGAAGCCCTGTGGTTCTCAGCAGCACCGCTACCCACAGCCTCGGATGGACCAAAGTAGCCGTTGTCGTGGCCGTGGGGGTCGTCCTTGTACGGGCCTCTCTGCGGCGAGATGCCGTGGTCCCACTCGAAGCTGCCGTGTGGCCCGCGCCTGATGTGCTGCGGCAGTATGTCGACATTGGTGTCCGAGCCCGAGTTGGATCGCAACGCGGCGCGCGAGCTAGCTTGCACTAAACCCATAGTTTTGCCAGCCGCGGCTGCTCTGCTTAAAGCCGGCTTGGCGAGGCTGGGTGCTGCTGCTGCTGCTGCTATGGGCATCCTGCTATTCTTGCTGGCGTCGACGACCCGTTGGTTGATGTTGTTGGAGCTTTTGAGTGTTGTAGACATGGCGGGTTTCTGTTGTTTTCGTGGCCTGACTAGGTAGATAAATGCCTCCAACTAGAAGCGGCGTCAAGCGGGCGGTTGGGTCTATTTTTGTAGAAGTGGGCTGCACCACCGAGGAGATATGTCAAGTAGGGAAAGCTGGTTCAATACTGTGAAGTAATGATAATTTGGGAACGAATGTCAAGTGTATACCTACCACTTCAAGATCATGTTTGTGTGTGGTTTGGTAAACCGAGTTTGGCTCGCCAGCAGTACTGGAGGTAATGTAGGTACCTACCTACCTTGGGTACCTACATAACGGAAGGTAGTATTCAGATGCCATTCAGTTGCGCTATTTGCTATCTCATTCTCTAAGGTAGGTAGGTATGCGGTAGCTCTACCCAGGTTACAAAGGAGGAAGCCGTTATACACGGCGCCTTCCCCCTCATAGCTTCAGCTTTGAGATTTTCCATTGAATGTCATGTCGATCTCATCTCACTGTTGTTTTGAAAGCCGTCCGTGTGCAATGGAGGGTAAGTATATAAGTCGTCTGGTTCGCCCAAGGTACTTGGCCATCATCCTCCCTACCTTACTCATTGGGGTACCAGCACGGGTAAGCACCTGGCGATAACTCACCATAGGTACCTAGGTAGGCACCTGAGGTACTCGAGGTAATTTATCTTGACAGAGATAAATCTTTTGTGTTCCTGATAAGAAGTCGACACCATATCCACTGTTCACCACTCTTGTCCTCATCAAAACCTCCATCGGTGCTAATATCCGATATGGTCTATTCCAGAAACCCGCCGCTCGTTCTCGTAAGTGGCGGGCTGTCAGTCAAACGAGCGACAGAAAACTCGTGCAACAAATGACCACAATTATTCTTTTGGCGCTGTCGCGTGATATGAAACCACGAGCGAGCTGGATTCCATGGTCGCTGCGCTTAGCTAGTGTAATTCCTTCGTGGACGTTTTTAACAACGGCTTGAGAGGAAAAAGTCGACGGCGTCAACAAGCGTCCAGCCAAAGTGCCGAGCCAGCTGTCGCAAGTTTTGCTCCAGAGATTGCGCTGAAGAACAGGGCCAAGTGTCGCTAGAACTTTCAGTTGCTGTACTGGAAGCAGGTACCACTAGGTCCTCTATTGTGGGGCTTCGGGTCGGTTCCGGGGGTCCTTGATTCCAGAATCCAGCGTGTCCTTGGTAATTTCGATTCCGACAACAATCAAGTACAAATTAAAGCTCTGCACAAAACAGATAACTTCTTCGCCGGATCACCGTCGGCCATGATTTTGACACAAGCATGATCACTCCGTCTGATTTCCGGGATCTGCAGGGTCTATTTACTTACTGTATAGTGGCGTCGCGCGGCGCCATCGTCCTCCACGGCAGGCGTTGAGTACTGCTGAAGATTGAGGCTTTCCAAAAAGCACAGCGCCTATCTATTTTTACAACACCGAGAAATTCTCGCACAAATGGTTCGAGATACAGTTTAGATTCAAGTCTGGTTCGGATTGTGTTGTTTTCTCTCATTCACCAAGATTCGCTTCTTGGCGATTTCGGACATTAAATTCATCTCTGCAAGTATATGCCTTCATCCGACTGTCCCATTGCCGCTCGGGCTTATGGGGGCACAGAGAAAGGTTTATGGTTGCCAACCCAACCCATAATCCAAGTCATGATTACATCTCATGTGCGGATATGGACTTCGGCCAAATAGACAACTCCCCCCTCAACCTGTTGTTGTATACCGAAGCTGTCACTTCGGTCAGGTTAGACGCAGTGCAGGACATCGTTGGACTAGCAACAATGTTGCTTGCCATTAACCTATCTCATCAGTCATGTACAACTGCCACAAGCAGGTTGTGACCCTTCTTTCGAATACTCATTGCTTAGCTTTCTATACCACAAGACGGTATAATCCGTGCTTTTCATGCTTAATACGGCATCATTACGGTTTCTGATGGATGCCAGCCACCCGTCGAGAACCAAAGCATCCGGCGTTTGTCGAGTTTCTTCGCGTCGACCCTGCAGCTTGACGCCAATTTACCACTAATGTATCACCGTTCCTGACCTCTACCAGCCCGCCATCCTAATATGGCCAAGGTTGCTCTAAGCTAACCTGCAAGCTAATTGTTATGCGAGAGCCCGAGCGTTTGTTGAAGAGAATGAAGGTGTAGTGCCTTGATTTTGGACATCCGGTGAGGTCCTTCAAGTGTAATTAATCACTTGCCACTATTCTACACTTTTTTTTCCTTCGTCGTTTTTTCTAGTCCTTTTATTCCTCCTCTTCCTCCTCTCGTGTCGTCATCTAGGTACTTTACCTGTCGTCAATTTGTTTTGTTCTTTTTACCCGTAATTATCTCATTAGTTGTATCATATATTTTCTTGTCCCAGTCCTATCGTTAATCAGCAGCCGTTGCGTGAAGCTGATACTCATAGTCTTCGCACATTCCCCCTCTGTTTCCTCTTCTTCACATCAATACGGTGCTGGCCCAGCTGGCTGGTGATCAGCTCGCTCCTTCACACCTACCTTGGGCAGCAGATCGAAATATTCTGCTCGCTTTTGTATATTTCCACATGATCAGCCCAATCGCTTTGCAGTGCGACTTCCCTTCATCATGGGTTTTTTGAGCTTGTTTTCTAGAAAACGGTCGTCGTCCAAGCTCTCTGGCAAACTGCTCAAATCACAGGCCTATGATGCCACGATAGCTTCGGAACCACCGCAAAGGGGTTTGTGACCATTATCCAGAACCGGATTCGGGTGACCTAGGACGTCGGACGTGACTGACACTATTCATCATAGGTGCATACCCTGTTGCTGGCAATGGGCCAAATGTTCTAGACACTCTATCCAAGTCAGCCAAGTTCAAAAGCACTCAGTTTCCGCTCCATTTTGACATAGAAGACGCCTGTGCCCCTTCTCCCCTCGTCCCGCGGTTTCGAGGAGACGATGTTCAACGACCAAAGACAGCGCCCAACGGTTCGAAATCAGGAGCAAGCCCGACCAAAGACTCGTCAAAACGCCAAAGCACATTCAGGGGCCGCACTCTGTCTTTCCGCAAGTCTCGCATCATATCCAACCCTACCCCGGATTTGCCAGATAAAAGTGCGACCCCTCAGTTTGCGCAGTATGGTCAAGGTTTCGTCCAAGTGTTCCCCCCGACGCTGCCATCCCTCCCGGCTTCGTCACCAGCGGTCACTTCACCCGTCAAACACGCGCACAGACGGACCAAGTCCATGCTCAGCGATGGTGGCCGCTCTGTTGATTTGTTGGATGCGCAGTCCGAACTATCACCACAAAGTCCAGATTTTAAGACGCGTCTGGAAGCAGCTGGATTCAGAAGTTTTGGCGAAGATGTAGCAGACAGAAACATTGCCATCAGTCTTGATTCTAGCCATGTAAAGGCATTTTACACCCCGGCCGCAGAGAGCAGGAAAAGACCACCGAATAGAGATTTCCCATTGACCTCAGTCCCCAAGGAAAATCCCAAACCACCGACCACGACCCGCAGTCAGGCGGCGGGTCTGACCAAGTCTCCCTCTCTTCGCCTCTTCCCGGACCAGACTCCTTTGGCCAAGACTGCAACTGCTGCCAAACCGGCAAAGGATAACGGGAGCCTGCTCCAGGCATCCACCACTGGGTTGAAGCGTCAGGGGAGTCTGTCACAAGGCACTTACGTGCCCTCGGGGTCAACTCCTGGAAACATAGCCAACAGCTCTGCCAGAATGAGAGCGCAGAGTCTTCACAGAGTCACCCTGTCAAAAAATACCAGCACACCCTCTTTGCCCGATCGTCCAGCAACGAGCTGGGATCCTCGCCCCGACGACGCGAGCCCGCAAGTGCCCCATTACATTCCTCGAAGACAGGAGGAAGACGCCGAGAGGTGGAAGAAGTCGAAAATACCGGTTGCTATGCCATACCGGCAGTCGACCCATCCGGGCACCAAGTTTCACTCTCGGTTCCAAACCTATCAGCCCAAGTCTGACAGCAGACCTGGCACGTCCTCGAATGTTGGGTCAGTACCGAGAACCCCCACGTCCGCGGCTTCAGATCCGCGCCCGTCCTCTTCGAGGGCGACCAGCGGCCATGTCCTGGAACTCCCCGCGTCATTCGCCGTGAGCGACGGCTCGGACTGGTTTGCAGGCTTGGACGATACAAAGTCAGCGCCCTCACCCTGTTAGTTTTGCCATGCTAATTTCGTCTCTTCACTGCACGAAGTCTGCCCACCGTCTAGTAATTCACTCGGAGCCGAGTCAGATGTGCTAACCAGGTACTCCCCGATGGCCTCACAGGTGTGAGTATATCGCATACGCACAATGAAAGGTCAGAACCCAGAAGCGTTGGAGGCCGCAGATGCCCAAGGACCCAAAGCATGTTTTCGCTGTCGAGGCGCAGTGATCTCGAAGATATTTCCGAATTCGTTCCCGAGCGCACAAGTAGCAGACGAAGGTGGTCGGTAGTCTCCGATACGCCCAGCATGACTTCTCTAGGCTCTTTTCCCCACACACCCCATCTTCAGTCCGTCCTGACCCCAGAAACCTCGATCGATCTCAGCTTCCAGGTGATGAAAAAAAACATTTCCAAAACTTCACTTCGCCCCCCTCGGAGCAGAGGCTCAATCTACTCGACCAATGCCCAAGGAATACTCGAAATAGTTCAAGACATCCCAACGGAAGATGGACAGAACCATGAAGAAGACTTCAACATTGATGACTACGTCTCCTCTGACGACGACTCGTTTGTGGCGCCACGGAGTACGCGAGTCCAGGATGGAGAGAACCTCTTGTTCAGAGATGGCGGATATGGCATATCTCAGCTACCTGGTCTGAGCCGCAGCTACGCCACAACAGAGCCGGCATCAGCGCCAGTGGTTCGTGGGCGGGCTCCTCCTGTGTCCATGTCCAACCCTTCTTCGGAACTGCCATCGAGCAAGAAAAGCTCAATGCTTGCAGGAAGAGGCTTTGACTCAATTGCCTCGGTGTACAGCACACGCAGATCCATGTCAAAATCTCTTTCGCGTTTTCGACCACCATCGATGGAGGTTGATGACAGCTCATATGGGGAGATTGACAGCCTAAGGGACAGGCATGGTCATCCTCGAGGATCTCGGCAACAACCTCCATCGTATCAAGGTGACAATGGCTCACGGCGACTCTCTGTGACAGCGGTCAAGTACGATAATAAGAGCAATATTGAAATTGTACAGGCCACCAGGACTTGCGTGTGTGGCGCTTTCGCCAATGAGCCAAAGCCGGAGAGGCCGAGTTCTTCTACAGCTGCCCGTAGGCGTAAGCAGGAGAAAATAAGGGAGCGCACGATGCATCTTGCGCACCATGGCAGAAGTACAAGTGGAGCTGGCAAGGGAGAAGGGGTTGAAGTTATTAGCCTGAGGGGAGGGATATTAATGTAATATACGACCTTGACTTGATTCGGCTGTAACTGGGATTAGGGTGGTACCAAGCGATCGCGAGAGTGCCATATAGACTTGTAGCAATAGAACTAGACTAATGTTCATTTGTAGATTGGAATGGTTCGCTGCTTCGATAAGGATTTTATTCTGGCGTGCATTCTAATGTAATAGAAGCTGCTCCAGGTACTCAGACCCTAACCCTGTATCAGCACTTTGGCCAGGTAGAGTAGACATTCCAAGTCCAAGTGGGGACTAGTCTAGGGTAGTTGGCTTTACCCAGAAGGGCTTAGTGGAGATGCGAGCGGTCGTCACCCTTTGTCAAATCGACCCCTCCCTCACGACCTGGAAAACCGAACTTGGGACGCATGGACGTCGACGATTCATTCAGCCCTACATACATCAAAACAAACACCCACCTTCGACATTGACTGAAATCTAGTATTTTTTTTTGCCCATTTCAGCTACATTCACTCATTTTTTTTTATCGACAAGAATAACGCGGTTTTAACCTCAAAATATCTAGAAATGGTGAGCACCTCTTCATCATCCATCACCTTGTTCTTGGAGCGAGACGCCAGGGCTATGAAAAGACCCCTCTCCATCCAAATGTCCGGGGGTGATTTCGGTTTCGTACAGACCTGGACTAGTCTTTTCAGTCAAAAAAAGGCCGTGCAGCAATAAAAGAACAAAGGAAGGCAGATTTACCTGGGATCCAGCAGCAAGGCTAATTGTTTCCCACCCTTTTCTTTCTGTCTGATGACATTCGAAACATGTAGCCAGGCCAAACTCTCTCCAATGATCAACTCAAGCAACTTAAAGATGTTTTTGATCTGATCGACAAGGATGGAACCGGTAGGTTCCTTTTTTATTATTATTCCTTGCTTTGAGCCCTTTTGGAAAGAAAACAAGACGCCCCGCTCAAAGGATGCAGGCCGGCAACTCTTGCCCATGTTCATCCTACATGCACTGCCACAGACAAAATACCACCGCTGCTGCCGTATTACTGCCGGTGCTAGATCCGGACCCTTGGCTGGCGTGCATGAAGCATTTCTTACCCGAGCGGCTGAGTCCGTGGTCGCCCATGAAAATGACGGCAATGGGAAACCGGCCTTAGGGGTTGAGATGGGCCACGGACCTTGTTGTTTTTATACTGACACGCAAACGCTCTCCCACTAAATAGGCGCCATCTCAGCCTCCGAGTTCGCCGAGGCCATGGAGTCGCTTGGCTTGAGCTCCTCGGCCGCCGAGGCGCAGGAAATCATTAGCGAGATAGACCAAAACAAGGACGGTCAAATCGACTTTCACGGTACTGTTCAACCCCTTCCCCCCCCCCCCCCCCGGCCATCATACTGAGATGGGTAAAATATATGAGGAATCGAGACGGGGAGCATCGTAACGGCTAACAAAGATCTCTCTGCACTCGTCTTGAAGAGTTTCTCCGGGTCATGTCGCACCCCGAGACACACGACGCCCTGAACCCAAACGAGAGGAAGCACGACTCCAAAAAGGACGAGCGTGAGCTGCTGGCCGCCTTCAAGGTCTTTGATTCGGACGGCAGCGGCTCCATCTCCCCCGAGGAGCTGCGCCATGCCCTGCGGCCCCTGGGTTACACACCGGCCGAGATCGACGAAATGATTGCCCATGCCGACTTGGATGGTAACGGTTCGATCGACTGTATGTGGTTTCTTTCATCCTTGATGTTGTAGACATCTTACTGACCAAAGTGACTTTTGTGTGCATTCCATCAGACCAAGAATTTGTGGAGCTCATGTCGCAGAAGCATTAGATATCTGGTTATAATACCCCCGGGAAGAAAGCACAAAGTGTTATTGGTCATTTGCATTTAGTCTTTGCTTTATTCTTTGAGATGCGGGAAGTGAGGTTTTTGCTTACCACTGGCATTTGTTGCGTAGCTGTCACAAAGGTTCTTACTTGAATCGACCCTGCTTTGGTCTGAATGTCTTTTCATGAAGTGGATTTGACAACCCCGGGAAGGCTTGACTTGGCAAAGCCGTCTCATCTCTTGTCCTCTGTACGGACATGACTACATACGGACTCGCTACTCTCATACAAACTGGCTTACATCAACTAGTCTAGACCGCCCTCGAAAGTGACTATATACCTGGCTATAAATTACGCCGCCCACTTACATCTTAGCCCAAATCAGCATGTCAGAAAGAATGCACAGCAAGAGGTAAGAACAAGTGGGTTTTATTGACTTTTCTTGTTTCGTGACTCTGAACGAATAGACCTCATCCATAGGCTCCGGCTCATTCCTTTCCCCCCATATGACGATAAACGACGCTAAAGTCTCTCCCCTTGCACCTCTCCTCCTTGTCCGCCGCGTCATAAACCTCCTTTGCCCTGTCGGCCAGCTCAAGCTTCGCACCCGCCTCCTGCGCCGCCGTGATGGCCAGCCCCAGGTCCTTGCGCATCAGCGCGATGCCAAACCCTCCGGCGTAGTCCCGACCCGCCGGGGCGCCCTCAACCACCCCAGGGACGGGGTTGTTGGTCTCGCTGGGCCAGCACTTGCCCGTCGAGGCGTTGATGACGCCCGCCAGGACCTTTGGGTCCAACCCCCACCGGATCCCCAGGTTCATGGCCTCGGCCGTGGCCACGTTGGAGATGGCGAGCAGGTAGTTGTTGGCCAGCTTGGCCGACAGGCCCGTGCCTTGCGCGCCGCAGTGCAGCACCCGCCTGCCCATCTTGAGCAGCACCGGCTCGATGCGCCCGACCAGCTCCGGCCGCTCGCACCCCAGCATGAAGGTCAGCGTCCCCGCCGTGGCCCCCACCACGCCTCCCGACATGGGCGCGTCGGCAAACGTAGACCCGGCCGCCGCTACTGCCTTGGCCACCTCCCTGGACGAGGACGGGTCGATGGTTGAGCAGTCAATGAAGAGACATGGTTTTTGCTTGCCGTCTTGGGGCTGCGAGGCGATGATGGATTTGTAGACTGTCTTTACGTGGATTGGCTCTGGAAGCACGGTTATGACAGTGTCCTGCGTATCGTAGTCGTCGTAGCCTGTCGTGTTAGAAACAAAAGAGAACAGAAAGGCTTCATCCTATTATTATCTACTTGCTGGTACCGGATGCGACACCCACAAGCCAGATAGCAGCTGCAAAAAAAAGTGACTTACCGCTCCGGACGAGGCAGCCTCGCCAGACTCGGCCAGCTCAACCGCCGCCCCGCCTGTCGCGTCTGTTTTTGAAGACGTCTTCATCTCCCCTGCCAGCCTCTGCATTGCGTCACGGTTGATGTCGTACAGACGAACTGTGTCTGTTGGAGACAGCTTTGATTGCAGATTCTTGGCCATTTGGTATCCCTGTGAAGCTCGTCATGAATTAGTCGACTGAATCCCATGGTCAAAAGTCCCGAATTTCATGCCGGCCTTTATCACCCGTTTCTTCAACAATTCCTCCAGCCCAAGTTTGTTTCCATCAAGAAATTTCCTACCATTTGCCCCAACCCAATGAAGCCATAGGTATCTAACCTCCGCGCTGTCGATGAGAAAGCCCTTCTCGTCGGCCTGACACGGCGGAGAGACTGTGGCGAGACTTTCATGTCGGGTGCTGTTGAATGGTTATTGTTAGCAGTTGTAAAGTTTGATTTGATTGCGAGAAGCTCACGGGTGAATGAGCAGGGGAGAAACAAGATGAGATAATTCTGATAGCGCAATTATTTTGTTTCCCTATTTTCCTTTCGTCGTTGGCAACGGCCTAGTATTTGAACAAACCACGCCGAGGTCTTCCCAAACCCGCGCTCGGCTCGAATTGGGGCGCGCGGGGAAACCCAGCCCGGATAGCGACGGCACTGCCCATGGGGCCCCAGATTTTAGCTAAGGACGGGTGGGCCATCGAGGCAGGGGGTTTGCCGCACGTCCCGTTCGCTTCTTTGTTGTAGCGTGTGACTGAGTGCCTTGAGGTAGTTAGTTACCTAAGGCAGCTGCTAGCTAAGGTAGGTAGGCACTTTAGGTAAGTAAGGTATCAAGTAGGGCCTACTGGCTCCTTCAAGCCCCACGATTTCCGGATTCTTACAGAAAACCCGGACAGGTCCAGGGTACATGTCTTTAATTTATTCAGCGGGGCTTTTGTGTACCCATCCCTACCTACAAAGCAACCCATGGCCAATAGCTAGGTACCTTAGGTACTCAGCTAGGTACTCAAATACAACAGTGCTTAGCGACAGTCGTGCCCGAGACATAGTGCTTGATTGAATATCATTTTGAAATTTAATATGCAGTATTATAACTTTGAAGGCCTGTACTATCTTTCTACCGGTCTTTTTGTAATATTTTAAATTCGTAGGACCAGCAGGGGTGGCCGCGTATCTCGAATAGTATCTGGCTCGTTCCGGCGCAACGCGCGAGGCTCTACCCAAACAAGGTCGCATGCGCACGTCCTCTGTGCTGCCATGTAATAAGGGTGAAGGGGAAGTAAAAGGGAGAAAAGAAAAAAATAATAATAAAAAAAATAATAAAAGAGGGTATGTGCACATATCGCGAACTTTGTATACAAGGGGGAATCTTCAACTCCAAACAAACCACTCCATAGAAGACGTCATCACTATTCGCCGCCAACCTGTGGAACGCCATTTCCTGTGTCTTTTTTTTTATAGCATTCCCATAACGTACGGTACCAATGCACTCGCGGCGCTACAGCTTCAATGTCAGTGTCCATTCGCAAGTTTGTCAGACAAAATGAAGGAATGGAAGAAAAACTTACCCAACAGCCAAAGTGGCACTGATTCCAAAAAGCGCACGCTTACGCACGCGGTCCCGCTTCTGCTCCGCCTCCGTCTTCATCTTCTTGACCCTTGGTCCATTCTCAACGATCCGGTCTTCCTTGTCCTTCTGTGCCTCTTCCTGCTCATCAACAGAAATGCCCTCGGCTTTCCTCTTGCTGGTCTTCACTGGAGTTTCGGGCTGCCTGGTCACAGAGGGGGAGCCGGGTACAGAGGCAGATCCCGAGACCGTTTCTTTAGCAGCCAAGACCATTTCCTTTGCTTCGGCAACCATGCGTGCCGTCTCCTCAGGGGATGGTGGCTCTCCGAATAAAGGTAATTCGACCTCCATACTGGTATGGGTCGTCTCAACGCCGTTTTCATCAATCTTCACGTCTTGGTCCACGGTGATCTTGACCTTCGGCTCATCTTCTTCGATGGGAGCTGACACAGTCTCCTTTTCGAGAGACTCAATAACGACATCTTCCGCCACGGGCTCAAGCGCAGGCACGGGCACGGGAACAGGCAATGCCGGGGCAGCGCCAAGCTGAGAGGTAGCCAAAGTCGGGGATGCTGAAGGCTTCGCACTGCTAGTTTCCGAAGATGCACTCTGCTGAGACGAAAGAGCTTTCGCCGAGCGCTTGCGAGGGCTTGCCGTCGCGCGGCTCGACTTGGTAGGGCTGGCCGATCGCCGCGTGCGGGAGCTGGTCCGTATCGAGCTCGGTGTCGGGGGCGCAACGCCATGGAAGTACTTGGGTGGTGCCGAAATCACCTTCGATGATGCGGCTGCAGCCTTCGCGGACTGAGGCCCGTGAAGCGGGATGTCGGTGGGATCAAGGAGCGCACGGATCCAAGCAGCGATGCTGTATTCCTCGGCAAGCGCAAGTGCTTGGTCTGGAGAGATCCAAACGTTACCAGCCGTCTCCTCCTTGCTGGTAGCCGGGAGAGATTTGATATAGTTCCGTTCGGCCTCCTCATCCTCAGCATCAGCATATGGGAAAGTAGCCTTGAACATGCCGGTGGCTGAGACGTAGCCATCCGAGCTTCGTCGCATCAGAAAGTAGGCATTCGGAGTTCCTTTGCTGAAGATGCCCGAAACAACACCCTTTGGGAGAGGTGCGCGGAGATGTGCATAGTCGAAGACACGAAGACCATTGGATTCGGCATCCTTGGGGATTGCGACCCGTTGAGTCAGTTTGGTTTGGCCCAAAGCCCGGCAGTTCACAAGATCGGCATCTGGGGCAAAACTTCAGTTAGCTTCAGGTTCTAAACTCTAGTCGCCTGGGAGTTGGAAGTTAACTGACAATCTGGAACATCCTCAACCATGTACGGATTGCGCCTCTCGGGCAGACTGTGTTCTCTTGTGATAGACATTGTTGCCAGGCTGAACTGGATCAAGAATGCTGCGTCGAGTTTAAGATGGTGGTCGAATGGGAAAACAAAGTACAGAAGAAGAAAAATAAAAATATGTTATCTCTTTCTTGAGGCCAATCTGACGGTTGTCCGCATTAGCATTTGTACTTCCGAATCCAAGCTTGCTAAGAAAAAGCGTCGTAGGTCTTCGTTGCCGCCATTCAACAATTCGACAAGTATCCTTCCCAGCCAAGTACTATATGGTCTCTCGGGACGCGCTCGGGCAAGGTCGCGCGATCGTGTTGTTGCGGCTCGGCCATGGTTACCACACTACTGTCAAGTGCGCAGACTATTGTGCAGCAAGGGGGGGAACAAACGGGTGTGAAACCTACCAATTAAATGAGAAATGTAAAGGAATGTGATATCTAAATAACAAGTAAGCCAAAGGAGGCCGGGAAGAAGAATGGCGCAAGGAAAGCAGTAATACTGGGAAAGGGCCAGAGTCTAAGATCGCGAGCAGCAAAAAATGCGATTGACGACGACCAGCAGCAAATCTTTGGGCGCGCAAGACGAGACAGCAAAAAGAAATGGGTGGGCGACTTGGGGGAGATTGCTGGGGTTACTGGCGCGATTTGTATGAGCAGTCGCGCTGCAAGAAAACGGGATCCACTTTCCGTCGATGCCGCCAATGGCAGTCGCTGACGGCTCGTTAGTGTGCCCCGCTTTGTCTACATCTGGCGCAGTGGGCCCAAGGAGGGCCGCTTTTGTACTCAACAGTTCGTGCACTAACGTCCACTTCTGGCCACATAGCGTCTACCGTTGCAGTGGTGATTTTAATGACTTTTGCTTGGCGGGGACTGCCCTGAGATTTGACAGCGAGCGTGATCGCGGCACACTACAACCCGACTGGCGCGAGCAGCGTGGGGAAACAAACTGCCATGGATTAAGCACCAAGGTCCCTATATCTGACCATGTTGCATAATTCGGCTATGCTATGCCAGTCTTGGGTACTTTTGGTCGTCACCCTCAATGCTGTACCGATTTATGTAAAGCGTTGAGCTTGTGACTTGGTTGATAATTATAATGAAAGACGGAGGGTCAATAGATAACCCGACAGCAACATGAATCAAGCGACATACAAGTCTCGTCTCCCTGACTGGAGCACAAGTAAGCTTACCAAGTACCGCGACCTGACATGGATACCAAACGAAGAGCTGATTCTGCGGTCCTGGAAGCTTGCTTATCTGCGCAGCACACCGCACACTACCAATAAGCCACATGTACGTACCTGCCTTAGGTATGTGTGTCTTTCTTACCCTGCACCTTGAACTAATGCTGCGGGGTAGCTTAAGATGGATTATGGAGTAATAGTCTAGGGAGTTCCTAGAGTACCTACCCAAGGTAAGGTAGGTAGGTACCTATTGGAAAGCTACTAGACTAGAACTAGCTGCTACGGATTCTTGCTGCATCTCTGGACAGAATGGTCGCGAAGCTGCTCTCGCCCAGCAGCACCAAAGCAGCTCCTCTCTTCCGCCTTGGCAAGTACAGTATGAAGCTAATAGCCGTGGCGAAACCTGGGTCAGGGGACGGTGGGAGGGGCGAGATCCATAGAGCTGAGGGTACCAGTAGTCCCAGATGCATCTGGTGGCCGGCAAAGGCCAAAGCCAATTCGGTTTGGGATGGGATGGACGGTGCATGATCTCCAATGGGTGGTTGCGGAATCAGGGGTACGCCCCCCACCAAACCGACTCCAACCCATGCCATGCCAGCTCGGGAGCCCCTCCCGTAGCATCAGGTCGGAAAATAAATAGTATCGCTGCTGCCCCTCACCAAACGTTGGCCGACTCCAGACCGACAAAGTAGTACATCTGGCTCCCGTGAGCTTCCAAAGAAGTAAAATACTCCTAGCACGCGACGTTTTACAAACCGCGTGCCTTGCAATCAAGATCCATTAGCCGCTCGAACTCTCGAGATCCCATCCACGAAGTACTCTAGAGCTTCACCGACCCGCCACAGGAGCTAGCTCCCCATAGAATCAAAATGGCTTCCCACCATGATGAAGATACGATGCCGGAGGAGACTCAGGGCTATAAACTATCACAGCCCAAGCAGAGTCTGGCTGAGTACAGCCAAATGGGTAAGTTTCTTTCCCCCTGCAACTCGGCCCTCGCCTAAAGTTTTGATGCCCAATTCAACCATGCCTACTATTGGTTGGCTGTTGGATGGACGAATGCTCTACACCTTTCTACTCGGGCGATGCCTGGGTTCTCGACAAACAAACAAAACAAACAGGCAAACGGGACGGCATGCTCGCCCCGCTCTCCTGCCTGCCTGCCTGCCTGCCTACCTACCTACCAACCTACACTTCCCGTACTTGCCGTCACTCTCGCTAGCATATTGGAAACAACGCACGAAACAAAAACGAACGATCCCTCGCGGCCGGCCAAGTGACGAGCGTGTAAACTACCTACCCGTACCTGTTTTGCATACAACACACCAGTAAAACAAAGCTCGAGTGAGGTTTGGTGGTGAAAATTGCAAACCATATCATATCAATTCGGGCAAAATAACACAGCCTGGAAATGTTCTCCACGCGTCCTCCTCCTCCGTCGCTGGACTCTGCTTCACCTGAGACTCAGCCATTACACTCGTCGGTCAGGTTACCTCCATCTCGATCACTTGATAATGCACCGCGGGGGCCTGGAGAGCAGCAGCTGCTGCAGGCGTGTTCATACGAGCCCCGTCTGGATCTAGGAGCAATCACCCTGTCAACCTTTATCCTCCCCAGCCTCAAGTCACGTCCCATTCCGTCGGTTATGAGCCCATTGAATGTTATGTTGCGCATCGACTGGGCCCATCGCTACCGGCATCAAAACATGCAGCAAAGACGAAATCATGACCTAACAAATGTGACGACGACAGATGCCGGAGACGAGTCCCTGCAGAGGTACAAGCAGTCTCTGGGCCTCGGCCAGGGCAAGGACCTCTCGGACCCCAACGACCCGCGAGTGTGCATCATCTACAGCCTAACCATGGAGTCGCCAGGCCGCGACCCGGTCAAGATCGATCTGCGGACTCCCGGCAGCGAGAAAACCTTAAAGGACCACCCCTTCAAGATCAAGGAGGGTGCCAAGTTTACCATGGTTGCTGATTTCAAGGTCCAACATGAGATTCTCAGTGGTCTGCACTACGTTCAGGTCGTCAAGCGCAAGGGTATCAAGGTCAGCAAGGACAGTGAGATGATTGTAAGTCAGCCATTCTCGACAACATTCTCGCCTCACTCTTGTGGTTGTGGGGTTTTGGACTGACAGGGTTCAACAGGGAAGCTACGCTCCGAACACGGACAAGCAGGCGATTTACACCAAGAAATGTAAGTAGCCAGCGGTCTTCGATGCTGTGGCCAATCGTGCATTTACTATTTCCGTCCAACTCCGACTGGTAAAACTATACTGACAACAACATGTAGTCCAAGAAGAGGAGGCTCCCACAGGCATGCTCGCCCGCGGCCACTACAACGCCATTTCCAGCTTCGTCGACGATGACAAGAAGAAGCACCTGGAGTTCGAGTAAGTCCATCCAACAACTAAGCTTTGCCCAAACTAGAAAAACTGACCAGTTTTCCCGCAGGTGGAGTTTCGATATCGCAAAGGACTGGTGATTAACGACTTAATGACGGAGTTGGACTGCGTAATAACTATCAACTGCTCTGGTTTCCCTGCCAGGTCACCTTGCATGATGTGAGGAAAAGCATTCCAGATATCATCGATGGACCAGGTTGTCAGTCAGAAAACGCCGTCAAGCGAAGTTGGCGACATGACAAAAAGAGAAAAAAGGGAACATACAGGAGAAGGCATATAAGAACGCAGGAAAACTTTTATGACGAAAGGGTTGGTATTTTGGCTTTCTATCATATGCCTTGTACATTCGGTCCTTCCATTGGAAGGTCGCAGTGCATCGGGGCTTTACTATTCCAGACAAATCACAGCGATTAACAAAACACGATGACGAAATCATCTCTCAATCTTCCCAAACCCGATCGATTGCTTGTTGAACCACTGAGGTGCCCGTGGAGCCACTCCAGTGATGTATTAAGTCTGTTCTATTTCATGATGTCTGTATCGTGCCAACAGTCATTAAGTACTCGTTACATGCCACATAATCCATCTAGCATTCTAGCACGCTGGCATAAGGAACCGCAGAAGGTTCAATCGGTCAGTCTGGGCCCAGCTATATACACGCTGAATTTGGACATAGCTACCGGGGGATGTTTGTAAAGACACGTCTTGTTGCGCAGTATCTTTATCGAGCTTTTGGGCATGAGCGGTGTGATTCGGCACCAGAACCAACTCTCCGTGTTACAAAAAGTAGTCCGGAAGTGCACTCGAATCGGCCGCCTTCTCGCCACCAGGCTGTATGTCCTTGTGCTGGTCGTTTTCGGGGGCCGCGGCAAAAACGTTGAAGAAGCGCTCGCCCGTGTCGCTGACCTCCAGTACGCTAGCCATGTTTCCGCATCGGTAACAGTAGTTTGGTGCGCTCCAGACGGTGCTCAAGCGGTCGTCGTAGAGCACCTGGTAGCCCTCCTGGCAAAGCTGATGGGCACGCAGGATGTGCGACATGCCGTTGACGGCCAAGAACTTCTTGACCACTTGCGCGCCAAAAGTGTAGCCGGCGCCGCGCGGCGAGAGGCTGAACTCGTCGCGCTCCGGGTCGGGATCGGACCACACAAGGTCAGCCATGGGACCCTCGTGTGGTATTTCGCGGAAACGGTCGATGATCTTGATCTGGTCGATAGAATGAATAGAGGGAGAGAGACCTGGCAGTCGGTAATCGCGGTTAGCAACGGTTCTCCTGTGCCACTTTGACGCTCAACCTCAAGTCGTCTCACCTCCATGGACACAGAATATCTGGTCGTTTATCACAACGCTGAGCGTGAGAAAATCAAACATGTCGGTAAAATGATGCCAGACGTTGGCATTGCCGTATTTTCTTGAGCATTCGGTATAGAAGCCATACGACTGTGTGACACCACGCGACTCGTGATTCCCTCGGATCAAGTGGACGCGGTTGGGGTATCTAAGCTTTAAACAAACAAGGAGGGATATGGTCTCGACGCTGAACATGCCGCGATCGACATAGTCGCCTATATGGGAGAGGCCCCGCACAATTGGTCAGAAAAGCCTGGTTCCCGCGCCCGAGGTTTATATCGAGATGCTCTCGCGAGAGACTGGACATACCCAAAAAGAGGTAATTTGTGTCGGGGCACCAGCCACCAATCTTGAATATCTCAATCAGATCGAAGAATTGGCCGTGTATGTCTCCGACGACGGTTACAGGGGCGCGGACGTGGACGACATTGCTCTCGCGCATGAGCAGCTCTTTGGTCTTGGCGCATATTGCTTCGATGACGGATTCTGCGAGCAGTTCCTTCTTATACAAGCGCGAGATGCACTCGTCCAGATCGACTGAAGCTGTAGTATGGGGGGAGCCCCAGTAGGGCGCAAAGTCAGCGACGGTATCGCTCTGGGGGAGGGAAACACAACTAGATGGGCGGCGGGTAGTTCTTGGCGCCGATGTCGCAGCAAGACGCGCGCCGCCGTTGCTGCACGATTGGATTGGGCAAAATAGAAAGTAAAGGACTATGTGTACTAACCCGGTAGGCCGGGCATTTTTTTGGAGGGGTGTTGTTTTGGGAGAGCTACTGCGAAGCTCGCTCTCGAGGTCGTTTTATGCGAGGGGTCGGGTCGTTAAGAGGATGCAGGGGCGGTATCTTTGCCTGGCATACGTTTGGTCTCGTAGAGAGGACTCGCTAAGAACCAACATATTTGAAATCAAAACAAACGTGAGATGCCCAACGATTGTCACATGAAGCTGGAGGTCAAATTCTGCTCGTCTTGTTGCTTGTAAGCCAGATCCTTTTTCAAGTCGGAAGGAAGAAATGCGACATATTGGCTGTATTCTTGGTGCAGAGGCCCGTCACTTGATACAAAACACGCCTTCTGGGAGATGCTGGAAGTTCCCCCGTGATTTGTCGCTCTGGCTTGGGAGGTTAACGCTGACTAACCCTTAACGGAGGCCCCATTGGCTAGGTCTGGTAGCGTCGTACCCGCACACAACCCACTACGAAGAAGCCCGTCTCCTTGCTTGTTGCGGGCGGCACGCCTCAGCTTTCACCAATTTGATTCTGACAGGACCAGTCAGAAATGACAACCGCAAATTACAGACAACAGAGCCATCTCGGGGAGCCAGCCCCCAACGTCGCTTATCTATGCTAGATTGAGGGTTTCAGCCTTATTCCCTAACTGATCCGCAACTGTTGTCTTTTTTTATATCTTATGGCATCGGACGGCTAATGCAAGCACGCCTTGATCCTGGAGGTGGAGGCTGGGATACGCTGGTCTTGCGCTGGGTGCCTGCCCACTTTGAAAATCGATCGATCAATCAATCAATCGATCAATCAGCCGATTCCATTTGACGTCCACGGACTCAACACCTTACCCACCTACCTCACCCATTCCATTCGGGTCGAGCTGAGCTAAAGGGCCCGGCTCCGGCCCCCGGCCCCGAGCACAGCAGCACGCAGCCTCGCACGCCATTCAGTCCCGGCTCTCTGGCTGCACAGCGACCAAGACTGAACCCGCTCCGCACGGTTGGTTAAGGGTTTGACGTGTAGGCCACTGTGACCTTGGCTAAACCCAGCATCACCACGCTTGATAAGTGGTCTGGTCCGTTGGTGCGCTGCGCTTCCTGTTGGCAATCAACGCTGCGACTTTTCGCTTTTGTTACTGTTCTCCCCGTTACCTGTTGTTACCTTTGTTTTGGGTCCCCGATCCAGCTATCGGACGGGGGTCACGGCACCTAGTCATCGCTTCCCTTCTGTCAATCTCTCGCCGCCGCACCCCATCTCATCGCGGGTCGCAACATTACTCTTTGCTCGACATTCACAATGGCGGCACGTGCTCCTGGGCAGGATGCCGCCAGGGAGGAGCCATCATGCTTCAACTGTGGGATCAAAGGCCATTTTGCCATAGCATGTCCCGAAGAAGTTCGCAAAGAGCCTGCGTAAGTCCAAGTTTCTCTTTTGAGTTTATATCGAGGCAAGCCTTCACCTTGTTGTATTTGTTTCTTCTTTTTCAAGGTATATTCTGCCAATATACTAGTCTTCCCCAATACTGATGACCTTGTCACGTCATCAGTGGTCTACAAGCATTCCGTGAGCGCAAAGCCGCGGCACAATCAAAAGGTTCTCGGGGAGGTCCTGGGCAGGGTAAAGGGTCGGGCGGTACAGGCATGATCATCACAAAATACGCGCCGCCGCCGCATCCATCACTTCCACCGCCGCCACATGCTGCAGCTATCCTAGGCTACTATCCTCAATCAACACCGCCCCCGCATGCTGCGCATCCGGCTCAGTCGGCCGGTCCTCCCGCCTGGCAATACCCTCCCAGTAACTACAGCCCAGCATACCAAGCGCCTCCACCGCCGCCGCCACCACCACCGGCTCACCATGCACAACCCCCCTATGAACCGTACGCTCACCCAGCATACCCGCCAGCCGCCCCTAATGGCGCCCCGTACTACCCGCCACCTTACGGTGCCCCTCCCCCTCCCCCTCAGCCGCCGTACTACCCGGGTCCGCAACCAACCTACAACCCTCCCGTTTATCCGCCCCCTTCTCAGCCCGCACCGGCGCCTGGGTTTCCATATCCTCCGGCAGCGCCTCCTGTTTCTGCTAGCCCGCCGTACCCTTACCCCGCTCTACCACCTCCATCATACCCTCCACACCCTTACGATGCGGCTCAAGGCTACTATCCACCCTCGTACCTCGACGAGAGAGGCCGGGGTAATTCTTACCCTGGCGCACGTGGTAATGGCCAGTCCCGCAACCGTGGTGGCTCGAATAACCGCGACCGTGACCGCCATCGAGACCGTGATAGAGATAGAGAGAGGCACAAGGGACGAGATCGAGATCGCAACTTTGGTTCCAAGAATCAACGCAAGGGTGTGCTACCGAAGGCGCAGACACTTCCCCAAACAAGTGGAAAGGCCTCGCCGCCTTCTGAGCCACAAAAAGACAAGCCAGAAGGTAGTCCGATCACGCTAGCAAAGGCCACTGGAAACCCCAAGACCCCTGAAAGGGATCAAAGCCCCAGTATTGAGGATATTTTAGGGTGCGACCTGGAGTCTGCGTTTGCTGAGCTTCCGACCAAGCCTGCAGACCCCGTCGGCCAGCCTCTTCCCAGCGCATACACTGATGCTCCTACGATACCTCCAGCATTTGATGCCAAGTGTATCAAATCTGAGTTTTTCTCGGCGGATGACTATGACTCGTTCAGCCGTTCCATACGCGATACCAAGTACTGGAAGAATGCGAAGCATGATCCAGTCTTTAAGGCATGGGCCGGTATGGTTTCCCGCCGCTTCGTCAACAGCATTCACCTGTATCACAGCTACCGAACTTCCTCTGCTCCGAGCCCCGATGAAATTATCGCCGAGGACGTTGTACTCGATGAGATAGTTGTCCAACCGTCACCACCTCGCGTGACCAGTCCGACCGTCTCAAACCCGAGATTGCCTGGTGCAAGGTCTGATGTCTTAGGCAAACATGCAAGAGCCCCCACTGATGATGGGGAAAAGCAGTCTTCTCTCAAAAGATTTAAAGGTGTAGCGGGCTTGCCTCAGCTGTCTGCTTTTCAATCGCCTTTCGGTGTTAAACGGCACCACCAACGAGGCGAAGGTGGTAGCCATCTGCCTCAGGATATCAGGGACCATCGTAATACACACAAAGACTCACCGCGGTCCAGAGAGTCGCCATATAATTCAAGAGCACGCCATGATTCGGGCTATCAAAGCAATAATTCTCCCGACAAGTCGTATGGAGAGCGTTTCTACGGTAGCTCGAACGCGACCCGTGACCACCGAGAACAATCAAGATCACGGGCAGAGTCTCAATCTCGCTCTCGCTCTCGGTCTTCTTCGCGGCAAAGAGGACGTGAAACTTATAAGCAACGGGATCTCTCCAAGAGCCCTGCAGGTCGACATGGTCGTCATGGGCCACCGAGTTACGCAAGGACACGGTCAAGTTCACCCTTGGATGACTTTGAAAGAGAAATTCTGGGTATCGCACGGGAAGAGGTTCCTGAGAAGAAGGCTGCCAAGCCAAAGCGGCGTCACGACAAAGTGGTCGAAGTCTTCAGGTATGTTTGCTTGGCCGTTTCATTAAGTCTCAACCCATTCTGGCCTGTTGTCTTGCTCTTAACACTCTCTTTAGTCGCCGCTGGTGAACTAGCTATTCTTCGCGCCTTGGATATGACAGAAACATGCCAACGCTTGAGCTTCTGACGAGCTTTTGCCGTCATTTTTGCTAGCTTTATGTTGTCTGCGTCTACCTCCGTGTCATGTGCGTGAGCCCCCCATGGCTCCCGTACTCCGCCTCCAACGCGCCGCGGGTGCCACTGCCAGCGTTCGCTATGTGTGGTAACCCACGGGTTCGCATTGTCGAGCCATTTGCCCAGAACAGCAAGGCTAGCTGCTACATGGCCTGCTTTGTCTTTCCCACGCCTCTCACAAGATGTTGATCTCTCGGACTTTGATTCCTCTTAACCAGTCTTTCATTCATTCGAACCCGCCTAGGACGGGTTGTTCTGATTTTTATTAAAAGGGGCCCGACCCACCCCTCTTCATACCAACCATATACATATCATCAACCGGAGTACATCATGTAGACATGTGTCTCCAGCGTTGCATAAAGGTCGATGGACCGGTCGGTCTAGAATCTTTACTACTACTCACAAATCATGTACCTCGAATAATATTATAATGACGTTAAACCCCTACCCCAAACGATGTCTCAGGCATGGCATATCCATCGTCAACCATAACCAGCCTACCATTTTTTGTGTTCTGCATGCTCCTCATTGAATATCAGATCGCCAACATTATCACGATACGAAAATTCATGTGTTGGTTTTCTTCGCACATGTATCTCGCGGGTTACTTGGATAGCCGGCATTGTAAAAGTTATCATCCCACTGCCATTTTATATCCGTACACTGGCGATACCAGTGTGGGTCTCTTAAGTTTAATGTGATTACAGTCAGCGTCACACTTTCAGGTCTTGGTGAGGCGCGCGCCGGAGCCTTTCCGGTGTCATGTCCTAGCTTTCTAGGTCGCAACTCACCGTCAATAAAATCTTTGTACAATTATATCAAGAGCTGTGTTTCAATAGTTTTGATGCTATTCTTTTCAAATAGAGACGTCAAGTACTTCCCAAGTATTCTCCATGACTCTGTAGGTTGAATGAATGGAGAACAGCTAGACATTCCACGAGCATCCTGCCTAGGCCGCATGCAATATATATTAAATGCATCTAGCGCGACTATCCTCGATCCCGGCAAATACGGTATGCACAATTAGGACGCCGGCCGTCACAATCATTTGAGGAAAAAGACACAAGCAGCAGCGGCAACGTAAACAGCACTTCCGAAGCTGATACGAAACCCTGACTGAGGCACGCCTGGCGGTACTCCCGCCGCACCAACAGTCCCATGTTCGGCGTGCCAAGAAGAAAAAGGGCGCGGGCGTGGAGCGTACCCTCTCGGTCCAGAGCGCGCGCATGAGCATATCATATATCTATCCTACGTGGCCGCTCGCCTGGGTGCCATTTATTCGGCAAAAAAAAGAAGAAGGAAAAGAAGAAAGCCGAGACTGACAGATTCGTAAATTATCGAGGCGCACTTGAGATTCCTCTCGGTGAAAAAAAGGCACCGAGCGAGGCGCGCCCCGGGGGGGTCAGGGTCCAGACACTGACATGTCAAAAAGCCCGTCACTAGGTGTTAATGCGGCATAAGATGCACAGACTCTTGGTCTAGAGCGTTCGGCGTGTGTTCAGGAGCATGTGTACCCCGGGTTTACGAATTTGGCAGGTTTGCCAGAAGCAAAAAGAGAGAAAAGAAAGGGAAAGCAGTTCGGGTTTGTTGGGTGGAGTTTTGAAATCGTTGCCCAGGCCCTTCGCTTGTTTGCTTTTTGTCACTACTAGACTAGAATTAGTCTAGTCAAGTTATCCTCGTCTACGTATATTTTTGACAGCCTTTTAATTTGTACGTGGTAAGGATGACTGGGCCCAGGTGGACGGTTACGAACGACTTGAACAGCAAACTTATCGAGTGACTTGAATCAATATGGTTCGGATGACATATGGACGCTCGGTTTCATGCCGGGGGCCTATCTAAATGCAGATGCAGGATTGAAGCATGCAGGACCATGATAGGGTAGGTTGGGATGCAATGCGCATACTCCTTGGAATTGGATCTCTAGAAATATCCAACCACGTGGGTGGAATATGTATTAGATATCCTACTCTTTGCTTTTTTTGGCGAGAGTATGGAGTTGCGCGGGTCTTGAGGGGAAGAGAGGGAAAAAAAGGGGGGCTGCATTGATTGACCACAATGCATGCAGATGGCGACTTTTCCAAAATCAAGATGCTGCTGACAAAATTTTACACCGGGTAGACTTGCAGTTTTTTGTTCTGTTCTATAAAGGGGCGCTAATTGCCGGCGTGATGCTTGTCTTTCAAGACCCCTGTAGTAATGGTAGGCTTGGTAGGTTCTTGGCGCAATGCTTCTGTATCTACAGTACTCAAAAGTAGTGTACATGTTCTACGAAGTAACACCTGAAGCTACTAGCATGGTCGACCAATCGCGTCTATTGTATCATGTCTGTGTTCTTCCATGAAAGAGGAATAAATATCGAGAGAGATATCAAGAGAAACCGCTGTCCGACCGTCGAATAAACGAGTTTCTTCCTCGTGCTTTGGGATCTATACTTCACATTTCCCATCTCTTGTCTGTCGGTTGCTGTGGTTGTAACAACGGTATTTGTTCGAATTCGATAAACCTCTCGGTGACGGGATGCAGTGTTACTCGTAGGAGGGTGGCCTCCGGCGGATGTGACGGTGGTGGATGCTACAATGTCTACCGGATGATTGCAA
The DNA here is from genome assembly GCA_004337975.1 of Pyricularia sp. CBS 133598. Classification (NCBI taxonomy): domain Eukaryota; kingdom Fungi; phylum Ascomycota; class Sordariomycetes; order Magnaporthales; family Pyriculariaceae; genus Pyricularia; species Pyricularia sp. CBS 133598. The sequence continues at coordinate 2,111,643 of RRCJ01000004.1, forward strand.
CCGACACAAGAGAGGCGAAGTCGACCTTGTAGACAAGCAAGCGGCTTGGCAAATATCAAGGGGAAGGGGGTGCGTGTGTCTTCCTTTATCTATTCTGTTTTACTCTTGTGGTTATTTTTTTCTGGTCCACGAATCCGTGCATCGTGTTTCGCTCGCCGCCGATACCTTGTCGACGGCGAAAGATTGTTATTTGTCCCCATTTGACGGAGCAAATGTCCAAGATGCAAAGCTGGGGAAAAGATACAAGGCTCTCAAAAGTGGCCTGATTTTCGAGCTTCCCACCAGGGTATGACACAAGAAATACCCCTGGTTTGCGTCCCGATCCGGCCTAGCTCCAGGATTCGCGTTCCAAGAGTAGGCGCCAAGTAAAACATGGACAAGGTAGAAGCTTAACTCTGGCGAGGGAAAGATCTTCTACGACTACAAGTTGCTTCTCAAGGCTTGCCTTTTGCTTGTCATTTTGACTGGCCAGGATACCCAGGTCGGAGGTCGGTATCCATAACTTTGTGGAAAATGAGCTGATATGTGGATCAGGTCTAGATCTTGGCGCTAATGAGCCCTGCCTCCGTTGATGAGCTATAATTGTTTCCCAAACAACAACAGATACGACAAAATTAATTAATTAGCTACTTGACAGGTGTAACTATTGTAAGTTCTAAACTTGATCAAGTAGGTAGCACGTGGCTGCTCGAAACAAGGCCCGAATCGAATAACCAAGGAGACAGGTAGGACCTTGGGGGGATCAAGAGGCTGTTTTACTGCCAAACCCCGGGCATTCGACTCAGGTTCAGTTCGTCCTATCAACCCAATGTGAACTACTGCGGCCTGTCACCTGTCATGGAAGGAACTATCATGGAGGACCCTAAATTGGAAATATCAACTACCACGTGCGTTTTGATTAGTGGGAGAAGCAAGAAATATGGAAGGAATGAAGGAAGGAAGGAAGGAAGGAAACTTAATGTACCAAACGTTGCAGAAACATTCCATTTCAAACTTCGTATGTACGGACATCTCGGAGCGGGCGCGTACTAATACCACGTAAATTGATATGTTGGGGGGGGGGGGGGGGGGAGCCCCGCCGGCGACTCGACCTCCCCCGCAACGACTACAACGTACTACGCAAAATACAACATGGTATTTTCCCTTTCGCCCTTTGGCTGTAATTTGGGGAACGGCCACTACCATCTGGGGGGCCCGGCAACCCATCCATCCCACATTTCCTTAATGAGTTGTACATACACTGCTGGGCCTAGTCTGGTTGACTAGTACCCTCGCTTCCCACTACAATGAAGGGTGCGTTTTAATTTCCCGAACTGACAGCAGAAGTGTGTCCAGTCAGTTCCAGCGGCCAAGGCCAAGTCATAAAGCCTGGTGGCCAAGAAAGGCTGCGCCAGGGACTCGACATGCAATGCAGTGCAACCGTTTCTGATGAGCGCCTCTCAACTTTCTCGGCCCCGGCTTGGCGCTGGCGCATGCAGAAGAAGCAGACATGCGACAGGATACCACTTCTGTCCAGTAAAAATATAGTAGAGTTGATGGCCCGCCCCCGTGGCACGCCTCCCCCCAAGCCAAGCTCCCTTACCATACCCTACCGCCCACACCCCAGGCAGAGGCATCTTGGCAGGCTGAGAAAAAAAACAGCCAGGCATGCATGTACTTCGTAGGTATGCAATTCATCTTGATGACGCCGGAGTCTTTTCGTCTTGGCGGTTTTGCTCTCAGGTTTCGGCGATCCAGATCGACCAACCGCTGTCTGGGATCAGAATGGTCATGTACCGTACCGTGCCGCTCGAACCCCCTAGTCGTGCCCTGGCCAGGTGGCCATTACTGCGGCGTCGTGGGGTCACTCTTTTCGCCCGTGGCCCCCGAAGAGTTTTGCATTCCTCATGGGTCGCTCTTGGCAAAAGAAAATTGTTTGGGGCCGGTAACAATCTCTACGCTAACATTCTCAACTCCCCAAAGTTGCCTGAAATGGAAGACTGACGGCGGGGCCGCCCAGCATGTGCAACCTAATGGCTGATGGTGATCTCGACGGGAAGCCTTTCAGGGGATGGGCAGCCAAGCACGCCTTGGCTGCCGTTGCCAATGATAAAAGTCTTGGTTTCCCTCTCTGGTCTTGATGATGTTGGAATTCTTTCGACTCATCCCGGAGATCGCTCTCTTCCAGTCTACGTCTCTCAGTCTTACGGTTCATTCCTGTTCCTCTTCACTTCTTCTTGTGTCGTGTGCTTGTTTATACTTTTGCTCACACCGTCACTTTCAAGGGCTGGTCTCTGCTTGGATTTTTTTCATTTTTTTTTCACAAAAAAAAAACCGTATACCAAACACCTACGTCAATCTAGTCCTCCGTGACAACAAAACGCAAAAATGTCTGCCTCGCTCTTGTTTGGTCTGAGCATTTTGGCCGCGTCTGTGACGCCGGTTCTGTCATCATGTGCCTACGGCACTCACCTGATGCCCAGGGCAGAGGGTGGTGAGGTCAAGGTTGGCAAATTCGGATACGCCGGTGCTATTGTAAGTTGTTCTTTCCTTTTTTTCAATTATAATTGTGTACATCATCAATGTTCCGTTCCGCATCAAGCTGGGGTCGTTGTTGGAACAAGCAATCCCAAGAGATATCCAAGCCGTTGGGGCGTTTATCAAAAGGCTTGGGACTTCTCGGCCTGCAGCGCCATGCGTTTCGACCTCGCCACCCTCACAGTGATACTCACTTGAGGCATACTCTTGGCCCTTTCACCAACAGCCTATACCCATATCAGAAAAGAGACATCTTGCTAACATCCATGCCTCTTACTCTTCATAGGCGCCCGCCAACTGGGTCGCCCTTGACCCTGCTGCCAACGCTGCCTGCAACACTGGTACCAGGCAGAGCCCCATCTCCATGACCACCGGAAACTTCCAGATCGTCCAGGTCTCTGAGGTTCAGTTGGACATTCCCGACTTCCCGCCCACAGAGTTTGAGAACTTGGGTACTACCGTTGAGGTACGTAGAAAGCGGACTACAAGGAGCAATGCAAGATGGATTTCCTCAACGTGCAAGCTAATGCGGAATTATGGATTTCTAGGTCATCGCCAAGGGTGGTAAGATGAGCGTTGCTGGTGTGAACTACGACCTTCAGCAGTTCCACTTCCATCTTCCTTCGGAGCACTTGGACAACGGCACGAGCATGGCCATGGAGATGCACATGGTCTGGCAATCCGCCGCCAAGGAGATTGCTGTCATTGGAATGTACATTGACATCGAGGGCAACCCTGCCGCCGCCCCCGCCGCCCCCGCTCCGGCCCCTGCTGCTCCGGCACCTGCCCAGCCTGCCCGCCGTCATGCTCGTCACCTTGAGGCTCGCGAGGGCGCTGCTGCCCCAGCTGCTGCCGAGCCTGCTGCCGCCGTCCCCGCCATGCAGCAGATGGGCGAGACCGCCAGGATTGCTGCTGCTCCTGTCAAGTCCAACCTTCTGGCCACCATCATGCCCGAGGTTTCCAAGATTGCGCGTCCCGGTACCAAAACCGAGACGCCGCCGCTGGTCATGTCTGAGCTGGTTCAGCAAATCAAGTCGGGTTCCTTCCAGAGCTACTCGGGTTCCCTGACCACGCCTCCTTGCAGCGAGGGTGTCCGCTGGCTCGTGTCGACCCAGAAGCTCGCCATCTCGGCCCAGAACTTCTTCGCCATGCGCAACGTCATCGGATTCAACGCCCGCTTTGCCCAGAACAGCCCCGGCCAGCCTAACCTGATGTCTCTTGCCACCGCCGCTGCCGGCGGTGCTGCGCCTGCCGCCCCGGCTGCCCCGGTCGCTGGAGGCAAGCAAAAGCAGCAGCTGACCGAGGCTGAGAAGGCTGCCAAGAAGGCTCAGAAGGCTGCCAAGAAGGCTGGCAAGGCCGCCAACGCTACTGCCCCCGCAGCTAACCCGGCCGTTCCTGCTGCCGTTGCTGGTGCCATTCTTGGTTCCACCTCTGTGTAAATATGAGACTACTGTCTTGTGGAAGAGAGCTTCACAACATCAAAGATATCTTACAAAACAAAAACACTTGCAACTCGCCTCCTATATAAGCTTCCTTGTCAAAGAGCCAATTTAAAAACAATGTTGCGTTGCAGTGCCAGAGGGTGGCTTTCTTTTTGGGTAGATACATGCATGATTTGTACATATGGTGATCACTTTCATAGCGGGTTTGATTTTGTCTTTCGTTTGCTAGAGATACTCCGTTTAGTTTTTGAATATAGACTTGTACATAGATATACGAAGAATCTTGTCTAATAGGAAGAGAGAGCAAGCTCGATCAAAGAGACACCTGTGCATGGTCATTTCTTCAGCCACTTTCTCAATCAACAGAGCATGCCTGTCTGCAGCAGTTGCAGTACTACAGCTGGACGTTTGGTAGACATGTTTTTATTTTCTACTACATGTACCACACATTTACCTGTATGATCTTCTCCTCAGCAGACCTGTATGACGAATTTTTAGACAAACAGGCTTTGAATTTGCAGGCATCTTGAGGCCAGGACCATTCTGTCTCTACCCGGATTATTACCCAATACATGAATCCAGGTCAACGCGGCAGGTGCAGAAAAATAATGTTGCGTCGGGTGTGGGGGAAGGGGGATGTATCACAATGTTCCAGGTGAGTGACGAATAAAAAATAAATAGCACAATAGAAAAAGAAGGTTACAGCGGTGACAGGTTTATCAATCAGGTGGTCAGGGTTTTTAGGTTGAAGATGGTGATGTGTTGCGAACTTGCGCCAGTGGAAATGGTATTCTTTTATGTCGACAATGAAGCATTGGACAGAGGGCTGGAGAATGAAAGGGGGACAGAAACTGCGCTGGGGAAGGATGTCCCACGACCCTGGAGCGAATAAAGATCTGGAAGTAGGAGAATATCACTACAACTGGGACTGGGGACTGGGGAATGGACTAGATTAGATTAGACTTTCGACATAGATATTTAAAAAATCTTTCACTTCCCCTTCTTGGTTACCAAAGACCGTCGTCGAAATATACAAGTTGCATCAAGCCGCATGACGCGTCTTGAATTCGATCCAAACGACAAGGTCTTTAATAACCGAATGTGTGAAGCATTTTTGAAGCTGTTCAAAGCCGTTTGGCGTCAGCGACTCCGGCGACTGGGGAGGCGGTAGAATAAACAAATCAGTGTTATTACTAGCATACCCAGGTTCAAAATAAGAAATTGTAAATTTATTGGGAGGTATAGTGTGCTATAAACAAACAGCACGTACTCACAACCCCATCCGTGTCTTCAATCAAATATACATTTTTTTCACCGTCTCGCCGTTTTCCTCTTGAGGGGTTTGCGATGTGTGAAAAAAAAAGCCATAGTAAATTGTGCGGCCGGATTGTTTACATATGGGAGACTGGCCTGACTCACAACAATGAGGCCTGACCTCTTCACTTTTCTTTTCTTGGACTTACGGAATCGATTATAAATATCCAAATGTTGGCCGCAAATTCGACGCGTAGCTCTCCAATAATCGCTAGGGCGTCGATAGTCCGCGATTTCGCTACGCAGTCACAGTGGAACATGGGATTTTATTTCCTTGGGCAAGTGTTAAAGGATGGTACGAGCTCACCCCAGGAGGTGGTGGTGAAGCCAAGTATACTGAAAACCTGAAATACAAGCCATACACAGAACCGTGGTCTTGTTTGAAATAAACGCTAAGCAAGGATGCGGAGAGGAGAAAGGGAGAATTCTTCTCCTGTACTGTAGATTGATAGGATCGATTTTGATGGGAGATGGATGGCTCGGATATGTTTCCGTCCCCTGGCGGTTGGTTTTATGTTGTGACAGGCTGCGCCTCAACGGAACAGAGAGGTTGCCGACTTGGCGATTTAATCTAATCCAATCTAATTCAATTCCCAGGGCACGGTACTGCACTTGGGCTGGATAATTAGTGGATTATGTGTTTTTGGAAGTCCCATAAAAATAAGGCTGAAACTGATGCCTAGATGCTGGATGGGTTGTAATTATTACAGGTATCTACCTAAGGCTACCTTTAGTTTACTTGTCCAACGCCTAGTTGTAGCACCAAGTACAAAATACGTCATTAAATTCACATGGGGGAAATACCGCACACACCACACTTGGGATTCTGCACTGCGAGTATTTATTAATGAACCTCGATTCACAGGCTTCTTTCTTATTCATGGGAGAGGGAGAGCGAGGTACCAAAGCCATACAACCATCATGGAATGGTGACGTGTGAAGCTACCCCACCTGCCCTTTCATTCTAGTTCTAGACTAGTTCTATTCTAGAAAGCACACTGGACCCCAATGCCGGAGCTTCCCCGCAGGAAACACAGCCGCCATTAGGTCTACTGTAGTAGTACCTACAATAGTCATAGGTTAAGATAACTTTAGGCAGACATGGATATGACGCCACCGCATCACAATCAACTCAGTTTGTTCTCTTGAACGTTCCTTTTACAGTACAGCACCTAATAGGATCTGTCAGTTAGGTGGCCTCTTAATCCATAGAACTAAGGGAGAAAAAAAGAAGAAATAAAAAAAAAAACACACACAAACCCCCATGGCTGCATCAAACCCCCTCAGCCCCGACGCCATCGTGCAGTCCATGGCCGACGCCCTGCCGACGCACCAAAAAGACGACACCACCTCTGACCTCAGCGGCAGCTACGAGGCCCTCGCGCTCTTCACCCACGCCTGTCTGGTGAACCTGGGCTTCCGGCTCGTCGGGCTCAGCGACGACCGCAAGAACGAGTCTGAGTGCCAGGAGCTGGCCCCGCGCCTGCCCACGGCCTGGAACGCCTCGTTCAACGCCTACTCGTTCGTCTACGCCCACACCCAGTCCGCCATGACCTTCACCCTCAAGGTCGACCGCATGGGCCAGCGCGCCGAGGTCCGCGGCATCGCCAGCGACACGGACCGCGTCGTGCGCGTCGACGTCGCGCCTAGGGACTACGTCTCGTCCGCCGCCCTGCCCGTGCGCATTTCACTGCTCAACGACGGTACGGCGGAGGACAGGTCCGACCTGCCCGACAAGCTGCGCGCCGTCTTCATCTCGAACGAGCGCATCGCCGACCTCGCCTCGCTCGTCAAGGTCTCCATCGTCCAGCGTCTCGTGCCGGGCCTCGACAAGCCCGGCTACCAGGAGGACCCGGACGACCGCGCCGCCGAGGACGATGCGCGGCGCCCGCAGAGGGAAGCCGGGCCCGCGAACCCCAATACTGCTAGGGGACCAGCACAGCCTCGCAACCCGGGCCTGCCGGACCCGGCACGTCCCTACCCCTTTGATGACCCTCTCGCAGCCCCGCCCCAGCCCCGTCGGCCGGTCGCCGACTTCCCGCCCCCGGATTTCGAAGACGAGTATGAGATAAATCGACCCCATGGCCGCGGTCCCCTGGCTGGAATGGGTGACGGCCGGTCTCCGTTCAACATTGGCCACGACGACCTCCACCCGCCCGGCCTGGGCCCCCACGACCCCCTACGGCCCTCTTTCGGCGGCGGCCTACTTCGGCCTGGTGGCGGCTTTGGTGGCGGCGGCATGCATCCCACATTTGACGACCCGCTCTTCGGTGGTCCGCGCGGCGGTCCGGGCGAGGGTGGAAGATTCGACGGTCAAGTACCTCCGGGAGCAAGATACGACCCTGTAGGCCCTGGCGATGATCCATTCGGTGGAAGGAGAGGCAACAGGGGCCCCTTCGGAGGTGGCGGAAGGAGTAGCGGAGGCTCGCCGTTTGGTGGTGGAGGTGGATTCGGTTTCGGTGGTGATATAATTTGAGGAGACCTTGAAAGGTCGAGGACGACTAGTATGGAATGAACAATGCAAGCCGCCTCATAACTCCCCTCTTGTTGCCGCTTGAGAGCTTTGTACTTGTTGCTGTAAAATAATCAAAAAAGCAATGTTTTCAATGTGTCTATCTTCTAAGTTACAATCACAATTTACCCATGGCCATACATGAACAGTATGTTTCCTTCTTTTTATTTATGGGCTGGTTCTACTTCTTTATCCGTCCTCAACAATGTTTCGTAGTTTTCTCTTCTCACCGCACTCAACCGACAACAAAGCAAAAAGCTCAAAAAGTTCCCACCTGGAATATCCATCTCTAGGTCTAGAACGAGGTATTGTGTCGTCGTCATCATCTATCCATAGCATTCGTATCCATTCACATTAAGCATCTCAGTCAACTGCATGCGAGTCGACGACATCACAAGCGGCCGTTTTTACTCGTAGCCATAGCACACTGAGTCTCTAAAATTATCGTGGCCGGTCTCACTGCGCTGCGAGTTCGTTGAGCTTGCCCTTTTCCTCCTCGTTGAGCTGCGTGTACCAGTCGGTGAAGCCACCAATGTTCTCGCGGGCCGCTCGCATGAAGAAGTCGGTCAGGTACGCCTGTGTCTCGTCGTCTCGAGCACGGTTGCCACCGCCCTCAAAGTATGACATGAGATCATTCTTGGTCGAACCCAGGCCGAGGTCCAGCACGTCAGGCTCGTCCTCCCAGCCCTCATCACCATCGTCCTCGTCCAGCTCCGCCATTTTGGCCGCTTGTGCTGCTGCCGTGGCGGCTTCCTGTTTGCCTGACGCAAACAACAGTTCGTCTATAAGCACCTTGAGGATCTTGAGCGAAGCCGGGATCATAGTATATTGGTCAGGCGCTGCAGCCAAGTGGGAAGGGTCAGCACTATTCACGTTGAAAATATTGATGGCGTGTGGGCCAAAATTGGTCGTACTTTGCTTGGATCGTGATCTCGTCACAATCTTACTACTGGACTGGTCAATAATGAGGTCTCCCTTGACCATTGTCTGGGCTACCCTCGGATCGTTCAAAGAATAGAGTTTTGACAGGGCGATGACGCTGCACACACAGAAGGTTAGCATGGTTCTGGAAGCAGCCAAATCTGAATCCTTACTTTTGCCGAATCTCATCAAATCCGGCGAAGAACGTCGAGTTCTCCAGCCATTTACTCAGGACCACCTGGAGTCCATTCTGCCCTCCGATCTCGATACCACTCAGGAACTGAACAACGTCGGCTGCGCCAGCAAGCGACAGGCGGGCGAAGACGAGAATGAGTGACTGAATGAACTGAGCTGCACTGGCAGATGCCAGCCTTGTGGCGACAGCCTGCAGCAACTTGAGAAGATAGGGACCAAGGCGCTCTTGGCCGGCCTTTTCCACCAGCTCTGCAGCGAGGCCACCGACCTCCGAGGCTGCGTTGTCCTCGATGTCGGGACCCAATAGTCTGTCAATTATGTATAGACACACTTCGAGTCCAAAGCACTTGGACTGCTCGTCCTGCCAGCCAAATACTTGGTGATGATCGTGCATGACCATGTACTTGACGGCTTCGGCGGCAGGCCTTAGAATTTCACCCTCGTCAGACTCCATCAAGATCTTGTTCAGTTTGGGCAGGAGCTGAGCAACAATTCCAGCCGGCAGAGGCTCAACTCCCGACTCTAGAAGCACGGCAATGAGTTCCGCAGCAAGCTAAATGCAGGAATTTGATTGTTAGCAACATAAACTTCTTGTGCTATGTCCGCTGTAATGTGTGGACCTACAGTGATTAGGGGTTCATTCTGCGCCATCTCTCCGTAGTTCAGGGCTCCAGTCAAGGTGGGCAGCACCCGTGTGCAGAGAGTGGCATAGGAAGCCGAGTCGGCTGCCAACTCCTGAACGATCTCCTCAAAGACTTCATTCACCAGCATGGTAACCTGGTAGTTTTGGGCACCGTGCTGTGCAACCAGGAAGAGCAAGTCGAGAGACTTGATATCAGGAGCAAGAACAACCCTGCGGTTGATGCTGATGGCAGCACGCAGAGACTCGGTAAGGGCTACAAGCAAGTCATCTGCATCCTCAATGTCTTGCAAGTCTTTACCGTTGAGGAAAGACTCGATAGCTCCCAGGATGTGTAGCTGGCGGTCACCTGGGACCACTCCTGAACGAACATAGTTCTCGAGCGCTTTGATACATGCGACTTGAACCAGTTCCGAGGGGTCTGATCGGATGGCGTTGATTGTAGGGTCCAACAAAGCCAATGCAGGCGGGAAACCCTTGGCTATTGTGCCAGACACCAAGTAGCCGCGTGCTTGCAGAAGTGGCTGTTCGGCCCTGCTGATAGCGTAGTTCACGAGCTCCAAATAGCCTTGCAGGATCGGTTGAGGAATTTCCTTGTTGCACTCTTGCATATCTGTGGCCAACATGGTGAAGAGATATAATGCCGCCTCCTGTGACCTCCAGTCATTGCTGTCGGTACTGAATATCGTTTTTGTATTAGTGTAGAGCCCCTCGAGCGTAGGCTGGGCTAGCCATTCGCCGAGCTTGATTAGGAAGTCGCCGCATGCTGTTCTCGCCGTGTAGTTGGCTGTGATAGAGCCTTCCTCGGCAAGATATAACGAGACGTCAATATCCCAAAGTTGTTCCTCCTCATGCGGGATCCGGGCAAACGACACTATCAGCTTGATCATATCCAGAATCCAAGAAGTGCTTTGCGCACCGAGTTCCTTTTGAACCGGGGCTGCCCGCATGCACTGGTTCAAGAAGTCAAGCTCCTCCAGGACCAAAAAGTCCAATGTGTATGGAAGACCGTCGGCATCCTCAAGACGGCCCTGGGTATCATTTTCGAGGTATTGCGAGGCATAAGGGACCTGGAGCCTGGTAAGTTCCTCCCAGATGATCTGAAAGAAGGCAAGGCTGTGCGGCAGCAGGAGAGACGGGAACACCATCTTAATCTTGATCAGGGTTCTGGCAACCTGAAGTTTCAAAGCAACCGGGCCTCTCCAAACATCCGGTTGCTGGCCATTGGCTGAGACTCCTTCGGGTAGCGGCGTCTTGAGGACTTGTTGAAAAAATGGTAGCCATCCACCCAGCGCCTCCTCTGCGAACCCCTTGACCTCCTTTGGGTGATCGTCCTTGACCATATCGAGGAGGTCGAAGCACGTTCGGAAGACGGACACGGCAAGTGATCGGAGCAGACCGTTTCTTTGTTCGTTCAACGCAACCTGGTAGACGGCACCGACAATGTCACGAGCCATGGTGAAGAATTGGTCTTCGCTCAAGTTCTCCTCCACAAAGTCGTTGAGTACTTTCAGGGCACCGTGAAGCTGGTTGTCGGAGCCAGCAGGCATGACGCTCAAAAGGGTAGGGACAAGAGCCGGCCATCGTTCGGGAAAGTCGACGTTGGCGATTTTGCTCACGACATAGCTGTTCTCGCGCGAGCGCAGACGCTAGGTTAGCAAGCAGAATTCCACAAGAGGCTGGAGAACAATGGATATGTCCTCTCACCTGACCGAAGCCTTGACCTTCCGCTCGCTGTCATCGCTTATGGCAAGCTCCAGCAGCTTTGGACGCAGCTCGTCCTTGATGTGATCTGGAATTGGGATGCGAGGACTGCTATCGTCCTCGTCATCTTCGCTATCTTCGCTCCAATTGCGTTCGATGAACTTGCGTAGGGTGATGAGAGCTGCCTGACGGATCTCGATGGAGACGGAGGCGTGGGCGGCGACGTTGGCCAGAGACAAGGCGAATGCTGGGTTGGCCTGCGCCTGTCTGAGCTCGAGTTCGGCTTGCTTCCTGACACCTTCATCTGCAAGCTGAGTGTTGCCCAGCAGGCCCATGAGTTGGTCCTCCATGGTGGGCGGCTGCTGTGCTGGAAAGTTTTGTCGTGCGTGAAGAAATCGGAACGAAGCGGCGGAGGAGGGGTTGATTGGTTGGTTGGTTCAACGAGTTAAACAAACGTTGAGTTCGATTGACAAGCTTGTGCTCGCACAAATGATAGAGCAGAGAGTGGAGGTAAGGAGAAAAAAGAGTCAAATAAGAATGCGCCAAAATACCATCAAGCGTTTGAAGTCTAACGGCGTCGGAGCCGATGCTGAACACCACCAAAGATTTTCTTTCTGCTGCACAATCAAGGCTGTCTCGTCGCAGTGCACGCACGCGCTCCAACGGTTGGGCAGCTCTAAATTGCGGCCAAGCTCAAGAGCAAACGGATTTACCCCGCCATTGTCACGTGCTTTCGTGTCAAGTTCTCGCGTTTGTCTTTTGTCGGGTGGTGTTTGGCACGTGAAAGTTGGAAGCGTCATCTCCAGTCATATTAGAAACAAAGAATTAAGAGGGAACTGTACAAAACTTAAAAACAGAAAGCGAAATGATGAGATCAAGGAGAATAACAATAATAACTGGATGAGAATGGAGTTAGCCGCAGCACCATCGGCGCCCAGGGCCAGGAGCAGGAGCTCGTCACCACCCAGGCCTGGCTCACCACCTGCAAGCGAGCCATCCCTGCCTTTACCACAGGCATACACTTTGATGAGTTCCTTCAACTCATTCCTGACAGTCGCGATCCACAATATTCTCTACTATCGGGGCATCTACCCGCAGCGGACCTTCATGTCCGTCCGCGCCTTCAACCTACCCGTCCATCAGAACCGCCACCCTGCCGTGTGCAGCTGGATCCACGATGCCGTCGAGGCTGCGATAGCCCAGATTGCTGATGGTGCCGCCCAGCGAATTGGCGTCGTCATCCACGCCCCTCCAGTCAAGCCCCTCCCCGCCAACACCGTGCCGCACAAGGCTGCTGCCGCTCCCGCTGCAACCATCACCACGACGTCGGGCCAGAAATCAGGCCCACAAAGGCCTCCCCCTGGGACCATGGGTCCCCCTCCACTTCCAGCAAAGAGAGCGATCGCCATATCAACTGGTAAGGCCTCACGCCCGGCCACTCAGCCCTCGCCTGCCACAACCAGGGCGGCGCAAATCACTATAGCAGCAACCAGCCCGGCCACCACCAAGACGACACCCGGGGCAGACAAGGATTCACCGAGGACTGCCAAGGCTCCTACGCCAAAGCCTGGTGCCGTGCTCGAACGATGGATGTTTGACGTGTCCGAGTTCCCCGCCTGGCCCGGCGGGGCAGAGGCTCTGGCAAACTTTGGCGTCGACGATCCCAAGAAGAAGCCCGACAAGAATAAGGACGATGGAAAGGAAGGCGATGGGGAAGGCGGTCGAAATGCCGAGGAAGGCGATGGCGAAGAGGATGACGAGGATGACGATTCCGAGTCCGGTGAGGAGGCGGCCGAATTCACCGACAGCGATGAAGAGCCAGAGAACGATGAAGACGGTGACCAAGAGCAGCGGCTGGCTTCCGATAGAGAATCAGAGCTGGCAGCGGTGCCGCCAGAAGACGAGATAAACTGGGTTGATGTTAATGAACACCTTCGTGGGGCTGTCAAGCGCCTAGCAAATGCTGGCGAGCAGCTTGCACGTCTGCCAGAGGGCTGCACCTTTACCATTGCCGTTGATTTGCGACACAATGCTCGTCCACCACTTAAGGTTCGTCACGACACATTTTACCACTCAACTCATCCTCGTACGCTGACCTCAAAGTTCCAGCACCCTCAAGCCTGGATCCCAATGCTGTCAAACTCGCAACCGCCAGCAAGGAAAAGGGTTAAGCCTAGCCGAGATATTGGTGCTGCCAGAACAACGGCTGTTCGATCTGTTGAAGCCGGACCCCTTTTCTTTGAGTGTTGGGTTGAAGAAAGCAAGGCCAAGTTTGTCGAATCCTCTCAAAACTTGGTTTCCAAGCCAAAGTCCTCGGTGGGAGAGAAGACATAACGTCAAACGCAAGACCGACCTCCGTCCTATGATGGAGAAAGTCAGTGGTAGTGACTGGTCCAATCAATCCATATCAAACGCTGTATTCCCTAGTATAAAACTGCTAGCTGAAAATGCACAGTAAGGCAAGCATGCTATGTAAGAGTAAAGAAAGGCCATATTAGCTACCGGCCTTGGAGAATACAACCAACCTAGAATACACAGCCGACCATAAACAGGTCTTGCTATTTTCGTCCCACACAGAAAGCCATGAGAAGCCTAGAACGCCGAACCTAAAGCATTGCCTCGTGAGTAAACTCCTTCGCACATAACAAGGTATCATCACTCAAAGTTGAAAAGAAAAGAACAAAATTTCCCACAGTGAGGCCCCCACATCAACTCTCACCACCCTTTAGCAAGGTCCTCAAGCTGACAATATCTCTGCGCAGCCGCGCGTTCTCCTTTTTAACGCGAGCCGTCTCCTCACTTTGCTCCTTGAGTTTTGCCACCAACTCTTCCTTGTCCTCGCGGCCCTTGCCCTTCAATGCCTTGACGATCTTGCCTAGCTCCGAGTTGAATTTTTCGTAGAGCAGCTCGTTCTCCGCCATTGATTCTTTGTACAGCTGGTCAATGCCTCGCACCTTTGCCTCACTGGCCTTCATTGTCGTCTCCATGTCTCGCTCGATGGCTGCATGGCGCTGCGAGGACTCGGTTGTTGCATGGTAGAGGCGTTCTTCTAGCGCTCTGATACTAGCCTGTAGCCTGCGCACCTCTACGGATGTGTTATCCGACCGAGGTGGCATGGAACCGTTCACTCGAGCCATATCCTCAGTTATGCGGGACAGCTCTGACTGTAGCGAGGCGTCGACATCATCTGCCGCCTTCTTTTCTGACTGCAGGCGCTCGCGAAGCTTCTGGGGCGACTGGAGTCTTAGCTTTTGTGTCGATGACGACTTGGTCGGGCTGGTCTGGGAACGGCCCAACAAGTCAGGTCGTTCTAACGCAGGATTGCGCGTTATTCGCAGTGTTGGGATCTGGGAAGTCGACATGCTCTTAGAATGCGATGGCTTTTCCAGAGGTGGTGAGGTAAGCGATGCCTTGAGCCCCAGCCCCAGGCCCACCCCTGGGTCTGCAAAGTTCTCCTTTTGACGCGGTGACATTATTCCCCCCTGGAGCGTCCGAGGGCTCACTGGTATTTTTGAAGGTGTGGGCAATTTTGTTGTCGAATTGAACTTTTCCGATGTCTGCTTGTTAATGCGCAGTGGCAATGGAGGAGTATCTTCCAGGCTTGCGGCTGCCATCAGACTCTTCAGGTCCGACAAAGAGCTTCGCCTCTTGATCTTGAGCGGCCGCTCCGGTATGGTCTCAACTTCCGGCTCCCCAATTGTCTCCAAACGGTGCGAGCTGGCGGGTCGGGTCATGATATCGTCAAAGGCCCCAGCGACTGGTGGTCTGTCGCGGGAGCCAGGGCGCCGCAGCCTGTTAGGGGAAGGCATCCCCATGTCGATTGACCTGGCCCGGCCTGCTGAAGCCTTTGATAGGCTGGAACTCTCACCAGGTGTGGGATGCCTGCCATGCTTGCTCAGACTCCTCCACATGGAGGGACGCTCAGAGTCCTTGCTGCTGCTGTTTTGTCGCAAGAGGGTATCGAATCCCAGCTTCCGCCGAAGAGATGAGGTATTTGATGTCAAGGATCCCGTCGCCGACTTCTGGCCTCTTGTCATTGAGTTCATAGACTCATAAGCCGAGCCGCGGAAGCCCTGGTTCGATCCAAATCCAATTTCCTCAAAAATACGATCACAATCCTCTACCAATCGATCCAGGAGATTGATGTAGACGTTTGGGTTTCCGTCGAGAGCCAGCACCTCGGCAAAAGCTACCGTGAGAGCCCCTCGGTCGCCGTCGTTAGCGCAACCATCCAGCAGATCTGCAAGCAGCTTGATCAGCGCCGTAAAAGCCCTGCGGTTCTGGGGGGCCATGTCAGCGAAGAGATAGTTTACAAAGTCTGCAAAGTCTCCCGGTACCCTCCTTGCAGCTCGCTCTTGTAGTGCGTCAAGGGCCTGGACCGTCATAATCGGTCCCATTTGGTCGCGCCAGGCAATACGTGTGAATTTCTCAAACGCGGCGAATATTACTTCGGATGGGAGGTCCGCGGATGCATCCCAGTCAAACGGTGATTCTATCAACCGGTTGTATAGATCGTTTATTGACAGCTCGTCCGCGGAAGATCTGTTCAAGAGCGTTCTCCCGACGAACTGACCCTTTCTTGACTGTAAAACAGCCACATACCCGGTAAACGTCTGTTCGAGCCGTACCAGTGGGTTTTCTGGTCGGTCCTCGTCGGATTTGATGGCATCCTTATCCCTGATGGAGCCGCTTAAAGAGGTGATTTCATGCCGACTTGTCGAAGAGCTATTAGACCGGCTTAGTACCGGCGGGAACAGGCTGGAGCTGGAGGCGTTCAGAAGCTGGGGTTTCTGTAGTTTCGATGTGCCGAAAGATTCTCCAGATATTGACGAACCCCCTAAGAAGCTAGATAAGAGCTTCACAGGTGAGGAAGCTAAGAAGGATCTTGTCTTTTCCGCTCTCGATGACAGATTCAGCCCGCGCAGCGTTTTTGTATAGTATGATACCAATGCTGGGGCCAGGAAGTGGTTCCCGACGTTGAACTGCTGGCTCAATAGCTGGATGACTGTTTTTTGAAAGAAGCATTTGTTAGCATATCGCAATGAATCGAGAAAATCGAGCTATCATTCCCTACCTCGTCTTGAGACCGTCGGCAAAAAGTCCTCTAGCGCTACATCATCTGTAAACCGCTTGCCGTTCAGTCCCAGGGTATTCATGCTGACTTTGCTCTTTGCGTCTCTGCACTTGACCTCTATCAGTATCTCGACGCCGTAATGACCCACGGGCGCTGATTTTGTCCCCTTGTCCGTGTCGAGAACGATGCGAATGGGAGCTGGCTCCCTTCGCCCCTCAATGAGCTGATCGGCGCCCTCTTGGAAAACCGCCGCATGCAGTCCTAGGTTGTTATCGGGCATCCTGACAGAACGGAGTGTCCACGTCGGGTCTTCCCGTTCCTTTTCGGGGAAACGAGCTTCTATCCTGGACTTGACGATATCTTCGCTCCAGCGTGACGCCTTGGCCTCGAACTGTTCCTGTAGGAGAAAGCAACGTGATGTCACCGCCTTGCCGCTGGCATAGCCTCCGGCATGCGAGCCTTTCATCTCTTGCGTCGAGGTCATCCAGATCATACGACTATCTCCCGATTCGGTGAATCGAACATCTGCTGTGTTGTGCCATCCAGCAAATGCAATTTCATAGTAGCCAGGGCCTCCCGCTGCGTTCGTCATGGAGGCGAGTAGTCCCGCGGGAGAAGGCTTGTCAACCTCGCGAATCAGATCGCGGCCTTTTAATGTCGAATTCGGTTTCTTCTTCAGCATCACGATGCAATCGGAGAAGACGAGAAAGATGCCAGCACGATCCTGCAGAGAAGCCTCGGTGCAGTTATTGTAGGGCGGGGCGAGCTCAAGAAAGTCGGTTGCCATTATCAACCTCCCCTGTGGCTCTAGATCAATCGGCCAACTCTCAACCAAATTTCGGAGGCGATGCGTGACAGGTGGTTTGTCCTGCAGCGGTTCGTCCATAGAGCAGATATTCGTGATTATGTCTCGTGCCCGAAGCATGAGCTGTAAAGCAGGATGTGTGATAGGCAAGGAGACTATTATTTGATCAATAAACAGACTATAGCGTGGCAACCTTTGCACCGGCTCGATGAGGATCGACCGGACAGCCTGCTCGCCAGTCTGTGTTACGCGTTGTCGGAAACTTGACTCCTTATCGAGGAATGAGTTCAGCAGCTGTGGAAAGTTCTGACTGGCGCGAATATACTCCTGATAGCAATCGGTGAATTTCGGAAACCATTCCAGGAAAGTTCGCGCCATGGCGAGAGCCCCGCTGGGGTCTTTGACTCGGATCGAACCTCCAGCTCGTGAGCTCATGGATGTGTTCTCGGCGTCATTGATTGCATCCTCCTCCGTATCATCCATGACCTTCCGCAGTGCTTGCATGAAGCCTGTGTTGATCTGGAGGATGCGTTCGGCGGAGCGCGGGAAGAGCCTGTCTATCTCCTCCTCGGTAGGGCTCAGACTCTCGGCGGACCGGTTCTTTGCGCTGTGTCTAAAGTCGTCGGCAATGTGGTTGACCAGCTCATTCAGCTTTACCACGTATCGCTCCTCGGTATCTACCAGCTCGCCCATCTTCATCCGCAGTTCAATCTTTTGATCCTTGGTATAGGACCTCCCCCGGTTGAGCGAGCTGGGTTTTGAAGGGGCGCGGCGGAGCTTGGACGTCGGCAAGAATACAGGCTCGCCAAAAAGCTTAACCAAAGGGGTGTACATTCCATATTGGCGCAAAGTTGGATCCAGAATATCATCCTCGTCCTCTGGCACATCCTCCAGATCGTCCGGGTTGAGTGGAACTATCGCACCGGGGGGTAGCACAAGGTCGACGTCGACATTGCTCACGTGCTGCGTCTGGAAGGCCGCCTGGAATATCTGTATGGTATCGGCGGTGTTTTCCGCCTTGGCCATTGCCTTGGCCAGATCGGCGGCATGCTGTTCATTAAACAGCGCCGGGGCGGACCCAGGCCGGCGACCTCGAGTCGTAGGGTATTGGTTCTTGAGATGGGTCTTGACCGACTGCGGGAGCTCGGTGAAGTATTTGAAGATACCAAAGGCAAGTCCCCGGCAGACCTCATCGCCCTGGAACTCGCGAGGTAGGTAGTTGACGGCGGCATAGAAGGGAGAATTCGGTGAGATGGTAATGCGAGGGTAGGATTGCACGCCGGCTGGACTGCAGACGTGGATCTGGAGTCGCGAGCTGTTAAGAGTGTAGTTTGCGGTCGTCGAGGGGCCGTGGAAGACCAGGACAGGCAGATGGCCGAGCAACGGATCGCTGGTATAATAAAGAGTGACATGCTCTGGCGAGAGAGCCAGCTCGTCAGTGACACGGACCATGGTCGGTTATTGGGCCGCTCGCATGGTCGATCTGCGGTATTGGCAGGCTTGGCCTAACTAGACAAGGCGATGTATGTGTCGTATCGCCAGGTCAAGCAATCAATAGATGATAGGTTGCGCCTGATTAGATTGGTAACGACTGTGGCACGAGTAGTACGGTTCGGAGACGAGGACGGGACTCGAGATGAGGCGCCTCAAGTAGACATTATGTTCTTTTCTATCTGCGGCCGGATAAAGAGGTTCCGTAGCCGTTGAAGTCAAGGAGCGACAAGGGCTGTGTGACTCGGTGGCGGCGAGATGGGGTGGTTGGGTATCGACGGTGGTCTATTTGGTGAGACTTTGATGTGCGTGCGTAAAGAAGGTGGTTGATAGGTTTGTGTTAATGGTGACGGTCACCAAGAGAGGGGACTGTGCGCGCGACAGGCGGGTCTTTGCGTAAACAAAATAATGCGCTAGCAAGCCTAGATCGCGGAGAGCATCAAGCTACCACAGGGCCTGCGTAAAGGAGATGGAGAAAATGATGTCGATTGTCTGCTGCTGAGGCACAATTTTGGTGCTTTAGAGGGGAGCAAAACTAAAAATGGGCGTCCTTGATTGCAGGTTTCTAGCACTGTGACAAGGGCCCCAGACATTGGGAAGCCTCAATCTTGTCTTGTTTTAGGCGGTCAAGGGCGGTCAAGCTGAGATCGCGGGAGGGAACGAACCCACCCACAGCTGCGCGTGTTTCGGTCCGCACGCGTTTGGCGTAAACAAAAACAAGGCGGTCCGGCGAATCGGGATGCACAATTAAGCAGCACCTGGTTACCCCTGTCTGCAACTACCCCGCCATTTATTTCGCCCACTTACAGCCCAACGTCACCAAAATCCAGCCCAGCTTTCAATACCGACGACATCGTAATTATTCAAGATTTCCATGCGAGTATGTCCACATCCGATCCGAGTTGGCGAGACAACAGCAAACATGTAACTAACAAGTAATTTGTGCTCCTCTTACTCGCCCACCTCGACCACTTTCAAAGAAGAAATACTATTCATTCAGATTTAGCAACTTGACATTTTGCGCAATTGTCTTAAGTGAGAGATAGAATCTTGCAAAAGCCTTCCCAGCTCGAGCAAAACATGTCCAGCCAAACAAACAAAGGAATTCCATTTTCACATGGGCCCGATGGCATTGGGTACAAACTCCTTGAGCTTCCTCCAGAGCTTGTTACGCTTTTGGAGGGCGGGAACCCACCTTCGTAAGTCTTTTTTCTTCTTTTTTTTTTAGTCTCCGCCCTTTGGCGTCCCACACAACATAACCCTAACGACAGCTCCGGAAGCACAACCTGTCGGCAGTCCACTACTTAGTGACGTCTGAAGAAAAGATATATGAAAAGTACAAAGCTTACTTTCCAAACATGCAGACTGAAACTAAAGTCTTCGCCAGCCGCTGCCTTACTTGAAGCAGGCGGCAAGACCTACTCGCTAAGACAAAAGAACACATCGAACGCTCTCATCATTCTCCGGCCTGTCGATGAAGTTGCTCAAGACTCCAATGCGACCTCAAGTATATGCACGGAAACGGGTATGCGTGCGATAGCCAGCGTGCACGAGACTGTTGAGCTTCTGCCGGAGAATGGACCAGTCCCAGCGGCAGCCAAGCCCAAAGGTAAATGGCATGAAAAATTTGGCCGGACTAGGTAGTCTCTGCTTACCATGGAGCACATGGTTTTGAGGTCTACAAGGCTGTGTCCATATGAGACCCAGCAATTGAGAAGGATTAAGTACCAAAGTCTATCGCTTGATGTGTCTAATGTAATATTACAACTGAATTCCCCAAATACGTAGCGATCGCTTGTCAAACGTCAGAGCCATATCTTACATGCCTTCCACATGCCATCAATATTAGCTCATCTCGTCTAATCTCATCTCGACTCATCCCATGTCGAGATATAGCGCTGACAACATTCATGTACTCCGTAGAAAAGTGGAAAGGAAAAAGCAAAAGCACTCTACATTGTGAGGAGGCATTATGTTCTGGTAAACCCAGCCAAGATTCATCAAGTTGCCCAAGGTCAATTAGTCTGCGCAGACGACTTGTGGTTATTACTGCAGTACTTGCTCGTGACCCTCGAGTTGTTTATTCTCCGTATACACATCAGTTTTGAGTTTGGTCTTCTCATATCTCACCGCTGAGACTCTGCCGAGGCTGTCATCATACGGTGCATGAGGTACCGAGTTGGTAGGAACGACGCTCAGGGGTATGTCATCAGATGGCGAAACCTGGTTTTCACTGCTGGAAGTCTGCTCCTGCTCTCGTACCGACAGCTCATTAGATCTATTAATGATCTGTTCTTCTTATCGTCAGGTATTCAGTGGTAAGTTAGCTATTGGACGGGGCTTTCGGGAAAATTTGGATCCTGACAGACACAGAGGAGGGCAACAGACCTGCTTGCTATGTATTCTCACGATGGTCAGCTCCTGCGTCAAGGTCGATCGGGTTTTGCTGAGAACCGAGCTGAGACGCTGCCATATTTGGCTGACCATCATGACCAAAGTTGGGTAAGCCCTGGGCTAGCAGGGACTGGCCTGGTATATTGAATGGGTCTACATTCAGGACCAGTGACTGGTCTTGCTGAGCAGGTCGCTGTTGTTGTTGCTGTACTTTCGCGCCTTCGGCGCTGGGAGTATGTTGAGAGTAATCCCATCCCCAACCCAAACCGTGCATCTGCGCCATTTGGTTGCCATGAGGGTTGGCGTTTGGGATAGCCTGCCATTGCGGCTGGGGATCGAAAGTGGCGCCATAGCCCTGCAGTGCCGCTGCCGGCAAATGTGGTATAGGCATAGCTGGGAGGACTCCGTAGTTTTGAAAAGCCCATGGGTTGAATATAGGCGGTGCATTGTGTACTTGTGGGATTGGTGAATAGATTGGGGGCTGCTGGTCAAGAGCATTCTGGGCTGGAAGGTGTTGTGCGAGCTGCAATGGCAGGGCTGGCACAAGTGCATGTTGTGCTGGAATTGGCGCTCTCAAGGCCAACTCCGAGTCTATAGGCTGATGAACTGACTGTGGAATATCGTGAGCAATGAATCCTTGCTGCCAGGCGCGCCTCCTCCGCTCTGAAGCTTGCTGAACTTCTCGGTATCCATGTTCCAATCTTCGTCGTTGCTCTGCAAATGCAGCGGGGACAGTCAAGTGTTAGCAATAGCCCATAGTATCAGTTGCAGGACAAACAGGCAGAACAAGGTAGATTACAAAGGATATCTCCTTTGCTTTGGGTGTTTTGCCCTGCCACATATGTTGAAGCACTAACCTTCCACCCTGGCCTCGCGTACACGACGAGCCGCATTTTCTTGATCGCGCTGTATTCCTAGGGCAGACTTTAGTTTTTTCTTGTCTTCTTCTACCTGGGAGAACTTTATCTTGAGCACGTCGCTGTTTAGTTGCGGATTTGCGGCGATGGCAGCCTGGAGGGCCAATTTCTCGGCTGCTGAGACTTCATCCTCATGCCGTTTCTCAACACTTTGATCGAACAAAGGACAGTTCCCAGGCTTGCCGCCGTATCTTGTACTGTCGAAATGATTGTACTGGCACGATTTGTGGCAAACATAACATTGCACATTGCCGCAACTCGGCTTGGTACATGTCATCTTGTTACAGCCATTCTCCTTGATGAACGGCGTCTTGCCTGCGAATATATTAGCCTACAATATGAATTTTATCCAAGAGGAACAACCATGAATCTACCTACACTTATTGCAATTACGAATCATTGCTGCAGACATGGCCTCTTCGATAGTATGGCGAGCCGAAATACTATCATCCTTGGCATTATCATCTGCCGCCTCCGCGCAGGTCTTCGGTATGTGAGTCTCGAGTCGACAACTCCGACAGCTGGTGGTTCTGCAAACAGGGTTTCGACAGCGAAATTCTTTGTCTAGCTCGATGGGAGGGTATTCTTCCGCATAAGGGCAGAATGGGCACGTCTCTAGATTTTCGAGCTCTGCACCACGGATGGCTTCATCTTGTTCAACCCTCTCCAAGGCAAAGCGAAGCTTGCTGTCAAGCTGCAAGATCTGAATTCTGGAAAAGCCCATGCGGCAATCTCCATTCATTGACATGCATTCGATCTTGAATTTATTCAGACCTACTAGCCTTTCCGCCTCGGACGTGAAGCATCGCCGACAAAAGAACTATGTGCACAAATATGTAAGCGAAGGCCTCGTGTATAGATCTGGCTAGGCTCAAAGCCGAAAGGGGGACATACGTGTGGCTCTAGGCTGTTGCAGTAGACCATTCGATTGCGCGCGAACTCCTCGAAGCAACATTCGCATTCAGAGACCGATCCTGTGGTTTTAGCAAGGGCAAGGTTTTCTTGTTCATCCTGCAAATTTTTTTGTCCGTAGTCAAATCGGCTTGAGGCATCCTTTTTTGCCTGATCAACAGTAAAGGCAGCCAGGAGCTCCTCCAGTACTTCCCTTTGTTCTCCCACAGCTGAGGAGATTGCGCTTTCCAGATCATTGTCCAGTTTTTTGACGCTTTTCTTTAATATCAAGTCAAGTTTTCTCGTATCAGGGTCAGTCAGAATCTTCTGCACAGCCAAGCAGGTCTTGAATGTGCTGCGATCGTTCAGCACAAACATAGAGTCCAGTGTCCTGACTTTTACGTTGGGAAAGCCTTTCTTGAGTGCATTCTTTCTGCAAAGTATAATGTCAGTATCAGTAACATGGGTCAGGGAGAGCAGAGATCATCCGGGAATGGCAGCCTACGCAGTAGTTTCGTATGCCTTGGTCATGCATTTTTCACGATATCCCTGTCCAGAGAATCTTTTGCGCATTTGTTCGCCGACATCCTCGCTGCTTGGTGACCGCTTGCGCTTCTGCCGCTGCCGTGCCCTTTTGGGGTACGATTTGCCATCCTCAAGCAAGTCAGCTATATGAGCAATGACAAGCTCGGCATTATAGACATGCTTCTCGGAAATTGTGCCGAGCCAGTCGTGATCAGCATCTGGAAAGATGCCAAGGGCAATCATGTTGCAGGCGTCTTTGGCTTCATCTGAGATGCTACTTGGTGTTTCGCAAGTAGCTTGTGACTGGGACCCGGTGGGTGACACCATGGTCGCTTGCAATTGCACGTTCAAGCAAAGCAAGCCCTTGCCAGCGTGACGCATGCAGTTGGTATCAGGAACCAGGTCAAGCTACCTACCCATCCGGCGAAAGTAACTGAAGTAGTTTAAGAGGCGAGGCCAATTTGAGGTGAAGGGAATGTGATTGAAGAAGAGTGACCGGGTTTTCTGAGTATTTACCAGCGAATTTTGGGGTTTGGCACAAAATCAGCCCGTTTACTGCCTGTCTGTGTGTGTGTGTGTGGAATTGCTGTAAGAGGGTCGACAGTTTCGACGATTAGCAGATGGACGCAGCTGCCGAGGCGAATAATTATGCGCGAAGGGCCTCGGGTTATGGAAAAGCAAACATTGCCACGATCAGTTTGTGGGTAGACGATAGTGGCAGATCTGAGATTGTCTGATCGAGTAGACCTAGCCAGGCACCTAGGTGGTGCGCAAACGCCTGTTTTTTTGTGTTTTTTTTATTATTAAATTGGCAGGCGAGATTTTCCGAATTGGGAAAGGGAAGCAAACTCGATCGACTAACCATATATGCAATCAGCTGGATGCATGGGTAGGGTACACTACCTTACCTACCTACCTCTTACCTGGGCATGCACTTACCCAAGTGGTAGGTAGGTCGGTCGGTAAGTAAGGCTGGTTGGGGTAGGTTTGATATGAGCAAAGAGGAGGGGGAAAAATAAGAAATGTTGCAAAAACCGGCCTGCCGTAGATCAACGTGAGGCAACAATGAGATGTGCTGATCCTGATGAAGAGGCAACCAGTATCAGGGATGTGTTGGGCGAAAGAAATCGAAAGAAATGGCCGAGTGCTTACTTGCCTGATTTGGTCATCGAATTTTGCTTTGACGCTACCTTGGCGCACAAACAATCTTGTCAACCATAGTATTTCATGGACGCCTGGTGAGAAAAAGAGTGTGGCGACCTTTTTGTTATCCGCGCCCAAGTGAACATACAACAGAAGTGAACGGTAAAAGGTCTTTTCGAGTCCTGAACTGTGAATCCGGGTGCCTCTGGTGTGATAAAGGCAAATAAGGAAATAACGTGGCTCAAATATCGGTCGGAATACAGCGAAACAACGAAAAAAGGGGGCTTTTACGAAAGGTTACACAAAAGGAAGGAGGAAGTGAGATGAAAGCAAGGGAGGTAGGTTGAGGGGTTGAGCTCCTAATTTCAAGTCGCCGACCACCTGTAGTGCCAACACCCAAAATACCTTAGGTTCTCGACCTTGAATCTGAGTGGTCGTTTTTGGCGACCTACCTACGGACAAAAAGCTC
The DNA here is from genome assembly GCA_004337975.1 of Pyricularia sp. CBS 133598. Classification (NCBI taxonomy): domain Eukaryota; kingdom Fungi; phylum Ascomycota; class Sordariomycetes; order Magnaporthales; family Pyriculariaceae; genus Pyricularia; species Pyricularia sp. CBS 133598. The sequence goes on from RRCJ01000004.1 coordinate 2,136,597, forward strand.
CCCGACCTAGGGATGAATAAATACATTCTTTGACTTTTGCCTACAAGGTAAATTTTTCATCAGCACCCGTAGGCTAAAGGGGCAAGCACAGCATATCTGCAGGTAGCCAGAAAATGTAAATAGTCGCATGAGACCGTGGGGCAAACTAAAGTAAGCAATTAGATAAGAGCCAGAGCTCAGAGTTCGCAAGACAAACCCAACTGGAGCCTCTAGGACTTTTAGTTAGGAGTCAGAGCATATTTGTGGACTTGGAGCGAACCTTGTAGGATTTATGCCGCCGGCTGCGCGACATTTTTTCATTCTTACGTAGTTCATCCTAAGCACATAGTTGAGCAGCCAACGTGGACTCCAAGTCCCAAGGTGCGTACAAAGTCAGTCGGCTGTGGTGTACGGGAACACATGAGTTTCTGTCCCCAAATCGTTCCCCATAGCAGCTCGAACATATCTCCCTTAATATATCGTATCGTACAGTCCCGGTTGGTAGGTAATCACTGCATGGTTTGCCAGATATTAATGCTTAGGTCATATTGGCTTCATAGAATGCACTCAAACATGCGGTCACGGCGGTTGGATTTGGTTGAGTAAATACTATCAGCCTCAGTGTCATCAGCTGTTGTTTCAACGAAAATGTAAGAAAAGCCATATCTTCTCACCACAACTCAAGCTAAGCGGCCGAAAGATCGCTATCAACCAGAGGTCGATTTCCTCAGTGACAACGAAATTAATTGGTTCTCAGCAAGGTTAAATAAAAATTGAGCACAAACACCAAACGCCATACGCCTGACAGCTATGCTACATTACCAAAATCATGCGGGAGGGGATGGTGCCCTCGAAAAATTAGGGAAGGAACCCAGAAACATGCACTGAAAATGCATTGTCACTTTAAACAACCACATGCGTGGAAAGATGCTCGACGGCCTCCTTGATGCTCCTCAACATCCTCGTGTTCACGCAGAATGGGCACCGGACCGGGCGTTCCGGGCCTGACAACTGCGGGGCGCTGGCACTCGGTATGGGAGTTAGCTTGAGGTCGTCCTCCGCCCTGAGTAACGCCGCTCCATGTTGCTGCTGAGATATTTGCTGTGGCTGCGGCGGTGATTGTTGAATTTGCTGATGTGGTTGTTGATGAGGCTCAAACCCGCTGGTAACCAATGTGCCAACACCATTTCGGGCAGGCATCAAACATGTGTCAATCTGTGTCTCACCACTGTTTCCTTGCGCCACAGAAACCTCCTCCTGTTGCTGAATTTGCCGGAGGGCCTTCTGCAATGCAAGCTCAGGGTCATCATCCTCTCCCTCTACACTTCCAATAGACATGGATGGCCGATCGTGCGCATCCGAGGTGGTAGCAGCAGCAACTGCGGCGGCCGCCGCAGCAATATCCATGTGTGATTGCTGTTCAACGGAAGCAGCTCCTCGGAGGGCAGTGTCACGAATGAGCGTGCAGTTGTCAAGACTGACATCCAAACTGACGACACGCTGGATAGTTTCTTGAATGACACCAGGCGGGGTGTTGGAGGTGAGGCTCATTATGCGAGGGATCAGGTCGACGAGATACGGCAGATCCAAGGGATTTCCATCAGGACTGCTACCATCCTGGCCATGAGGGGCGGTAAATCGAGAACGGCGGCGCATCAGCAAGCCATACCGTTTCTTGAACCGATGGACCCAACCAGGAGAGAAGTTGGGAGGCTTCTCGCCCTTGTATCGGGGAAGGGTCTCGAAGACCTGAGTGGCCTTTTGTACCAGCTCCTCATTACTCGGCTGTCGACCTCTATTCACCATGTCGGCGTGCCAAACGAGGACCAACTTTTCAACATCTGGCCAATTGCCGAATCGCAGGCGCGAGCCTGAAAGTTGTGAGTCGCCATCGAGGCGGGTATATTTGGGAGAGAGCGAGTGCGAAACGGTCGATTGGGATATGACCAGGCCGTACTGCGATTCGAACCAGTCGATACAGGCCTTGTGCGACGGGCGTATGACCTGACTATTGGCCCAGCGACGAAGCGATCGACGCTGATCTAGAGTCAGGGAATGGCGCTCCTTGCTGGGGGTTGATGCATTGGGCTGGGTGGTCGAGTCCTCGGCGGGTGCTGCGATAGTAGTGTTGGGAGAAGCATCGGTGTCGACGGGGTCGGTGGCGGCGTCAACAGCAATTTTGGATTCGTCGTCGTCGTTGATGGCGGAGTCCAATCGCTCACCACTTCCGTCAAGCGAGATGTGGCTGGTGTCATCCTTAGTGAAGTCCATGACGAGCGAGGTCCGCCCTCGCTCAGGCGGAAAGGCGATGTGTGGATTGTGCACTATCCGAGTTCGCTAAAAGCGAGTGCAAGAGTGACTTATAGAGTGTATTGCGATTGAAATATGAAATACGACGGGGCGAGCAACTCTTGGTTGAGAGGACAGCCCTGCAAGTGGGGGTGGTCCTCCTCCTCGGTGGAGCTAGCGCCATTCTTTTATGCGAGTGCAGTTGACTCGTGTCATCCTAGGTCTAGCTAGGTCTAGCTAGATCTTGACCGAGACTGCGTCGTCTGAAGAAAGATTCACGTTCCTGCAATTCTAATCAGAGACTCTTGAACAAATACAGTATGCCAAGTCCCCTTGTCAAAAACACTTTATGGGTAATTACAAATGCATAGGTGAGCTCCAGTGCGCTGTGCCATCTGATAGACCTCGAAGCTGGCCTAAAAGACTTTTATATTACATAAGTATAGTCACCAAAGAGTACAAAATAGCACCTAGAACTCCTACTGCAAACAATTCGATACAGACCGAGCTCGGTAAATGCTTGGGGTAATTAAAAGCAGATAGTAAAAGCTATTATACATTATTTTATAAATATAGAATTTTAACAAGGTTTTAATTTTCTTTTTTTCAATACTGTTAGCAACCCTTTCCCTAATAAAACCAAGCATTTTAGAATAGAATAAACAATATACTTAAAAATAATGGATAATAAATAGCTGTTAGCATTTACTTTCAATCAAATTATTACGGCAGCTGTTATTAAAGAGATCAAAATATCCTGCGTTTTTGTTACTGGGTTGGCGCCCCATTCCACAATTTGCGCTATCTGATACAGCTCCCAAGTATAGGTATATCAGTGCATCGCGGCTGCGCGGTGATTGTACGTGGTACAGGCGTGCAATGCAGAAACACTGGTGGAACAAATCCATGGCAGTGGAAGTCAGGTGAGAAATCATTCATTGATCATGTGACGATATCCTGCCGTTTGTGGCGATCGGCCTGAACCGATCGTGGCATCGGCCCAATGATGTCGTTGTGCCTGGTGGCTCCATTATTTTTTCCAGCATGCAACAAACAACCTAGCTTGTCTTGCTTGCCTGCATTTTATCCACCTGGGGCGATGATACTGGAACTAAAGCACCATCTTCCAATATGTACTGGACGAGATTATCAAAATATGAAAATTCATCGAGAGCTCTATCGACTGGGTCTACGTAACCCTGGTTGATTGCTAATTGGACAGCTTTTTATTTATTTATTTATTGAATCTGCGGGTTGGCAAGCTCCTTTGTCAAGATGCCGCCGCGCAAACGATTACGTGACGCCTCTCCTTCGGCGAACGCGGGTAGCTCTTCGACGGGAACCAAGAGGCAAAAAACCAAGGTTAATTTAGCTGCTCCCCCTCGAAAGGCAACCATTTTCGACTCTATCGACACCGTCTCCACACCAGGAGCATCTGCCAAGACTCGGTCTCCGGCAGATATCCTAGGTGTCAGCGACGAGGACGACAGCTCTTTGTCTTCATTGTCAGACAAGGAGTTCAAGGATGTGGTCGCAGCAGCAGATCGCAGTCTTGATGTGGCCGATGAAGATGATGGCAGCGATGACGACGACGATGACATCGAGTTCGAAGATGTCCAGGCTTCTCTTGCCCCCTTTGCCGAGGAGGCCGCGCCATCTGGGGACCTTGAGCTAACACTGGACCTGGATGGGAGGATTTCTCTCACCAACGAGTATGGCAACAAAAAAGGCCCCTCCAAAAGGGAGCGGATCACGCGCAATGCGGTCCACCGAGTACATGTCATGTTTCTCATGTGGCATAACGCCGTCAGAAATTCGTGGCTGTGCGATGCCGAGGTGCAGGGACTTCTGCTCTCTCATATCCCGCCCCGGGTTTGGGAAGAATACGAACGGTGGCGAAGGGCTTCCGCTCTAGACACGATCAAGGAGGCACCCGCGGTCAGGTCAAATGTCGCCAAATCTAAGGGCAAAGGCAAGGGGACCGCCAAAGAGACGGCGAGACCGTCAAGACGGGACTGGGGCGATGCATCTCAACGGCTAGAGAGTGGAACTGTCGACATGAGCCATGGGGACCCACTCTTCAGACTCATGAAGGCTTTGTCTGCTTGGTGGAAGCAACGATTCCGTGTCACGGCACCTGGTCTTCGAAAAGTTGGTTACATGTCACTTGAGCGTCTTGACCTTCTGACTAAAGGGTTCAAGAATGGAGAGAAAAATACGACATTGTTCGGAGAATGTATTGAGGGCTTGGATGAGTTTAGGCTCTGTGCTCAGAGCTGCACCGGTTCTCGGGATGTCGGTGCCCAGCTTTTCACTGCCTTGTTGCGAGGGCTGGGACTGGAGGCACGGATGGTTGCTAGCCTTCGTAAGTAAATCGAATTCATCACGGCTTTTACCATTTACATGCTAACTAACTCCAAAACTGCAGAACCCCTAGGGTATGGTTGGTCAAAATATGAGGATGCCGATCTAGAAGAACAACGAAGTACGCAACCCCCTCCTGAGAAGCCAACTCAAACCAAACCACATTCTCAAAAGAAGACGAAGAACGAAAATCGACAGCAGCATGGACCAAGTCGATCTCGAAGAAAACAAAGTCGAGCCATCGACGAGGAGGATTCGAATGATGTCGATGACTTTGAACCACAGGAAGTGAATAGCGATGACGAAATGGTTGTCGAGGTACCAAAGAAGATAGCCTCACAAGGCAAAAAGTTCGACAAGGACCTCGAATTTCCTCACTACTGGACTGAAGTGCTGTCTCCAGTGACACACAAGTACCTTGCCGTCGATCCGGTGGTCAAGTTTGTTATTGCTACCAGCAGAGAGCTTGTCGAAAGTCTAGAACCCAGAGGTGGCAAGACAGAGAAAGCCAGGCAGGTTATGGCCTATATTATAGGCTTTTCGTCTGATGGAACCGCCAAGGACGTCACGGTTCGATACCTCAAGCGACAAATGCTGCCAGGTCGGACCAAGGGCGTTCGCTATCCAATCGAAAAAGTGCCTGTATTCAATCACAAGGGCAAGGTGAAGCACTATGAGCACATTGACTGGATAAAATCCGTCCTTCGTGGCTACGTCAGAGGAGACAAGCGGCATCCCATCACCAAAGTAGATGAGGAGGAAGACTCGACCGACTTGAGACCGGCCAAGCACGAGAAAAAGGAGGTGAAGGAAGGTGACGAAACCCTACAGTATTACAAGCAATCCAAAGAGTACGTGCTCGAGAGGCACTTGAAACGTGAAGAGGCACTTTTAGAAGACGCCAGGCCCGTGAAGCTCTTCAAAGTAAAGGGTAAAGGTGGCGAATTCACGGAAGAGAATGTCTACCTGAGAAAGGACGTCGTACAGGTGAAGAGTGCTGAGACATGGCACAAGCAAGGAAGGGCACCCAAAGAGGGAGAAAGGCCCTTGAAGATGGTTCCGTATCGTGCGGCGACGATGAACAGGAAGAGAGACATTGCAGCGGCCGAGGCAGCTACGGGACAAAAGGTGCTTCAAGGTCTCTACAGTATGGACCAGACCGACTGGATCATTCCGCCCCCGATCAAGGATGGGATCATCCCAAAGAACGCATATGGCAACATCGATCTGTTTGCCGAGCACATGTGCCCCCAGGGTGCGGTGCACGTCCCATTCCGAGGTGCAGTCAAGGTGTGCCGGAGACTTGACATGGATTACGCAGAAGCTGTGATCGACTTTGAGTTTGGACACCGGATGGCGGTTCCGGTCATCCAAGGTGTCGTGATTGCAGAGGAGCACCACGATCGTGTTATGGAGGAGCTGGCCAAGGATGAGGCCGAAAGAGCGCGTAAAGAGGACGCGAAGCGGACGGCGGCGGCCCTGGCAATGTGGCGCAAAATGCTCATGGGGATGCGCATCACAAACAGACTCCGGGAGGAATATGGCAATGTTGGAGACGGAGACCTGCGCATCGTTCAAACCAGCCGGAGCCGTGCCGATGAAAATACTCGCAAGCCCGCAGATGCTTCTACTGGGTTTGACGAGGATACAGACGGCGGGTTCCTGCCAGCAGGGTACGAAGAGGAAGGTCAGGAGCCAACATGGGGCGCTACGGCTGAAGATAATGTGGCTGAAAACCAGGAAGCCCCTCGTGTCTCAAGCTATTTCCCTGTCGCTGGGGAGGACGATGAGGATGATGATGGTGACCTTGTCGTCGAGGACGCTCGGATGGACGATGGCACTTCATCGGCTCTTGCTGGCGGGTCTGCTATTATTGAAGACAGTGACGGCGGCAAGGAGCAGGGTATTGCCCCGGCAGCTGATGGTGAAAATGGACAGCATCAAGCTGATTCCCCGGTTGTGGAAGATGCGGTTCCTTCCAATGGGTCAAGTCGAGCTACTGCGTCGAAACGCCGACGAGCCATAGCCGAGGCTTCGCACGTTGCTAGGGTGAGGCCATCACGCCAAGCTGCCAAAAAGGCCAATTCAAAACTAAAGCAAGTCGAATCAGATACTGATACTTGATGAATACATTGAGCATTTTGCACTGGGTGGCAAGCAGGGGATTTCCTGCCATGCAGCCTCGTAACGGAATGCTAGGCAGCCCAAGGAGTACTACTATGGAGATTTCAAAGAGCTTATTTATGATACTACTCGTACATATGTAGCGTAGATACCTTACGCAATACCACTAGACGTTTGGGTACGGGGAGCAAGCGTGCCCGGGGCGGTTCCTGACGGCGGCCCAGGTCAAGATCGCGCCGGTACGGCTGCTGATGGAATACGGCCGGTGTTTCGAGGGAGAGAGGCCAGAGGGTTTAAATCTAGGCTGTGGGTCAAGTTCGGCCAATCCTAATGCTAAGGTCTTGTTCAGGAAAAGGAAAGCCGAAGTACTGTTTTGAAGATTTCTTTTCAAAGTTCGATCGATCGCTCTGCCTCCCCGGCCGCCGGGTCCACCCATTTTCTGATGACGGGCAGCATGATCTTTTTTTCCGTAGCCATCTCTCGAGTACTTGCCCAAGGGCCGACGCGAACGATGGACGGGTATTTCTTGCCTGTGTGGAGCGTATGCGGCGTCCCGAACTGGATGGGCGCAACACCTCAGTTTCCAACTCTCTTTTTTTCGGATCCGGATTCATTGTATTCTAGAAAACGCCAGTGGACTGCCCGAATCCTCCCGTCTTCATGCGACAAGGATAATCGGGAGACTTACAAGCCATTACGCCAATGGAGAAGAGGAAACAAAGAATGAAAGCACCCAAAAATGGGGGGGAATGGCGAATACGATTCAAGATAAGCTCGCATCGTTTACCCTGTTTTTTTTCTCTCTCCTTTTTTGCTTAACTGAAGAAGGAGAAAGAAAAAGAGAAAGGAAGAACAAGTTTCGTTAGCGTATAGCTTGGACTAGTGTACCGCGAGCTTGATATGGATGGTTTTTGCGATGCTGTTTTGGCATTCTGATATGACGCTTGACTCACGGTTGACTAACTTGGCCATGGGGCCTAACGCTAGCGCGCAGTTTGATGAGAGAGAGAGAGAACAAGGCCTTGTTTTGTAAAGGCAAAACACATCAGTTGAAGTTTCTTTCCTCGGTCTGCAGAGGTCTTGATGAGCTTCTTTTCTACAGTAATCAGGGGTTGGAGACGAGTCCACCATTCTTCTTTGGGCCTTCCTCCGGGTTTCAAGGTGATATAGCGTTCACACAAATTGTAAATGGTCAAGGTGGTATCGAGTCAATGGAACGCTACCCTACTATTCTAAATCTAGATTAGTTTGACCACGGCTGCTACGTATTTCCCGGTAGGGCTAGCAATTCTATATACTACAAAGTAATATTGTGGTATCCAAACAGTTGCACAGCGATATGTACTTTGTGGGCGTTTCAGAATTCGATAGCAGTTTCATCAAGGGAAAGCAGTATTGAGGAAATGCTCATCTCGAAGGATCAAGTCCAAGTTAAATTGGTGGAAGTTTCTACTATTATATAGTAGATAGAAGTACGGTCGCAAGAGGTGGAGATTTTCGTCTAATACTGCAGTATCATACCGAATATCAAAGGGGGATTTCCCAAATTCCAATGGTATATAACCGAATCCTGACCGAGATAACTAGCACTAACACTGATGAATAAATAATTATTTACAGCATGAACCATGTGGCGTGAAAAAATAGTGCGTTGAACAGGTAACGAATCGTGTAAGTTCTTTCGTATAACTGTGGCTATTCTATTATACAGGTACTTGAAGAGCGAATGATATATCCGCGGGTTGGAAACTATAAGTTGACTCAGCATATATGTTTTTCAATACCATGTTCCTGCGTACGAAGGACTTTTCCCAAGGTTATTTGCTTGTAATGTACTCCGTACGTAAAGATTTAGGAATGCTGAGTAACAAACTTAAATGCGGAGGAATATGTCAAGTATTTAGATATTACTTAGATATCCTGATCTTGTTTTCCCCCCTTATACTGTTTGCGCTCTATCGTTGCTGTTCGGCAAAGAAAGCTTATTACCCCCTGTAATCGCCGTCGGGTGATTTTCTGCTCGTCATATATCAGTGATTAAAAAAGAAACCCTCCATCCCAGAAAAAAACATCAACACAAATGCTTTTTTATTATAAATTTGGCACTTCGACTTACCCTTCCATGATTCAACCGCAAAAGACCAAACCATGTTATTACGAGACGTTTTATACCCTTATTCGGTCCCCGTCGCCCGCGAAACCGTTGTCAAATCCGGTTCCCTGACTTCCCTCCCCGTCCGCGTCCACCGGCACGACTCCCTGGCCGATGCCGGCGCGAAATGCTTAACTGGCGACTGGGGTCGCATTATGGGCGACGGCCAGGATAAAAAGTCCAACGGGTCGCCCAGCGTCGTCGGCAACTGGGGCAGCTTCATCTGGCCGGAATGCCTTCCCAACCGGCTAGGGCTGTTGTGCTACCTGCTTGACGTAGCATGTTTCCATGACGGTTTGTGTTTGTGTTTTTTTTTTCTTTTCCTTTTTCTGACCTATCCTCTTTTTCCTAAATCTTTCCCACCCCACGCAAAAAAAAACAGCCATTGTGTGACTAAATGTTTAGAAATAGATGCCTGCGAGGAAATGTCCACCGTCGCCGCGCACGCCGAGCATCTTGATCTAGACGCGGCCATGGACTTGTCAGACTCGAGAGTCCTCGATGTGGATTCCCGATCTGCCAAAACCAAAGATCTTGTGTCGACCGCCATCCTCGAGTGTATAAGGGTGGACCGTGTATGTGCTTTACGAATGCTCAAGGCTTGCCGCAAAAAGTGGTTGACGATTATGGAGACATACGACATGGATAAAATCGACAACTTGGATGAGTATTTCGAGTCACGGGCTAATAATGGCGGTATGGGGTGAGTTGAGCGCGCGCACACACACACACACACACACACACACACATATATATATACACACATACTATATGTAAGAGTTTAGTTTGTTAACAGAAGAAAAAAGTGCATATTACGCCATGCTCGAGTTCTCTTTAGGGATTGTCATTACCAAAGAAGAATACAGTCTAATCGCTGCCCCAACTCAGCACGTAGAGCGCTGCATGCTCCTCACAAACGATTATTGGAGCTGGCCCCGGAAACTCAAACAAGCCAAAACCCAGAAGGCTGACAAGGTCTTCAACACCATCTGGTTCCTCATGAAGCAAAACCCGGCCTATACAGAAAAGCAGGCCAAAAACAAAGTAGCCGAGATGGTCGTTGCCGAAGAAGCCAAATGGGTTCGGTCAAAAGACCGCCTTTACGCCGAGAATCCAGACCTCCGCGATGACTTGGTCAAGTTCCTCGAGAACTTGCACACGGCCGTGGCTGGCAATGACTACTGGAGCTCGCAGTGTTACCGCCACAACGACTGGACCCATGTCCCGGTCCAACCAGAGCCGGGCCACCCGCAAGTCTACCAGCTGGCGGGATTAGGCCGCGCAGTGATGGTGGAGGAGTCGAGAATGCCCGCCGGGCCATCATCATTACTCTCCCCTGGCGTGAGTGCGTTCACAACATCCCCGGGCGGATGGGCATCCACTTCATCCCAAGGAGATCAGAGTTCACCACCGTCATCTGTCTCGTCCACTTTCGACAACGTAGAGAGAGACCTCCTAAAACACAAAGCCACAAAAGCCATCACCACCACAGCCGAGGAGGTGATTTCAGCCCCGATCCGCTACATTCAATCCTTACCATCCAAGGGTTTCCGGGCCGCCCTGGCCGACTGCTATAGGAGGTGGCTGATCGTGCCGCAGCACGACATGGAGATTATCAAGACCGTCATCAACTGCCTGCACGACTCTTCCCTGCTTCTGGATGACATTGAAGACGACTCAAAGCTGCGTCGAGGATTCCCCGCCACGCATCTCGTCTACGGCCCCGCGGCCACCATAAACAGCGCCACATATCTATACGTACAGGCCGTACAGGCCGTGCACAGCCTGGGCTCTAGAAAATCAATGGATGTGCTACTGCATTGTCTGCAGCAGCTCTTCCTGGGCCAATCGCTCGACCTGCACTGGAATTTTAACCGCACATGTCCCACCAAAGCCCAGTACTTTGACATGATCGAGCAGAAGACGGGTGCGTTCCTATCGTTGGTTGCGGAGCTCATGATGGCTGCTGCTGCCTCTGCTGCCGGCGACTGCGGAAGCTCCGCCGAGGCCCCCGAAAACATATTCGAGGCATTTTCGTACCAGTCCGGGCTGTACTTCCAAGTCCGCGACGACTACCTCAACATCACATCAGCCGATTACGCAGACAAGAAGGGCTTCGCCGAGGACCTGGACGAACAAAAGTTCTCCTACCTGCTCGTGCACCTCGCTCACTCCCGGCCCGACTTGATGGTCCAGGTCGAGGGCATCTTCAAGGCCATGCGGGACGGGAGGACGGAAAACGCCGAGACCAAAAAGTACCTAGTTTCTCTGCTATACAAAAGCGGCGCGGTGGAGGCGACAAAGGAGTTGCTGGTCCGGTGGCAAGATGATATCGTCAAGGAAATTGGCGTGTTGGAGAAGCACTTTGGAAAGCCGAATCCGGCGTTGAGGTTATTGATGGAGGGTTTGTGGATTGATGTATAGAGGACAACCGTCAGCAGCAACAGTACCCAAATGTATATATAACGGTCCTCAAGGGTCATACCAAATATAAAAGATTAGAGGCCGACCCCTGGACTACACCAGCACCCCCTGATCTGGAAACCTGCCGAGCCAAGTGCGACAGCTCTGCAGAGCACAGCAGGATCAATGTTTGCGGTAGAGGAGGGTTAGACATGGACCAAGAAATGTTATGCAGTTGGGTTATCCCACTTAACAATACGTGTCCGAGAAGTCTTCTGACTGTAAAACACACTTCTTCTCCACAAGTGACGACCCTCCCATGCATATATATCTTGGTTCGTTTGCAAAACATGAATCAACATCGCTATATGTTTTATTCATGAAATTATTAGCTCGCTAGACTGTCCCTTTTAACCAATCCAAAAGCTTTTTTTTCACCTCCGTATTAGATATAACCAAGGCTTCCTTAAACAGCGTCCCTTGGACGGATTCCAATTCAATAAATCGTCAGTAAGTTCCAGAAATTGACGTCAGGATCGAAGAAGAATCCCAGGCTTTGTTTGAAAAAGAAGAAAAAAGGAAGGGCCTGGAAAAACTGCTCTGCGGAAACATAATGCCGAATATACCATGAATACAAGCACCCGAATAGTAGCACATCAAGGAATAATAGCATTGGCCCCAAAAAAAGTAAGAAGATAAGATGAAGAGAGGGAGATAAGCTAAGGATACGCGACTTTCCCGGGTATCGTACCAAGAATATCCCAGGAATCAAAATCTGGAGCCATATGTGCAGCGTGAGCAAGACAAGCAATCGTCCCCAAAGCCAAAAAAGAAAAAAAGTTTAAGCAGACGTCCAAAATTAACGCCGATGCCGCCCATTTGGATGGATTGGCCATATATTAGCCCCCTATTTTCAAGAAGAGAAGAGGAAAAAAAAGAAGAAAAGGTTGAGAGGACTGCCTTTGGCATGATCAGACTCATGGCCGTGCCTATGCTTTCCCTCCACCAGTTGTCGGACACTATGTTGTGGTAATGGTATAGCATCGCAGGACTACTGCCCCACGAAATGTTCCATGATGGACATCTGGGAAGTACCGCTATGAGAGGGCAAGACCAAGTTGTCTTCGCCGCGAGATTCTGCATGAGTTTTGCCCAACAGGATAATAAGAAGCTGGGAGATGATATTCAAAATGCTAGAGGCTCCAGAAGACCAGTCGCCACGCAAGAGATATTGTTTCGAAACCGCGATGATCATATCCCCGCACCTTGCGCTTATCTTTCGAAAGCATCTGAATGCCTAGGCTGTGACGATCAAAATAGCATCAACAAGGCAGAGGCGTATGACCTTAGAAAACATGGTGTTGGTCAAAGTGAATCCAACGGGTATCAGTGTCGGGAATGTTAGGTAGATAGATGGTGAGGTAGGGAGGTGAACAGCGCCAAAAGGCGTCCGCATGCAGACCCCAGCCTCGAGCTGGCGGTCGAAAGTGATAAATCTTTTATATGTGATCAACGTAGAACAAAAGCTTCTCGTTTCGTTGCATTGCATATATCAGATCCTGGTCGTTCATCAAGGCAAGCTTTCCGCTTGTTATGTCGTCCTTGTATGAAAGCTGCACCTCTTCGCCGGGTTGAATCCTGAGCCGCTCGGTGATCTTGTCAAAAAGCTCTCGGAATTGGATATCCGAAGAGACTCTTATGGCTATCAAGTCGCCATTGTAGCTCAGTTTCACCTTCATGAAAGCACCAGCTTGTGGAATGCCGGGCGAAAGCGAAGCCTGGGAAGGCTGAGAGAGTGACGATGTCTGACGCATCATCTGGGGCTGACCACTAAGCCCTCGTTGCTGGTTGGGGGCTAAATTATTATTGTTGTAACCTCCCGTGCTTAAGTTGTTCCGTGACGACTGTTGTGATATTCCGCCATTTGGCGAATCCGGTGAAGACTGTTGTGACCCGCCAGACATGCGATACTCGTCTTCCTCTCCATTCGCGTCCATCTCGTAATCGCCTTCCCGGGGTGCAAAGAACTGCTTCACCAAATTGCAACGGGATATGTACGTGGGCTGTGCAAGCAGGTTCTTGACATACGCATCCAGGTTGTGCAAACGACCCTCGGTGATAGCGTCAGTCACGTAGTTAACGGGGCCAGGCATGTACGGAAGGGACCGCTTCTGTGTTCCCGTGTTGCCCGCCTCGGCTGGGAACTCGGTCAGGAGCGCAATCTGGAAGTCGTAAAAGTCTTCGTAGTATCTGGAGAGCTCGTACTTGCGTCCATCTTCAAGAATAGCCTCAATGACGAACCAATACTTCTCCTCGGCAAAGCAATAACGCGGGATGCTGGCTTGAACAGGAGCGTATAGCTGAGTCGACGGCTTGGGCGTTGGGTAGGCATTTTGGGGTTGCATGGCCTGCTGCTGGGTGTTTCTTTGAGAGTTGTAACCAGACTGCTGTGGCTGCTGCTGCGGCTGAGACTGCGACTGAGGCTGCTGTTGTTGCTGCTGCTGTTTCCAGCGAAAGGGTTTATACGTTAGCATGACTCTTACAATTGCTTTCCCGACACCTCCAGATGTGCAGAGAGTGCATATTGCGACTTACAAGTTTGCCATTGAGCTGTCCTTGGCTCGAGCGGCTGTCCGTGGGTTGCAGACTCATGCGGTCCATGCCTTGCTCGATGGACTGTTGTTGAGGAGCACCTCCAACCTCAAACTTGCCCAGAGTGATGCTGCTGTTCTTATACTCGGCGGCCATCTTCTTCCATTCCTCAACCCTCGGAATTCCAGCTCGCCGTACCGCTCCCTCGGGATCAGGTACAGGAGTGTTGGATGCCATGTCTCGTATCTCAATGAACGAAACAGGTATCAACCCTGGACCTCCCAACCTCCCAATAGGTTTCGCCACAAACCATTCCGGGTTTGACTGGGCGATAACTATAATTGCCTCTCCCGCCTGTGCTTGGAGTTCGTCTGCACGCTCTGCCTGGAAATCGTACATGACTATGCCATACACCATGGCACCTGATTTGCCTGACTTGGAGTCCCTATTGCTGAACCCAGGGGTTGATGGGACCGGAGCTGATGTCTCGGCGTACCCGGAATCATGGTCTGGGTTCTTTGACGGCACAGGCGCAGACGTGCGTGTGACTGACGTGTCGGATTGAGCGCTATCCCTTTCAGTGCGACCAAGGGCTTGGAAAAAAGCAACCGGTACCAATCCGCGAGCATCTGGAAGCGCAGGATTGCAAGCCTCGTACCAATCTGTATCGTTTTCTCTCCCTATCACGTGAAAGAAGTCGCCGCGTGAGAAGCTAAGTTCTTGAGTAGATTGGGCTTCGTAGTCGTAGAGGGCGCGAATGACCTGATAATGTGTCAGTTCAAGCTTCTTCAGGGGCAATGAGTCCCCGCTGTGGGGATTAGCTAGTCATTGGCGGCAGACTTTCGACCAACCTTCTTTGGCGGAACAATGGCAACAGCGGATTTTGGGGCTATAGATATCTGTGGCTGCTTGTCCTTGTCGCCCTTGATAGATCGCCGTAAGGCCTTGATTGCGCGTATGCTAGTTAGCATCCTGCTGTATTATGCAATACCTGCGAATATAACGAACTGAACGACACCAGACAATATGGCTCGGAGGTGCCCAATCGGTCTGTGGACGTTGCTCGATACGGCGGTTGTAGAAGAGCACATGGCCAGGAAAACAAAACCAAGGGAAGCTATATATGGCATTGCAGCAAATAAAAAGGAAACAATAACTGTGGTAGAATAGTGCAAGGAAGTCGCAGATGGTAGTGAATAGGTGAAATATGGTGCGCACAAAGCGCCGGATGGGTTGGTTGATCGTGTGAGTAAGAACAAGCAAGACACAGGTGACTGCTTTCTTGGCACCGGTCTTCCGACAACACGATCACTTGCTGCGCAAGTTTGGGTAATGGAAGCCAGGGAATTGTGTATTATCACCGCAAGAAAGGGGGGATGGGGCTCGGCTCCCGCAGCTGCCGACGTACCTTCATCGTGGAATATGCAGAGGCAGCTGAAGAGGCTTCCTGGGAGAAATAAGGTCGCAGCCCGCGTTGATGGCAAGGCGAGAGGCGTTGGAAAACTCGAGTTACGCAGACTCAGGCGTGCTGGTCGATGCGCAAAGCTGGCACTTAGAGGCAAAGATACGTGCGACCTAGAACGTCTGACGCGAGTTGCAGATTCCCGATATTTACTCTCCCGGTAGTAAATCGTCCTTTTGGTGGGTTTAAGATTAAATTTGGATGTCGCGCCGCGGATCTCCCAAGGGTCTTGCAAGCGTACGGAGTGAGAAATCGTATGTTCGGCGTCTGCGTACAGTTTTGACCGTTGTGGCTCTTTTCTTCTTCTTTTTTTTGTTCGATGGTTTGTTCTCGTCTTCTTGCCTTGGCCGCCTATTTATTATGGCGGAACCTCAACACGCTTGCGTCTTTGTGTGCTTGTGTTGTCAAGATCCGTCAACCATTCAATGTGTGTCACCCGCTTCCCTCGTCTTTGTTCGCCGCTGGTCAATAATATCCTCCTTTTTTCCTTTTCTTTGCTCAGTGAAACCGCTGCAGATATGCACTACACTGCCGTTTCGCCAGCCTGCTGTTTATGGCGCGATTGAAGATAGTCACGCGGGGGCGCGGGGCTTCGATGGAGTCGCCGACGGTCGCCGTTGAGGGTTGGGAAACGTCGCGCAAGTCGTCGTGATTGTTGGCGCGAGCAAAGTCGTTGGAGTGTGGTTGCAGGCGAGCCGGAGCGTGCAGGCTTGGACGGAAGGAAAAGAATGGCGGCAATGTGAGGGGAAGATTAGGAGACTAAATGTGGGAGGGAGGCACATGTGGGTGGGGCCATGCGGGCGAGCAATCGACTAGGGAGGGTGGACTAGGCAGGATAAGTTAGGTTAATTGGGGACTTGGACTTGCAGGGAGTGAGTCGGAAGCATTGAGCCTGGGCAGGGCACCAGCAGACCCAAGCACACCAGAATGGGTAACCAAGCCAGGGTGCAGGTGGGATTGATAGGATGGATGGGGGGCCGGGGTTCGTGGCGGGTCTTTTTGGGCCTGATGTCAAGTCAAGCTCCTTGTCGGGCAAGCAAGACATTGCAGTAATAAATAAAATAGACGTTTGCACCTGATCAAGCAAGTACTGCGTAAGGTACCTAAGTAAGGTATGCAAGGTACGTACTGTAAAGGTAGGTACATTACTACAGTGCTGATACATACCTTAGCTTGCCAACCTAGGTTCCCGACAGACTGTCCCAATCGACTGTACCGTACTGTATTTAGGTACTTTTTCATCACATTAAACCTCTTACATGGAACTTGGTAGCAGGCTATTGCCAGGATCCAGCTGGTAGGCCAAGAGGCCGGGCGCCGGTTGCGAATGAAAACGCTCGCTTTACTAGAACTTAGTTGATTGAAGTTGAAGTCAGGAGCGATGGAAGATTGAACGGTTTGGCGAGTGAATGTGAACGGGGAGCTGGACTTGGGATTACTTCCACTAGACTGGACTGATTAGTAGCGAGGTGAAGTTGCATACAGGATGGTACGTAGAGGTTGTGTTCGTTGTTGGCGTTTGGATTGACGACCTCCATGCGTCGTGCACACCACACCACCACCACACCCTCCCTCCATCCATCATCCCACACCCCCTTTCCTGTTTCTCACCCACTTGCTCAAGGGTGGTGTGTTATTTCCAGCTTAACCAAGTATTGATTATTTTTATTTGATTTTTTTTGTCCGTACTCCGGGCCTCAGGTACTGCGCACCAACTCCGTATGCGCAAGCAGCCAGCCCCGTCTATTCGAACCGCTTAGCGGAATCAAGTTTATTTTTTCTTCTTTTTTTGCCTTGGAAGAAAAAAAATAGATAATCAAAAAAATAGTCCTGTTTTTTTGTCTTATTTTTCTGTATCATCAGCGCCTGTAGTATCCTTGCAAAACCGTCCAGCAGCAGGATTTCAGCCTCAATCACCCAGAAAACTAAACAAAAAGAAACATTGAAAACAAACAAAACTGCACGATACTTTTTTTGTCCCCTGAGGGGCTGGTTGGCAAAATCCTGACCTCGGTGACTTAAAGCGCCAGTTACTTCTGCATGCTGTTCCGGCTTCCCTAGGTGAAGAAGCCATGCGGCTAACATCCACGTTGCAGCCACCCGTCAGGCTTAGTTAGTAACGAAACGAGGCAAACAATAGCCATTACTTTAGGTAGAAGGCATATATATCTCCATCGTTCTATATGTCTAACTAAGGTTTGCCTGAGAACGACATCAAACATTGGATCTTATCGCCTGGAACTACAGAAAAGCAGAAACATAAGTGTGATTGAAGTACATGAGCTGAGGACCATATTCGACCCTAAAGAATATGACTAAGGGTAGAGACGATACAGGCGATAGAGACTACTTTCTCGCCAGTTATTAGACTATCTATATTCGTGCTACCTTGCTACGTTGTAGTAACAGACGGGATGTTAGCGTTCGTCCACCTTGCTCGGACTGCTTGGCGGGCTGGCGTTGCAAGGGCAGGGGGTCCTTGCCAGGGCTCACCAGCGCCAGTGGAATGTGCCGGACCAGGCCTTTTTTTCTTCTTGTTCTTTGAGCATTTTGTTCCAGATATATTTTGTAACAATTATTTACCTAGAACCTATTGACCTCCGAGTAGCTGTTGCACCATCGTACCTGGGGTACACAAGTATTCCCAAAGCTCTCTTGCAGTAGCAAAAAAGGTCCCATATTCATCGTCTCCCAAATCCCTACCTAGGTATCTACTGTACTTGTGACTATTTACGTACCCAGGTACACGCACCTCTCATGCATGTGCGTGCATGCAAGGCATAACAAGCATATATGCATATGGGGTCCGATTGGGGCCACTTTAGTTTCTGTCCTGTAGCCGAATGAAAATGTTCCCCTCCCAAAGGGGGAAAGGGGAACAAAACAAGAGTCAAGATCAAAGTAACGGTTACTACTCCTCCACTAGTCTAGCTCCAGGGTAGCAAGGGTCTCCAAACTTGGAGGCTCAGCGCAAAATGCCACGGACATGGCCGACCATTTTCGTCCCCCGCCTGCTCCTGTACCTGCAGCTCATCATGTTCCGAAATGTTACACGTCAGAAAGAAGCGCATCTACCTAGGTATATAGGTACTTTGTGGCCATGGCTGACTTTGTGGTATCTTTGCACCACGCTACCGTCGGTGGTGCGTTTCGGCAAGGAAAAACTGGCCGAGTTCTTAAATTTTTTTTGGTCTGACGAACCAAGATCAAGGCTTTATAATCAACAATCGCAGATACTAAATTGGCCAACCTGCACAGCTGATAGATATATGCGTTGGTATGTAAGTAGATGTACTTTGGTACTCAAAACCCAATAAATAAACCAATCGGATCCGACAAACATCGTCCCAAGCGGGCAGCTATTAATATACCTACACAGTAACGATCAAATCTTGTCAAAAGTCCCCAAGAGATAGCAAAGAGGAAAGTGCACGGATGCGATTCAAGAGGCACGATAATCGGGCGACATCCAGCCTAGCGGAGGAAAGCCCGCCCATTTGCATCTCCGCAGCAACTATGCATACAGCACGTGCTGTAAAGCCTACCGGGAGCATATTGGAGAGGTTGCGCTCGGATCACAGGATAGCACTCCGGATAGTCTGATGCTGGGAAGCGGGGAATTGATGAGGCCCGAGTTTCCTTTTACTAACGGACAGGGACGGACACACACACGCAAAAAAAAAAAAAATGAACACCCCCCAAGCTCTATCCATGCGGATCGTTTAGGTTACAGTGGCAGATCCATCGGGGCTTGGGTTGGGCATCAATTCCCATAGGGACAATCCATACAGTATATATAGATAGATTAGGTACGAATGATCATGCTCGTTCGTTCAATCCGTCTTCCGAAGAGATTGGATGGTAATGCATTCCGTCTCAATGCTGCTCAGTATATGCGCTCTCACTCATTCTCTCCGCTTCTCAAGCGTCTGCCAACCAACACAGAATATTTCGGTATGGCACCTGTTGATTTGTGAGTCATGAATGCAAGTAATGTAAGGGACAGCAAAAAGAGAAAAAAAAATACCGGTACGATTGAGGTGCAGACGGGCCAAGATTCGGTGCATTGGCCAAGGCCCGTTTAGCCAAGCTTTCATCGACCTAGTTCGCTGGGTTGGTTCGGTGCGGGTACAGCGACTTGCGGGTGCGGGTGGGCGTTCCCCGTTCGCCGTTGCAGGGTTAGTGTTGTTACGCGTTCAAGGATGGCAAACAGCGCACTAATTGCCACTCACTACTGTACAATAATATGGAGGTCAGTAGTGACCCTTTTACTTGCTGGCGAAGGCAATTCTCTACCGCGGACTAGGCCCGGGTGGTTCAACAATGCTTGTTCGCCGGGACCATGCAAATCACGGTCGTGGCAAACCCACTACAACCTAGGCAAAATCATGTATCCCACTTTCGCCAGAGCAAAGATCTGCGCTCTCCATTTTTTATTCTGTCTTATTTTTCTTTCTTTCTTTTGTTCTTGTTCCACCTGCCTCGGCCAGCACACAGAGTGGAGTTTGGAGGCTGAGTACAGCATGTCAAAGTATTGTATGTACAAGTGACCTACCGAAATACCTCACCTTGACTCACACAAATTGTATAACAAAATTTGCCCTATCGCATCATGTTACTATCCACATCACGCAAACATCAAAAGAAAAATAGATAAACACTTCAGACGCGCCGAGGCTTCATACTCTTCTTCTTTGTCTGCCGCCGTTACGCCCGCGTTTTGGAAACACGGAGGTATTGGTCCAGGGCAGACTCCCTCATGTTGAATAAAAACCATCCGAGCCTTTGTCAGAACGAGTGAGCACAGAGCAAGACAAGGTACTTTGGCCCGTTTTGAAAACCAAAGGGGTAAACTCACTCCATGTCTCGCTCGGTTTGTTGTCGTAATGAGTTGGTTATTACCTGTAGGTACCGTATACAATAATATCCTTACTAGGCAATGTTTACTTAGGCTGAGGGTTTTTTTTCTCCTTTTTTGCTTGTATTTCTTTTTTCTCAACAGCATCCGTCATCTCTGCAAATGCGTTATTATAGTTGCCACGCCATTGTATTGCCTACCCTCGAAGGACCTCCCTAGGACGAGATTATGCGGAAGCGATGATCTGAAGCCCGGTACCAAGGCGCCTGAAGATCTCAGCAATAGCAGGTTGGACTGAACCGCACACTCCATCAACCACCTGGGCAGATAGGCAGGAGAGGAGCTATGTTAGGCCTGCCCCCCCCGGCCCCACAGACAGTACATTCTGGAACGCAAGCCCGCGATCGATCAGCGCGCAAATCCTTGAAGACGTGAGTGTTTATGCATCAACAAGACGGACGGGCAACTTTTGC
Source organism: Pyricularia sp. CBS 133598 (assembly GCA_004337975.1). Lineage (NCBI taxonomy): Eukaryota > Fungi > Ascomycota > Sordariomycetes > Magnaporthales > Pyriculariaceae > Pyricularia > Pyricularia sp. CBS 133598. The sequence continues at coordinate 2,157,293 of RRCJ01000004.1, forward strand.
TGCCACCGGTTTGCCCGAGTTGCTTCAGGCAATAGTCCGATTTTTTAGCAAGCAGCTGGTCTTCACCTCTCGCCTTCTCATGGGGGAGCAGTCATGCATGGATATACTTGATCTATTTTTCCATCTTGTTCGAATATACAGTATAGGTCATTGACATCATATCGCACCCGATGTACATGAAGGATTGACAACAAGTGGACTGAATTCAATGCAAAATATTCTTCAAGGCATTGCAAGCTTAATACCCCATACTTTGTGCCGCTTACCATTCAAGACTCTTTCTCTCCCCCGCGCATAATACAATTTCATGCCTGGGGCTCGAGGAAGGTCGGATCCAAGCCTTCCGATCGCCAACGTCACTATTTGAAACCCTTCGCGTCTCCGGCATTCAAGAGACGCGCAAATCGACGAGGACCCCGGCGAACTGTCACTGGGATTTCGGTTTGACGTGTTTTTTTTGGGCTTGGGCTCCGGTGGCCCACAATTGGAAGAAAAGAACGTTCTTAATCATCACGGGTCTATATCACGCCCATCCCCTGTCAAAAGGGGTCTTGGCTTCCGGTGTGCCCCAAGGCACTTGACCTGTGAGATGCCGTCATTCGTGACTATTCTTGTCTTGGTTCATTGCAAACCATTATAACCGCATGACGTGAACCGTGTCATAATACGTAGTTTAACATGTGGTATATTTGGGAATTCGTTCATGATTTAGAATAGTCGTAACAAAGGTACCACCAAGACAGAGTATCCCCCAGAATCGTCCCCAACGCCCGTGAGAATGCCCAACCAAAAAAAAAAAATGCAAATGCACGCAGGAGGCGACTAGCTCTCTGGTTGCGAAATAATAATAGAACAAAATAAGAAGATAACAAGAAAAAAGAAATAAAAACGCTGTAAACCATAATCTCGATCCAGTTCACACCCAGCAAACTGCAGTGATGCCAAATGACCTCGCTTCACAACGAGTCGAGATGCAGGCCCAAGGGCATGGCAAGGCACCTAACCCGAGAGTCGCATAAGTTTGTTTACCCCCGAGTTGCAAGAAAACTGTCGTTGTCGCTCAGAACAGGCTGGCTGATGCTTGAAACCAAGCCCTGCCCTAAAACTCAAATCTCGAGGAACCTGAATAAAAACCCTCGAATCCAATCCCTCGACTTAGTCCGCAGAGAATAGTCCATTAATTTTCATTGAAAACTCCAGTCCTGGTCTCTTTTGATCTTGGGGCTTGCTGTACAGCGAACCAAGCCGAGGAATAGACCGAGAGTTTCAACATCGTCCTTCTTCCACTGATCAACGTGGGAATCAGGTGAAGGTCTTATTAAAACGTCTTGAATATGCGACCAACGTGGACGCGTGCATGACAACCAACCGTCATGCCAATGATTGCCTGGTTGTTCGAAATTATGGACTTTGAAGTGAAAAAAGTGAAGTAAGAATAACAGGCAGATGTAATAGCTAGCCTCATCATATTTGGCCTTTGATGTCGACTCTACGGAAAGCCTCTGCCCTCAGGGCTTCGAAACGCTGACCAGCCTTACCGGTAGCAAAGGCGATATAATCGGGCCGCTCTTCGAGCAGGTCTTGGCCATTGTGGTCAATAATAAATTGCACGGCCTCCGCGTCGGATTCGAAACCAAGTTCTTCGGTGACGAATCGAAGATTCACGTCAGGTTTATACCTATTGCTACCAGTTAGTGACTGGGTGACCCCCAAAGAAACCAGGTTCGCGGGGTACAGGGGAAGAAACTCACGCTCTGCAGATGTTACACAGGGCTGCAAGACGCTCACGGCCAACAAACATATCCATCAGGTAGGCGCCCATATTTGGCGTGTCCAGGTACAACTGGAAGAATCGATGGTAGTTGCCCAAGGCCAAGGCTGAGCGCACGTTGAGTGCATGTTTCAAAGGCCTCTCTTCTTTCTCTGCTGGGGTTAGATCTGCCATCGCGTCGTTCAAGGCTGAACGATTGGCAGTGTGAATGAAATACAAAATACGATAGGCTTTGAACTCGAGGGGATTGCCTTTCAGACCAAGCTGGTACAAAGCACGCAGCTGAGTCTGACACTGATTATACTCACCCAAATCCCCCTTTTCCAAAGCAATGCGTGCGTGGATCTCGTATACGGAAACGGTAAACTCGTTCTTGATGTGTTGTACGGTAAGGTCCTGGCGCAAGGACTTGAACTGATCGCAAATATATGAGTAGTTGGACTCCTTCCTCCACTTCTTCTTCAGCAGGTCAAGGGTTTGGTGAAGGATCGGCTCAGGCCGCACTTGAGAAATGACGGGTGGCCCGGTCAGACGGAGGTAGCGCTTTTCAAGCGTTTGGCACGTGCCGACAATAGGCCCATCTGAAGGAGGCGGACTGGGAGAACGGTACGTTGACTTGTAGCCTCCATCGAACCGGCGTTGGCGCTTCTCCAGCTGCTTTTGGAACTTACTCATAGCAGCCTTGTTCGACGATGCTCCGGGGGCAGGACGCTTGTCGGTTGTTTGATACGACACACGACTCTCAAGCGGATTGCTCTTGGCTGACTGCCATGGCGCCGTGGCGCCAGGCATGCCATCCGAGGACATGTCGCTGGACTTCCTCTTCTTCTGGGTAGGGGCTGCAACATTCCATGCCGTGTTGGGGAGAGCTACCGTCGTGGACATTAAAGAAGCCAGGCGCTCTTGCTTGATCAGCTCCTGGGGGAGGGGGTATTTATCCCAATCCGTTGTGTACATAACACCGGTTTGGTGAGCATTCGAGATCGTCTCCTTCAACTTGGCCTCCATCTCGGTACGGTCAACGGTATGGTCCATATTGTCGGGCAGGAAAGATCTAGCAACATATTGTCGAACGGAAAGGGGCCAGTCAATCTTTTTCGATTGCTCAGCCGGTTGAGTGGCTGTCTCGGTAGTTGTGGATGTGACTCCTGAATGCGACGAGTAAGAGGTTCCTTGTGATGGGGAGTACGAGTGCTGGGCAGGAGCTACAGGGCCGAAAGATTGCCGAACTGAGACAGAGGTGTAGGCTGGGGCGGCATTCGGTGCTGAGGGTTATCCCATGGTCAGCTCTCGTGCCGTGTAAAAGTTCGAGGATATTGAGAGTAGATGAGCTTACCAGGAGAATACGATGCATATGCATGTGGTATACCAGCAGCCTGGCTCCAAGATGTGTTGGGCATCATGGTAGCAGGATATAACCGCAAAGCGGCTTGCAGTAGGCCAGTGAAGATCAAAGGGTTAGTAGCGGTGATAGTAGCAGTGGTAGTAGTAGCAGTAGTCAAGGTGGATTTGGGGCGACTGAAGAGAACAAAAAATCGAGGATTTTAAAGAAATTCAGTGACAGATAAGCACAGAGTCTGAGGTGAGATCTGATGGGGACAAAAATGGGTGTTGGTTGATGGTTGGGTTGGGAGAAGCAAAGTCGTGTCAGAATGAGAATGGGAAGAGGTGCGACGAGAAATGAGGTTTATGCTTGCTAAAAGTGCAGACTCGTGGGTGTGGAGGAGTGGAGCTAGAACCTTTGGCTTTGGTGTGTAGAAGTGCGAAATGGGCCGTGCCCCCAACGAATCCTTAGTTGGTTTAGTGCGCTTTTTCTCCGACTGTCTTATGTAATAAAGCAATGCCCCCCCCCCCCGGCGAGTGAGTTTAATTGGTTCTGATCGGGTGATCCTCGGTGGATGCAAACCGAGCGGTTCTGTACCCTGTCCAAGCACGAGGCAGTGGAGTCTTCCATGACGAGCAAGGCGAAAGGGAAGTCCAGTCCACGATGCTAGGTCCCGTATCACTCCCGCCGCTTCGACGTGTCGTGTTAACTGGATTGCAGTCGAGGCGACCACTACGCTTCAGCCAGCTCGCGCCGAATGTTTCTCAAGCAAATTGATCTCACAACCGCGCTCCGGCCCTCATATCTGCCAGACGAAGTGCTACTATGCCTCCAGGATAATGTGGGGCTTTACGAGGGGTGAGCTGGGCCCCTCCAAACTCTCTGTATCCGTCACCTTAAATCGCATCGCACCCATCATGTAACCAAGGGCTCGTCGTTGGTGCTGATTTATTTCCATTTTGCCTGCAATCACAAAAGAAAGTACAAGCTTCCCAATCAGCAGAACGGACAGGTCTACCTGACATCACACCGCATCTGCTATGTCGACAAGAATGAGCCGAGAAAGCACTCGGTCGCCCTTGATCTGAAGGATGTAGAGCGATACGAGTTCTATGCCGGCTTCCTCAAGTCGTCTGCAAAGATCACGCTGGTGCCAAAGCCGACCAAAAGACGCTCGGGTCTGCTGCAGCAATCCAGATCCCCCGGGTCTCCATCCCCGCGAACCAGCGGCGCTGCAACCCCGATACCGCGGCCGGCCAGCACCCCAAGGTCTCTGGCGCTCGACAGCCCTGCGCCAAACACCACGGCGACATGGGTCTGTACTATCTGTAGCTTCTCGAACCCTGTGCCCTCAAACTTTGATCCTGGCACCGCGAACGCCCATACTCCGCTTCCACCATGTTTGGCATGCGGGATCAAACCGGCATTGACGCATGTTCTCAAGGCCGCCATCTCTAATGTTGCCAGTCGACCCGCTCTGGCAGCACCCCTCCCTCTGCGGCCGCAGGCTCGACCACTGTCTACCACTGGCGATTCTGGTCAGGAGTTGCTTGGCTCAGGAGCGAAGGGCAGCCCGACCCCAACGGCAGATCCTGAGGCGTCGTTTCAATGCCCTCGCTGCACCTTTCTGAATCATCCCTCGCTGATGTCTTGTGAGATATGTGGCGCTCCGTTGGTATCTCAAGGTGTTCCTGCCGAGTTGACAGCGGCAGATGATCGGGTAGACTCTCCGGGTCCATTTCTCACCCCAGTTGGTAACTTACCTGGTGTCGAGAATCCCGAAAGTGTCAAGTTGTCATTTCGGGGTGGTGGAGAGAAGATATTCTATGAGCGTCTCAAAGGATCCATGGCGCAACGCAAGTGGCTTTTGCAAGATGCACCCCCAATACCCAGGTCCCTGAGAGGCGGTGCAGCCGATGCAGAAGGTGGTCCGTCGGGCAGGGGTACCCCCAACGAACGTGTCAAGACGGCAGGCATCGCTGGGCTCGAGAAACGGGGTATTGATTTGCGAAAGAACAACGAACTGGTGATCGGTAGTGCCTTTGAAGATCTCGAGGCTCTAATGGCCTCAGCGAAAGATATAGTCGCGCTGGCTGAATCATTTGCGCGACAGGCAAATAGCGGTGGCGCATCTTCTGAAGCGAATGCCATTTTGGCCGAATCTGCGACTCAGCTAGGCTTGGTGACTACCAAGGACACCGTCGGCGGAAGCAGTTCAGAATCTCTGTATATCTCCGAGCTGGCGAGGAACCTGGCCGAGTTCCTCACTGATGACGCAAGGGGGGTGTTGCGGAAGGCCGGCGGAATAATCAGCCTCGTGGATTTGTGGGCTATGTTCAACCGAGCACGGGGAGGAGTCGAGTTGGTGAGCCCCATGGATCTCGAGAAGGCAGTAAGGCAGTGGGAGACCCTGCAGCTTCCCGTCCGTTTGCGAATTTTCAAGAGCGGAGTTATGGCTGCACAGGGCGCCGACAGAACAGACGAGAGCATAGTCAAGGCCATCCTGGGTTGGCTGCGAGACTTGCACGAGATACCACCAGATCACGAAGTGCCTTGGAATTGGCGCGAGTTTGGTCGAGGAGTGACAGCACAGGATGCAGCGGAGAGGTTTGGTTGGAGTATCGGAGTGGCCGAGGAGGAGCTGGAGATGGCTGAGGAACGCGGCGTCCTCTGCCGTGAGGAGGGTATCGAGGGCTTGAAATTCTGGGAGAACTATATCGATACTGGCGAGGGCCTATCTCCGTCTCAACTGGAGTCAAAGGCAGCCAAGGAGGCTCAGGCCCGGATCTACAAGGCTCTGAGGCAGACGGGCATGTTGTAGAGATGCAGGGCTGACTTTCCGAGTGTCTGGTAGACTTGGAAAGACGTGAGGAATCCAATATGATAAAATCAAAACGATATGTATGTTCCCTTATTAACACTAGCTTTATGTCTATGCCCGCATTCAAGCCGTTCTATTTCGCAGGGTATGTTCCGTACACACTTTCCCAATCAAACTTCAACGATGTCTCACACTAGATGGAAGTGCAGACCAAAAAAAAACGAAAAGAAATCAAACCAACGCCATTTCATGCCCTTTAACATGTATACCTTGAGGTGCGACGACACAAACCATTCGTTGCAATGGCGCTCATATCGAAAATCAAAACAAACATTACAGATAGCCCCCAAGCGCCCACCCAAAAGCCGTAAGAGTATGGAATAAACAAGAAAGGTGGGTGGATAAAATAGGAGGAGGTCGGATCAGCCCCTGAATGCACTAGGTAAGCTTCTCCATGAACTGCCTCCGAACCTTGAAGTTTACAACACCTCCAATTCCGAAGGCAGGGACGATTCTGCAAACACGAGCACATGAACTTATGGCCCAGTTGCTTCGTACAGATGCCCAGCGTTCAGCCCAGGTTGGGGAACCTGAACGGGCGCAGGTTGGGCGGTTGTAAAGATCGAGGCCGAGGAGGTGCGGCGGAGTGCTGATGATCTGGATGGCGGCCGGGGCGGCAAACTGGGCCAGAGTCTGTCCGCTAATGTGCTTCTTGAAGCCGTCGGATAGGTGGTTGTTGAGGTACGGGGCCAGCATAATGGGGAGATTAAATGAGGCGAAGATAGTGACGGCATCCCGCATGGCGAAGAGTAGGTAAGAAGGCAGCGGTACGGGCCGCGGGGTTGCGCCAGGCGGACCAAACATGCGGGCGAAAACCTGGTCCTTGTATATACCAAGGCCAGTGTTGGCAGTTGAAGAAGCGACAAACTTGGCAGTCCCCGATGTGACTAGTGTCGCAGGCTTGTTCTTGACTGTCGACGTCGCTGTGTCGAGTGTGTTGGCTGTGAGGTAGGTTCCGCCATATGTCATGCAGATTAGCGCAAAGGGTCGCGCGAATATGATCGTGTGTGGCCTCATGAATAGGTTGACGAGGGAACTCTTGACGGATTCTATCAGCGAGCGACGTCCAGATGCATTCTCCATTATAGACCTGCAGTGATGAACCAACCGGATGTCTTAGCTTGGGCCCATCGAAGTTAAGCTGTTGAACGAATCCAATTTAAGCTCCTGTAAAGAGTTCTCTCTTACCGATCAATAATTGAAATCAGCGGTGCTACCATGGTGGCAGCAGCGGCCGCTGAGATAGCATCGGCAGCGAGGCGCCATCCCAGATTTTTGGTGTTCCATACGCGCTGCGACTTTGAAGATGACGTCGGCATGTCAGGCTTGGAGAAAGCAACAGGCGACGAGACTACAGCTGCAGCTGCTGTTGCGGCAACTATGGCTGCTTGCTTGCGACCGGTACCCGTATTTCCGTTCATGTTGCCGTCGATGTATTCCTGTGATTAAAAAGAGAGGCCCAGCCTATGAAGGCTCTTCCCACCGATGCGACCTCGAAAATTCCAGTTCGCGCCGATTCCTGGTTAACGGCTGAGACTAATCTGGGTTTGCGCAACACCAAAACGAACGAATGGGATTGTTGGACAAGAGCACGGAGAGCCCAGGGTAGTGCCAGCGTCAGGTTTGGTAGGTGGGCGCGCGGCCAGAAGAAATTCTTTATGCAGAACGACGATGAAAACCAAACTCGATCAAACAAAGGGCAATGATCGTTGCCATCATATGAGCCACAGCCTTGGTGTTTTATCCTATCCTGTTAACCTCGTCTCTGACGACAAGCTCAATCGCTGTGGCTTTTTTTGTTTTCTTTTTCAGGTTGGTTCCCTGCAGATGATGTTATGGTTGCACGTTGGAGAACACTTGGGGTGGCTAGGGTGCGCTACGAAAATGAACGGCTCATCTTCTAGACGACCGATGTCGGCAGGAAATCCGCATTCAGATGTCACCCCTGTCCTAACCAATTTATTTGAGTGGGATCTGTTTACATCGCACGGGAGACATTTTGTCTAGGAGATTTAATACAAATTTCCCAGCTTTGATGCAAGAGCAGGTTTTGGGTTTGTCTAAGAATAGAAGCTTTGTTCTATCTCTACCTACTGTAGTTCAAATACTCGGTAATCATTAATTGTGAATGCTATGACGGCATACCTAACTGCTGCCAGCATCCGATACATGTATACATCCATCATGTCCGTTGCCATCTGATTTCTCAATTTGCAGCACTCACTCAGCACGGAGACAATGCCGTAGGGCGGGTTTGTCGGCGGAGTTCAGGAAATGACGTGCCCACCATGACCGTCCAATGGTCAGCAGGTAAACAAAAAAAATGCTTGCTTCAACACAAAGGGGTGCAGGGTGGGCTCGAGCCGAAAACCAACCCTGGACGCTACCCTGGACGCGTTTTCGGGGTCTCATGTTTTACCAAGGGTAACTTACCCTGTACCAAACTCTGGTCACCTGCTTTGGTTACACAAACAGTTGGTTTTCTATCAGTAGAATGGAACGTCACCAACATAAATACTCCCTGGTCCTAGACTAGTTCTAGAATCTATTGATCAGAGTAGGTATATGAGCCGTGCCAAGCTAAACACACATTCGGGCTTGACCATAGAACTATTCTCTTACTGGTGTCATCAAAAGTCTCGTTGGTAAGTTATATATACGTATCTGGTAGGTACTTGTGAGTAAGATGTGCTTGTTGGAATCCAGTTTCCAACAGATCGGGCTTCCGGGCTAGTCACTGTCTGTTACATATTGAAACGGATCTGTGCTTTAAGCCTTTCATCATTACCATACTGATATATTACAACGTTTTGCTCAATCTAGAACGCATATATTCATCTGAGAAATGTTTTCGTCAGGAACCAGTTTCAGAGCCTTTGGTTTCTATTCTACTGTTCCCGAGCTCAAACACAACGAGGTGGACATATGCTTGAGTGACTGTCGAGAATTTCATAGAGTTCGCAATTTGATATTGCAGACCCACCAGCTTTGGGTAATCAACATGACCTACGAAGAAATTATCCCATGAACAATCTCTCAGCGTATTGCTGTCAACAACTAGCGAGCGTGCAATCATTGCCGCGATTCACATGGGGATCAGTCATGGAATTGCTTGGTGAACATGAAAGCCAATTGCAGTCTCTTGAGCAAAAGCAGAACTCGTGTGAGTGACTGGTCCGCACGCAGATGCAGCATGAGCCGGGTAGCCACGGTGGTCAAGATCAAAGCATAGCGTCAAAGCTATACTTACCTTTGCTGGCACTAAGATCTTGCCCAATTTGATGGATGATACTCGTCGTCTTTATCAGGCATCCATGACTTGTCGCCACATGTACTTAGTAAAACGGTCCAACAGCATCGGCTTCTATTAACGACATGGTGTCGTCTATAAATTTACACGGGCCCAGATGGCCATGATTGTGGTATGCTTCTTCCCTGGGATTGTACCGCTCCGTGGTAATGCTCGTCTCAGTGCTTTCCTTCGCTCTTCCCCTTGCCAGAGTTGTCGTCGAGGAACTTCCTGTAGAGCGTGCGTGTCGGTTAGTCGCTTGATCAAATGGCTTGATGTTCAACTGACAGTTCGGGATGTTTGAGGACGGTACGGACTTGATGAAATCAGCCTCGTCGGACGAAGCAGCATTTATCGGGGGGGTAGTGCCCGCCTTGGGGACCTTGCTCGGGCCGCTCAAGCTGGCGTAAACACCGCCGAACATGGCGGTCAGGACACCCATCGCCAACTGGATAATGATAAATGTTAGTGTCGATAAGTCAATGGCTGTAGACGCAATCGGCCAATTCGCTTCCATGCTCTTTCTGATCGCGTATGCCGACGACCGTCCACCTCATCTCCGGAGAACGAAAGGGAGCTCATACATAGTGCGATCCAACCTTGCGGCCGGCGATCTGGTAGTACTGGACCATCTTGAGAACTGAGGGCAAAATTGAGGCGAGCGGGGAGATATTCGTCGAGGTGTTGAAGTTTGATACAAGGGACTCGACGGTGGTTGGCTTTCGCGTTCAGCTTCAAGCTCGGATAGCCTCAAAGCTCCGCACAGATTGCTCCTTGCCGATGACTAAGGTACGGCTGACTCAGCAGCACGTGCTTGTATGGCCAACAGCAACAGCTACTTACTAGCGAGGTTACAATTGCTTTTCGTGGATCCACCTCGGGAACAATTGGAATTTGGAAGGTCTGTCTGTGACGTAGACATGGTTTCCTAGATATGAGCTCTGATTGTTCCGACTACTCCGCGATTATATGCGACAAGGTAGCTCTCTCAACACCACCCCGCGATTTGCTTTACTACATCACTAAAGTCGCCCGACATCTAATCCAATCTTGAAACCTAACTTGAAAGTAAAGCCAACAAAATGCGGTGGTCGAACAGCAACAAAGAGCCCGAAAAGTCCCCCAAGGCGGAGGGGGCATCAGCTTCATCTAAAGACACAAGTCAGACCAAAGATGGGTCGAGCAAGGCTTTCGATCCAAACGCACTCCCGGAAAGGCAAAAGCTCAAGCCGTCCCTTCAAAAGATTGTAGATCAAGCCGACAGGGAAGACAACTTTTACGACCAACTCGTGGATGGCTAGTAAGGCTGCCACACTTTCATGCGAGCGTGCTGCCAGGTGCTATGCCTAATAATCGTATGAACATGTCGCTAACTCATTATGGTACCTCGCTCCACAGTGCTCCGGAATCAACGGAATCGAACGTTCGATATGCAGGATATGCCGCGCGCCTGCGCACCATAATGCTGTCGGCTCATCGTTATGTTGCGTACACCTCAGATATTGGCGAATCCTTCAGGCCCGTAGCCCACCCTTACCTCGTCAAAGGCGCCTACGGCGTTTCGTGGCTCTACATACTAGGAGATGTTTGCCACGAGGGCTACAAGGCCTACTGGCAAAACCAGCGCACGCGTAACCCACAGATCGCCTTGACAGCTCATCAGCAGAGGATACTGGGGTCGGATGCCACGTCTGAACCTTTGAGCAATCTTGCGCCTGGTGTAGTCACACCTCTGGAGGACTATCGCACAGTGATGGCCCAGCGAGCAATCTTCCAGAGCTTGGCTAGTATGGGCTTACCCGCTTTCACCATCCACAGCGTGGTAAGGTATTCCGGCCGAGCCTTGAAGGAAGTCAAAAACAAGAATATCAGGACATGGGCTCCCATCGGTCTTGGATTAGCTGTTGTTCCATTCCTACCATCGCTGTTCGACAAGCCTGTAGAGGATGCCGTAGAGTGGACCTTCCACGAGGCATTTGCGACTGTTGGCGGGAAAGAGTATGTCCAATCTTCTCTTCCTCTGTCGCCTGAACCACGTGCTCACTCTAACCCGCACTTCGTTTGTAGGACTGTTGGAGAGGCCCCTGCTACTGGCAGGGAACGGCAACTGAACGAGAAGGTAAAGGAGAAAGAACTCTAGTGCAGGCGCTACATTGTGTGTATGATGAACGGTGTGTTGAGCTTTGAGGCGATGCACTTGACAAGTATATACCCCGCTTGTTGATGATATATAGCTACCCTACTCAACGTTAAATAATTTGAAAAGAAACCATAACCGACGCCTCGCCAATGCACCACGAAACAAATGATAAATATCAGAAAATGGACAAGAGGCACGATGAGCCGAAACCTCGTTCACATTTCTATAAGCTCTTGAGGCGGCCCAACACCACGAAGAAGAACAATTGTGTTCCCACTGACTAGTGCCGATCCCACCTTCTCATTGAACTCCAGTAGCCGACCGCCTTCAACGTGGAACACGCGCAGTTTGTCACGTTCCGACTCGGACTGATTGTTGACATTTTGTATTTGCAGACTTTTGGCGGCGGCATCCAGAACCCGGCCTATAACCCAGTCCTGGCTGTAGAAGAACTGACCCTTTGACAGCTTTGCAACTGTAGTTTCGGCCTCGGCCTCAACGTACAAGTACACCCTCTTCTCTGGAGGTACCTTGTCGTCGCCCTTGGCGGTCTTCTTGAGGTTGTTCACCGCAATCATACGCTGAGCGGCGCTAGAAGGTTTCGGCTTTGGCAGGGCCCGCCCGGCCTCCTCCTTCTTCTTGGTTCCCCAGGCCCTCAGCCGACTCAGCGCCGAGCGCGCCTTGTCGGCCGCGTTCTCCACGTGGTGCTGCGCCGCGGGGCGTGCGCCGATGGGCACGAGGTTCTTGCAGTTGTGCTCCTCCTGCATCCTGTGTTTCAGGCAGTAGTCGCGGTTGCACGTCGAGCAGTGCACGCCGGGTACCAGGCCCGTGCCGATGGTGGTTTTGCAGTCCGGCGAGGCGCAGGGCTTCTTGGTGACGCTGTCGTTGATCATCCTGCCCTCGCCGGCCGTGGGCCGCGAGAGGGCCGCCTTTCGTTTCCTTTCGGCCCAGGCGCCGGCCTTGGTGCACTTGTGGGCCGTCTCGGTGCGGTGGTCACCGCAGTAGTAATGGCCGCATGACTGGCACAAGAACGGGAGGAAGTCGAGCTGGTTGCAGTATTCGGACTCGCAGTGCTTGCCGATGAGTTCTACGTTGCCCACCGAGCCTTCTCGGTTGTTCTGCACCATCTTCACGTATGAGGTCTCGTCGCTCGTCGGGGGATTGTTGGATGAAGAGGCTGCCATCTTTGCGGCTTTGTCGTCGGGGAACGACGGAACATATATGGTGTTTTTGTAGCTTGGCAAACGTTGGTAATCCAAACGGGCGTGTTTGAGGAATGAGTGCCGTAGTTTAGGTGGCGGAATGCGAGATGCGACTCGGTCTTGTCTAGGTTGAAAACATACGTAGGGTAATATGTAACAAGGCTATCAGTCTTGTGTCGTGGCCGGGTATCCGAAGCATGCGATGTGGGAAGCTGATGCGGCCCATGGTGCCTGGCTAGCCTGGAACTCAATGGACCCACCTGTCAAAGGCCAAGACCGGCTTCTTTGGGGTTGATTGATAATGCGACAAGAGGTTGCTAGGAGGTCCTAGAAGAATCCATGCAACTAATTGAAGCATCGATATTTGATGCAAGTTACATATTGGTGCGCAACATGGCTTCGGTAACTAGAACTAGACCTAGACCTAGTTTGATAGGCTATTGTTCTTATACTCTAGGTCTGTCAGCATCATTACCGGTAGGACTCGATGCTACCAGCCCGTTTTGCCAGTGTAGCCCATCCAAGTTTCCACCGCCGTTTGGTATAATATCTTCAGTTAAAAGGGCTCGACTCGGTTATTTGACCAATACCAGAGTAGAACAGACCACGATCCCAGGGAAATTCAGCTTGGTATCCAACAAGGCTTGCAAGGTAACTATAGTCCGCATACTATGATCAAATATTGATATATTCAGTCCAGACGGTGAGTGACGTCCTCAGTGATAAACACTCTCGGGCGGCATCGAGGTTCCCCGCCCTGTGGAGAAAGGGTCTCCATCCTGCGGGGGAGGGGCGAAATCGGACAGCTCCAAGCACATGCGCCTACAGGAACTTGGAGGAGAAAAAAAAATCGCGACAACGCGCGCAGGCCCTTGTTTATACGGAGCAAAATCAAATTGCTAACAAACCCAAACAACAAAACGCCCCCCCTTTATTTTCTATCACAAGTACAACCCCCAGCTTTTACGATGGCAAAGAAGCGAGCAAGAGAGGCAGACGGCCTGAGCGGATCTGCTGCTGGTGCGAGCGGGGATAAGATGGACGAGGACGACAGCATGGACGAAGATGTAAATGCGCCCAACCCCAAAAGACCCGGGTGAAGCCTCGAAAGACAGATTTACTGACGTTCAAACATCAGGACTTTGATGTGGTCAACGTCGAATTCGAGTGGTTCAACTTTGACCCTGAGATTGACTTCCACGGAGTAAAGGCCCTGGTGCGACAACTCCTCGACGTCGACTCGCAACTCTTCGATCTATCCGCCCTTGCCGATGTAATCCTCACACAGCACACCATCGGATCGACTGTCAAGGTCGACGGCAAGGAAACTGATGCATATGCTTTCCTCACGGCGCTCAACCTGCACGAGAATAGCGACAAAGCACCCGTGGCTGCACTCACCAAGTACATAGCCGAAAAGGCAGCGGGAAGCCAGTCTCTCGCCATTATTCCCGAGTTACTGGCATCCGGCAAGCATGTCGGCCTCATCCTAGCAGACCGTCTTATCAACGTACCCTCGGAGATTGCACCACCCATGTATTCTATGCTCATTGATGAGATAGAGGCTGCTGTCGAGGACAAGGAGCCGTACGAGTTTTCGCACTACCTCATTCTTTCCAAGACATATACCGAGGTCGAATCAAACCTCGAGGTAGAAGAGCGGAAAAAGAAAAAGGCCAAGGAGGAAGCGCCTTTCTTTTACTTCCATCCGGAAGACGAGGTCCTCCAAAAGCATTCCCTGGCATATGGCGGCTACCCCTACACCAAATCGGACGAATCTGTGGCGGACAGTAAGAGAGCTTTCCAGGAGATGGGGGTCAAGACGCAGGGACACATGATTTTGATTGAGGCGGGCAAATTCCAAGGGGCTGTCAAGGCCATTGGTGATTACCTCAGTCCACCATCTTAGTTCAAGACAAAAAGAACAAAACCCGTTGACACCAAAAAGCTCAAGCGCTGGGCTATCATGTATACGTCTATGTGTGTGAATTGATGGTGGTATCGATATCAGGATCCTTGCAAAATGGCAGCGATGCATCCTTGGCCTCTCAGGGCGCCGGCTGCAGCCTCTGCATCAGATACTCGACCTCGACCTCTTTGGTCAGGGGAATGACGTAATCCCGGTACATGGAAACAACAGCTTCCACATTAATCTTGGACGGTATGTCATGCTCTGACATGGTAATAGGGTCCCTGCCGTAGGTCTGGACCTTGAGCCTGAGCCTATCCAGAACTTGCTTCTCAACCGCCTCATTGGTAATAGCTTTGCCGATGCCCTGTCGATCTCCAGCCTTGATCATTTCCGTGTACTTCTTCTCCTCGCTCCGGAACTTTGACTCGGCCACAAACTTGCCAAAGTGAATGCGGCGCGAGAGGGCCTGAAGGCAAGCAATGTCCGCTGTGGCGGATGATCCATAGTTCTCCTGGCCGGCACCTCTATCCCCATGCTCGGGCTTCGGGCAGGCGGCAGGCAGGAAATGCTCCGTGTAGAACTCCTTGATCTTGGTGTTGACATTAACATCGTTGGGGTGTAATATCCTGGGGTAGTTCAAAGAGGGCAAAATGGGAGATTGGAGTGCTTCGGGGAAAAAGGGGTATTCATCCGGAGACTCGTAGCGGCGAATTAGAGACTGGACCCTTTCCTGTTCCCACAAGCACCAATCCATGAAGCTCAATGTGCTGTTTGGGATTTTGACAGCACCAGAGACGTATATATTTTTGTTGAGGGGAAATTGGACTCGTTCAATGAGATGGAACGTGATGCTGTCCTCAAGTCGACTGTTTGTTTGTGGTGAGATTAGCCAGGACTTGACCTGAGTTTACTGGGCAGCAAGTTATAGGTGTCTGAATGACGTTTTGGGCTTTTTATGAGACATGATACAGACGGAGAAAAAAAAGAAAGAAAAAACTCACATTAGCTGGAAACGGATCTGTTTAAGATCCAGAGCCGAATTGGCATCTGACAGATCTATCAAAGATTCCATTGAGGTGACACTGCGTCTGCTTAGTTGGTTGCTCAAGGCGTGGACAGTTGCCACGTACATCGTCACGATGCTTGAAATCTTCATGTTGCCTGTGTATTTAGAACATACCTTGAAGAGAAATAACTTCTCGGTGATAATTCTTGACTTTGTGCTTTAAGATTAACGAGGAAGAGCCGATGTAGGTATTACTTGGCAGACTCTACCTGGACCGGGAAGATTCAATGATGACTCCAAAGTTAATTTGGATTAATGACCAGAATTTTCCAACGAGCTTGGATACCCTGACAGTATAAAGCCCATAGAATAGAATGAACTGGTTTTGGCCACCTACCCAAGTTCAAGCAAGCAAGAGTAAAGTTTTCCGGGGTTGGTCTTTTAGCATCAATTATTAGGTATCTATTCTGCCGACATCGGTCCTTGGACTGTTCACATCGCGACAATCCAAGGAGGGGTTCTTCTTCCCCCAATTGTGTACATGGTGTAGTTAGTTCAAAGGGGCTTGCAAGCTCAACCTTGTCATCCAAGAGAGATCCACCGAGTCTCCACAATCAAAACAAAACCAACCAATAATGATCCATCGACGCATCTTCCAGACTTTTTGATGCATAGTGACGAGCATAAGCTGAATCGATCCGTCCAATGCCGAGCTTTGGTCTAGACGTGCACTCATTCTACAAAGGACTGACTTGCACATCCGCCAAACTTTATCCCGCCCGCAGCCCTATCGTTGACGCAAAACCGAACAAGTGAGCAGCTAAGCTAAGCCTCGTTGTTTCTCCGTGGCCCGGGGCACTCACGGGCCTCCCTACCATTCATGGCGTCTCCCGAGGATGAAAATCCATTCCAAGATGACCCCGGGCAGGAGGACGAAGACGGTTCCATCCTCTCGGTATGTCGCCCGCACTCCACGCCGGCCAATCTTACTTTGTTAGGCCGCATACAATGTCTCAGAAGAAGGAACAGGGCCTAACATTTGACATCGTGACCCAGCCCCGGGGGCTTGAGGCCTTTAGCCGCAAGGTGACAACGACGGCGAGCCACCTGATGGGCCCGGTGGTAGACCCTTCGTCCAGCGCCCCCTACCAGAGCGCAATGACAGAGGTCCAAAAGCACCTGCGCCGTCCGAACCTCCAGCGCAGCATGTTCTCGATGGCCCGGACTACTCCTTCGGACCTGGTGCGGTCCAAACTGTCCACCCGCGAGATCCAACATCGCGCCCTCGCACACGTTCCAGATGACATGCTCGCAAACATACCTGACGACGACAACAACAGCTACTCGCTCTTTCAAGGTTTCCAGGCCAGCTTTCCCGAGCTAACCGATGAGGGCAAGAAGCACCGCCGCCGTGTCTCGCGCGGACGCAAGCTGCTTGAGGAGGGGCCCACGACGCCCGAGAATGGGACAACAGGTCTTCAAAAGCTGCGCAAGGAAAGGGCATCCATGTCGCACGAGCTGGAAATGCTCGGTATACGAAAGAACATGGCCAGCAGTGAGATCCGCGAGATAGACAACAAAATTGCCAACTTACATGGCATGCGGAGAATCATACTGGAACGCCTGGCGGCTCTCGAGCAGGAAGAGACGCTACTGGAGCATGACCGTAGGTTTTTTTTTCTTATCCTGAAGGTAGTCATCCGTATTCTGGAGAAAAGTTTCTGACGTTAAATCGCCCGAACTTAGTAATGGAGGTTGAGGCTCGAGTTGAGGATGCTCAGATGCTTGCCGACGAGGCAGAGTCAATAGCACAGCAAAGCCCTACCAGAGATACTGATGCAGACGCCGAAGACAACGATGGCTTCATGTCACAGTCGATATATGAAAAAATACCATCCGCAGCAAGCACTCCGTCCAAATCGAGGAAACCAAGGATCGTACGCCGCAAATCGATGGCCGTTTTACATGAGCATTTCGAGCCTGGCACCTCCATCCGAGAACTCCGGGCTCATCAGGACTGTATTACAGCGATGGATTTTGATGCTCCCTTTGGAACTCTTGTATCGGCAGCGATGGATGACTCGGTGAAAGTTTGGGATCTGAACGCCGGGCGCTGCATTGGTTCACTCGAAGGGCACACTGCTTCAGTGAGAGCACTGCAGGTCGAAGACAACATCCTGGCAACAGGATCTCGTGATGCGACAGTGCGGCTCTGGGATCTTAGCAAGGCGCACTACGATCCCCACGGTAGTCACTACAACGGGGGCGACGATGACGACGATGCAATGGCTTTTGAGAACCCTGACGACCAACCCGTTGATCCTCCCGCCGGTAGCATGGCCGACTGCCCATTGTTCACGCTGTCTTCGCACATGGATGAGGTTACAGCGCTGCACTTCAAAGGCGATACGCTGGTGTCAGGTTCTTCGGATAAGACGATACGGCAGTGGGATTTGGTCAAGGGCAGGTGTGTGCAGACGCTCGATGTGATGTGGGCCGCCGCACAAGCCTCAGTCAGTCTTGGTACCGGTGACGGAGCCTGGAGACAAACGGCTAGGTCCCAGGCAGAGGATGTAGACTTTGTCGGCGCCATACAGGTCTTCGACGCGGCTCTGGCCTGCGGAACCGCCGACGGCATGGTCAGGCTCTGGGATTTGCGCAGTGGACAGGTACACCGGAACCTTGTCGGTCACACCGGTCCTGTGACGGCCCTTCAGTTCGACAACATGCACTTGGTAACGGGATCCCACGACAGAAGCATCAGGGTAAGAATACACAGGCGGATCCCACGGGTATATGTGTTGGGCGAACTATTGACCTTGCTAACTGGCGATACCTATAGATATGGGACCTGCGGACGGGATCTATATTCGACGCCTTTGCGTACGACCACCCCGTCACCAGCATGATGTTTGATGCGCGCAGGATTGTGAGTGCTGCTGGTGAGGATGTAGTCAAGGTATACGACAAGGTTGAGAGTCGGCAGTGGGACTGCGGGGCGGGGATTAAAGCAGCCGAGGAGATGAAGAACCCGCCTGCCATTGTCGAACGTGTAAGGATAAGAGACGGCTACATGGTCGAGGGTCGTCGCGATGGCATTGTGGGCATTTGGACTTGCTGATTTTAATATTGTATATTAACACCACCTCTTGGACATGGTATGGTGGGCCTTGTCTCCTTTCGTGACTTTACGCCAATGAATCAGGGATCTTATCAAAGGTTACCCATGATATATCTTGTCAAAAAGACGATAAAAGAGCACGCTGTAGTTGGCGGTAGGAATGAAAATGTATTCGAACTTTTGATACAGTCTAGGCCCTATTGCGCTTCATTATCCTGCATCACCATGCCTGTTATGTTAAACTAAACAAAGAGAACGAAAATATGCCTCCCTATATGGTATTTACAACTTGGAAATGATGGCGCCAGCAAACTCGTGAGTCTTGGCCTTGCCGCCAAGGTCGCCAGTCAGGGCCTTGCCCTCGGCGAGCGTGTCGAAGGTGGCCTTCTCAATGCGGTCGGCGTACTCGCCGAGACCCATGTGCCTCAACATCATCATTGAGCTGAGGA
This sequence comes from Pyricularia sp. CBS 133598, assembly GCA_004337975.1. Classification (NCBI taxonomy): domain Eukaryota; kingdom Fungi; phylum Ascomycota; class Sordariomycetes; order Magnaporthales; family Pyriculariaceae; genus Pyricularia; species Pyricularia sp. CBS 133598. Next base: position 2,176,388 of record RRCJ01000004.1, read on the forward strand.
GAAGGGCGGTGGGGTTGGCAAGACCCTGGCCGGCGATATCCGGAGCGGAACCGTGGACTGCCTCGAAGATGGAGCACTCGTCACCAATGTTGCCCGAGGGCGTCAGGCCGAGACCACCAATCAGACCAGCGCACATGTCGGACAGAATGTCACCGTAGAGGTTGGGCATGACGAGGACTTTGTCGTTGTAAGGAAGGGGGTCGGTAACCATCTTAAGGCAGGTGTTGTCGAGCAGCTCAGCGTCGAACTCGATGCCAGGGAAGTCCTTGGCGACCTGCTGGCCCACGCTAAGGAACAGACCGTCGCTCATCTTCATGATGGTGGCCTTGTGGACGACGCGGACCTTCTTGCGGCCAATCTCCTGGGCATGCTGGAAAGCGAAACGAAGGACGCGCTCGCTGGCCTCGCGGGTGATGAGCTTGATGCTCTGGACAACACCATCGACGACAACGTGCTCAATTCCAGAGTACTCGCCCTCGGTGTTCTCGCGAATCAGGACCGTGTCGACGTTGTCGTATGGGGTCTTGAAGCCCGCGACGGACCGGCAAGGTCGGAGGTTGGCGAAAAGGTTGAAGGTACGGCGGAGAGTCAGGTTCAGGGAAACGTGGCCCTTGCCGATGGGGGTCTGGACAAGGCGACGAGCGAGCACATTAGTAGGGATATTCTGGAAGAAACGACAAGAGCGAGGCATTGGTGCAGAACGTGAGTAGCAATCGCATCAGGTGTCCAAGTACTTACAGCCAGGGGGCCCTTGAGGGCAACCTTGTTCCTCTCGATGCTCTCAATGGCAGCATCGGGGATGGCGGTCCTGCCGTCCTTAAGAATAGGCGTCACATCAACAGGCTCCCACGAGACCGGGGCCTGCAGTGAACGGGCAAATTCATGTTAGCTCTCTGAACTGTCACGCGACGATCAGGTCGCGGTGTAATTGGTGTGAAAGGAGGTTCACACACCTTAGCGGCCTCGAAAATTTGCTTAACAGCTTCCGAGATCTCGGGGCCAATACCGTCACCCTCGATCAAGCTGACTGGGTAGCGACCCTACAAGAATCATGTTAGCATGATCGGTTTTTGAATGCATGTCGTGTGCGGTATGTTGCTATGTTGCAGTGCCCGGCGAAGCTAGATTGAGTGATTTTCTGCCGTCACATCATAAACATGGCAAGGAATTGGAAGTGCGCGCCGGCAATGGTGTCGAGATTGGGTGTCGCTTACGGAGGCATCCTTCTTGCCGGTGAACTTGGCAACGCGCTCGCCTTGCGACGAGTAGTACCTCTGGTGCTGGTGGCAGGTAACAGGTTAGGAATTAGCACAAAGTACGTCGCCGGCATGGTTACTGGGGGCGCGCAGGGCTCACAGAGAAAGCAAATGTGGCTGCGGCCCTCGGGGCAGCAGAGAATTGGCGGGCCACAGGCGCCGCGGCGGCAACTCTTCGCAGAGCCAACATTTTGTATGTGAATGGAAGTGAAGCAGTGGAGGGACGGTCCGTGGAAATATGCTTCCGTATGCGTCGGGGGTTGGATTTTGGTGTAGAGGGTTGATAACTACTTCGGACTATGGACGAGCGGAGGGACAAAATAAAATCGGCTCGGCTTAGACTGGACCTGCTAAAATCATGCACCACCGGCGCGATCCTAGTTAGGCGGGTGGTTTTGGTGTGCACGGGCCATGACCACGCTGGAGCTTCTAGTCTGTATTGACTTTTTGCGGCAATTCAGGAAGGAAAAAAGTTACTGTGGAGCTATCTCGCTCGCATTTAGCCCGCATCCGATCGGTCGTAACGGCTACGATCGGCGATAGTAACAGTGAAAACAAACCTACGAAGTAGAAGACCAAGGCGAACCAACATCTTCCACAACTTCAATAAGACAAATAACAACAACAAGGTGCGGCGGTGGTGAGGGCAAACTTTGACTTTCATCATATATGTTTTCAGACTTGTACAGATTTTAAACATATTTTTGACTTCCAAGGTCGGGCAGTCCAATAATTCTCTCCTGGCATTTGGTCTTGATGATTATTGATTTGTTCTTACCGGCGCACGCCTACCCGCACATGACTAGTTCTAGAACTAGAACTAGATAGTTCAATGTTCCCATGTTGGGACCTTGGGTGCTAGAACTAGCATAGGTAAGTTGATACTTCAGTGCAATGGCAATGCACGACCTACGTATGCTCCCATGAGTAGAGTAAATAACTTAGGTAAGCTAAGGGAAGCTTGGTAATGTAAGGTAGGCTACCTTAGGTAAGGTACATAACGTAGGTATGTACCAACCTAGGAACCTACCTACCTACCTTACCTTACTAGCTGTGGTAAAAAGTCGGATATTGGAAGTTTATGAAAACCTAAGAGCACTTTCCCGATTCGAACTGTTGACCGTTTGATATTGGCCAGTACCGACCAACATGGAAGGACTTGACCGAATGGTCAGGGAGTTTAGTCTTTGGAGTTATTCAAAGTGAGGTAAAGGTACCTACTTAGGTAAGCCAAGGGAGGCAGGAACGTTCCAACCAGAGTATCGGCTCTGAGCTAAGCAGGTACCTATCTTTGCCAAAGCGACTTGCCACCCAAGATAATCAAAAACCAATTGAAGCTTTCTGCACGGGGACGGGAGGATTACTAGGCAATGATGACATTTAATCGCTTAAAATTCCCCACCAAGTCATCCATATTCTCTCAGCCTTGCGAATTGCGGAAGCTTCGCCCACGGCTTTTATCCACATTTCCGTCTAAACGCCGGAGCTTTCTGTTGCATCACCCGCTTTGTCATTGATAAGTGTTGTTGATTTGACCGGGCGAATCACTCCATCCCAGCCAGCAGATCTTGCCGTAATAGGTCTTTTTTCAATGGGCCTGTGAGGTCTTCTCCTCAGGAATGCATATGTTGACTAAATCAAGTTCATTCGGATTGCACCCGTTTAAAATCCGAGCTCCATCATTTATAAACACCTCCGCTTCTACTCAAGTTACCATCACTTTGTTGACCACTTATTACCACTTGAAATTCTGCGTGCAGATTATTACAACCTCTCTTCCCTCAGTATAGACACCTGTCCAAGCAACCATCCACAGCAAACCAGCCCTTGCAACAATGGCACTTCCCATGGCACCGCCGGCCAAGAGCCCTCTGGGTCGCTACAGACTGTTATCTCCTACGGCGGGTGTCCGCGTGAGCCCTTTGTGTCTTGGTGCTATGAACTTTGGCAACGGCTGGTATGGAAAATAGCTCGGTTATATGCCAGGACTGTGGTCTATTAACTAACGTGCATCGTCAATGTATTCAGGAAGGAACACATGGGCGCTTGTGACCAGCAGCAGACTGAGGAGATTCTCGATTATTTCTACAGCCAGGTATGAATTGCATGATCAGTCACGGGTTTTTGAGGCACCGTACCTGTTAACTGGTTTACTAATTTACTATTCATAGGGTGGTACGTCATGGGACCTCTAATTTAATTTGTACCAAGTTAGAGTCCAGGAGAACCAGCCGTGGGTGGACGAGAAAGCTAACCTTCATGTTTTTTTAGGAAATTTTATCGACACAGCCAACAACTACCAGTTTGAAGAGTCCGAGACATGGATTGGCGAGTGGATGAAGAAGCGAGGTGTCCGCGACCAAATGGGTATGTCTAGAAATTCCCGGGGGTCTTGATGCCTGGAAAGTTCTCATTCCACGTTGAATGGAAGTCCCAGAGCCATCTCGTTAAGAAAAGAAAACGGTTGTTGACATGAACTCTTGACTTCAGTCATTGCAACCAAATACACGACGAACTACCGCTCAGGCCCTGCAGGTCAGGGGTCAATCATGGCCAACTACACTGGTAACAGTACCAAAAGCCTCCGTTCGTCAATTGATGCGAGCTTGAAGAAGCTCCAGACCGAGTACATTGATCTCGTAAGTGAACCCAAGAGCCTAGTCAAAGGCTATGCATTAAACGGTTGGTCGGTCAAGACAATTGGTGCTAATATCAGGCGACTTGCAACAAAACAGCTTTATGTTCACTGGTGGGACTACTCGACCTCCATTCCAGAGCTCATGCAAAGCTTGAATCAGCTTGTGGCGGCTGGAAAGGTGCTGTACTTGGGTATCAGTGACGCTCCTGCATGGGTTGTGAGCAAGGCCAATGAATACGCAAGGAACCATGGCCTCCGCCAGTTCTCTGTGTATCAAGGCAAATGGTCTGCTGCCTCGAGGGACTTTGAGCGAGATATTATTCCCATGGCCAAAGATGAGGGGGTGAGTCGCGAGAGTCTACCGACACTCATGCAAGTTTTGAAGCAGCCTCAGTGCTAACAGATTGGTATTTCAGATGGCACTCGCGCCTTGGGGCGCCCTCGGATCAGGCAACTTCAAGACAGAGGAGCAAAGGAAAAGCACTGAAGGTCGCCGTTTCAGACCCGCCACAGAAGCTGATATCAAGATCAGCCAGGTGCTCGAGACCATGGCTAAGCGCAAGGGTAGCATTATAACCTCTGTGGCGCTAGCATATGTCATGCACAAGTCTCCTTATGTCTTCCCCATTGTGGTAAGAAGCCTGCGCTTTCTGCTCCCCCTTCCGTGGCAAAATTGATGGGAACCAAACAACCTGACTTGTGCGATTTTAAGGGCGGCCGTACTGTTGACCATCTCAAACAAAACATCGAGGCCTTGGCGCTGGAGCTGACTAGCGAGGAGATCGCCGAGATTGAGGGCGCCGTGCCTTTTGATCTGGGATTTCCTCACGTCATGCTCTGGGGCGAAAAGGCCCCAGAGAATCGCCAGCAAGTCTGGTTGGTCAACATGGGAGGTCAATTTGACTATGTTCCAGAGCCCAAGGTATGTACTGTACCCTGAGCATTGTCCGAGACGTTCGTCCTTTTGTCTAACTTTTGATTAGCCCATCCCGGCCTCCAAGGGCGGAGTCTAGGGTTTCCGTTCAATGACATCTCGGTGGAGGTGGCGAACAAGGGACTATTAGGTAGAGGGTGACGGGTGTGCTTACAGAGGCGAGAATCATTCCTCGCACAGAAGGCGTTATTATGCGACCAAAACTGATCGAGGCCATCATAGTTGAGTTTTTCAAACAGACATACATGAAATGAGAGCAAGTTTGAGGTTTGGCTGCTTCTGATCATATCGTCATTGTATGGCTCAGGTCTATCAACTGTAGCGAAGGAGCAAAAAGAGAAAAAAGATAGCAACAGTATACATATGATATCTGTATGAAACTATCAGAAGCGACAGTTTCCAACCAAAAAGGGGCAGCTGCTTGAATGTTGTGGATCAACTCGCCCACTTTGCTGCCTGGTTCTAGCATTGCTGATACACTCTTTCACGGGCTTCGATGCTGGCTTAGCCCTCGTACTCAGAATCCGATAACTCGTAGGTTTGCCAGGTCTTTTGTGTTGAGTTTCGTTGAACTGCTGAGTTCCCGGATCTCGCACCTTCCAAGATAGCGATTGAAAAGTTCCAGGGAGTCACGGGAACGACAGGGAGAGATGACGGCCTAGCCAGCCGAGCAACTTGCGGAGTTTGCGAAATAACACCCGGAAATTCGCCCGAGCCCTCCAAAATACTCCGGGAGCCGTTTGATGGAAGGGCAAGGCCCTCTGCCACGTCGGCGATGGGCTTTCGCCCAGACTTGGGGCGGTGATGTTGCATGCTATTCAAACTTAGATCATGCACGCTACCAACATGCGTACGTCTTATCCGTTTGGATGCTTTCTCCTTTGCAGTCGGCTCGTGCTGGTCAAAATTGCTATAGCAAGAGAGTGCGCCGAGATCGAGTATACCAATAGCAGAGGTCAAATCTGAAGCCTTGCGCTTCGAGCCAATGACATGTCCCGTAGGCCTAGCCTCTGATCGAGTGAAGCCATCGCCAGAAAACCAGACGCGACTGCTTTCTGATCTGACCTTATGTAAGGCCTTATAGCCTCTGGGTGGCGGTTTTGTGCAGTTCAGGAATCTTGTGTTGGAATTCCTAGGGTTCATCGGTGCCACTGCAGATTTGACCCTGTAAGGGTGCCGCGAGATGTTTTCTCTAGTTGGCTTTGAGGAGACTTTAACCTCTTCATTATTGTAAATTGCTATTACGCTCGTTCAGATGTGGAAATTTGTCAGAATTCTTCTTGAAAAGGGGCACGATGTTGGGCATTGCTGCCATAGCTTTCTCTGAATCAAAAATAGAACTCACTGTGATCATCTCCGTATTCAGACTCTGGGACTTCCACAAAAACTCGGGGGGTTCTCAACAAGGTTCTCCGGGGCAGATCTCCCTCGCCAGTGCAGAGAATGTATTCATCCTCGGCGGTCAATTCATCCTCGAACTTGGCATTCGTCGTCCTGGATGAGCAATTCTCGGCATCTTCAATGGATTTACTGGCGAATTGCGGCGAGCTGAGGTGCATACTGGTAGCCTGCCGCGGACTCTGTCCCAGGTCAGGAGATCCGCTACACGAGACGTAGGGTATCAAAATGTCCAAGGGATTGTTTTCCATCAGGTAAGTGCACGGATAGCAAGTCTGGGGGATGATTTATGACTGCGGCAGGCGGCTAAGATGCTGAGTTCTTTGCAGTGGTGAACGGTATATCGTTGTGCTGGAGTCGAGGCAAAACGTGTATGGGATTACCTGTTTCGATTCGGGGATCATATTGTTGCAGTCAAGGTCGGATGGGGATGGCACGTTGATCATGATTCTAGGAGCAGCTCGTGTCTGGTTGCTCGTCCATTCGCTGTAATAGTAGTACTTTGGCACTGAATAAGTCGGAATTGTCAAAGCTTGGGCAAAAATGCAAGTTTGATTGCCACTTCCTTTCTAACAGCTGAATAGTAGACCGGGAAGGAGCCTCCTGATGCTAGGTATGCAGAGACTTGAACAGGGAAGAACGAGACTGGGACACTTCGACTTGCATACTGGTTGAATCGTACTTTCCTCTGTTACCTTCGGTAGGTAAGGTAGGCTTCTTTGAAAAGTCCACACTCTCTCGGAATGTATGGGGAGGGGTGTGCAAACGGCACCTCTACCTTGGTGGGCTGAGGGCACTCACCGGTGGAAGTATTAGAGCGATGGACTTTCTTACCGAACTGGCTGTGCCAAGTCTCGTCCTTTTTCAAATAACCAATAATCAATCACAGCTCTTCATCAGTATTATTCGATTTCAAAGCTATCAGTTCCCATCAGCCTCCGCACGAGACCGATGATGTATCTCTACTTTGTTGATCATATGCCTTTCTGCAAACCTGCTTCATCAGTCTCCTTGGAGCCATTCTACCCGTCATCAACTCAAATGCTTCTATTGCCATCTCGCTAACCACTCCCAGGCCGTCGACCAGTACCCAATATGGCGATACTGATTGCTGATATGCCCGGATCTGTGCTACCAGGGGCGTAACAAGAGGCTCATACGCCAGCTATAATCAGTCAGTACAGACCCTAAGAGGTTCATTCAAGAAAGAAATATGGATATTGTGCGATACATACCTCCACCACAACACCTCCCGTCGGGCTGCTTAGCCATTGCTCAGGTAGTGTAAAGTTCACAGGCAGGCCATCATCAGCACTGATTGCAGGCACACAGGATATGATGACTGTTGGCATCTCATACAAATCAGGCCATCCCTGTGACCGCGATGGCAGAACGTGGCAGATTTGAGGCTGTGAAGGTGTAGTCGCGATCTTCTTCTCCCTGACAAGGTTGTTGAAATGTTCGGCTACTTCAGACGCATTCCGCTGTGTACGGTTGTGTATAAAAATGTTCCGGCAGCCCAGCTGAATTAGGGCGTAAATCGCTGCTCGGGCCATGCCACCGGCCCCGACAACCAACGCAGTTGTCTTGGACGGCCTCACATAGTTACGTGGACTGATGGAACGCTTGAGACAGGTCAGGATGGAGCTCCAGTCCGTATTGTCACCATAAAAGTTGTTTACGGGCCCAGCCTTGTTTCTGGAGGTCGCATGACTGAGTATAGAGCCCGTTTGACCCCGAAGTGGAAGAAGCACGTTTACTGCGCCGATGATGCTGGCATGGTGGCTCTTGAGTTTTAGCTGGGGCATGATGGCGACCTTGAAAGGTGCGGCCAGAGAAGCGCCACCAAAGGAGCTGTCATAGCAGATGCGGTAAAGCTCTCCAAGTGTTGAACATGATACAGCTTGGAAGGTGTGCGGGATCCTCGAGAAGTCATATGCGGCCTGGTGCATTGCCGGTGAAATCGAGTATGAGACGCTCGCGCCGAGGACATAAAACCGAAGGGGATCCAGTATCAGCTGAGTGAAGAGTCGGTTGAAAGAGTTCTCGTAAGTGCAGACGGTCGCCAGATGGTCTGTGTTATCCATGCCAGAATGCTTAACTGGGATCAGAATGTTTGACTGGAGAGGTGTTCTCGCACCGAGAACCGAAAAGTCATAAGCGACAAGAGGCGGTTTCGGATCAGGTATCGTCGCTTGTATCTTCTCTTTGAGCTCCAAAAGCCGCTCTACCGGGTTGTCGCCAGAACAGAACCTTATCATCCGGACAACATCACAGCCCAAGGATTTTGCGTTTACAAAATTGTCCAGCTGGGATGGGTCTGCCCAAGCCAATGCTCCCATCCCCAGGTACCAAAAGTTGCCGATTATCCTTGTTCTCCCTCTGCGTTCCAAGACTCGACTTACCAAAGTCGAATTCCTTTGCAGGTCTAGACTGATGTAGTCGGCATTGAGGCGTAGGCCTAGTTCGAGCAGATCTGCGTCAATTGCGTCCTTCTCTTCCTGGCCCCTACGGCGCTGGTTTCTTGGGTTCTCCTCCACATGAAATATCAATGGACAGCCCAGATTTCTCCTTATGAGGGCCACCTGCTTGGCAATGACATTGGGCAAGTCATCCGGCCAGCAATCCACAATCAGCTCGACACAGTCGCCCGCAGCCTCGAGGTCCTCCCACGAAACCGACATTTCTAATAGCCACGAGAGACGGAGCCTGAGAGCGTAGGAATATTGTCTGAACTCGGGTGGCAGAGCATGTATGGAAAATGGGCTCTCAAGAAACTTCCGGCGCCAGCCTTGACCTTGTATCAAGTCCAGAAACGTAGTAAAATCCTCTTTCGCGTTGACGAGGGTTGAGGAGCTCGCAGATAAGGCATCCCATCGAGGGGATCCAGTGTCGTCGATCGAGGCATATTTGGTGCTGGAGGGATCGAAGAGGTTGAAGTACTCCATGTTTGAGCAGCGCCTATGACTCTGGTCCGCAGCCAATATCTGCGTCGCATCTGACTGGTCCAGAAACCTCTTCATTTGGTCCTTCTCACGATGAACATATACGACCGGATTCGACCTGCAATACTGCTCCAGGATGTGTTGGGCTTCGTCCGACAGACTCGTCATGCCACACACGATAATGCAGCCGTTGCGGTTAATATCTAACATTCGTTTGAATACATCTGCATTCTGCCGTGCAAACGCATCTTTGCCATGCTGTCGCAAATACGTAGCCCGGGATAAACCGGTGATTTGCTCAAAGCAATGGTCCTCAGTTACTAGACGTCGGCGGAGGTGAAGGGCGGCTATGAATCCCAGAGACCGTTTGCCGGCACCCCGGCATCCCACCAAAATGATGGAGGCATCCGGATCATGCAGACGTTGGTTTCTGGGCGAACTGGGGGTGGCAGTTGACTGGTTCATCGCCAGGGCCGCAGCGCTGACTTCCTCCTGCTGTACCGAATTGTTCATTTAGATGTGCCCGATGCCTCGGGGTAATATCGGATTTTCCCCCACCCCCAAGGACCAGCCGTGTGTGTGTGTGTGAGAGAGAGAAAGAAGAAGAAAAAACAACGAATCGATGTCCCGCAGTCGGGACCAATCCGCAGAGCAAGCCAAATGGAGTACCGGTGATGTTCGAAATATGCCCAAGTTCTCGTCAGACAGCAGCAGGCAGGTATGGCAGCTTAGGGCTATGAAAATCGAGAAGAAGAAGAAGAAGAAAAAAAAGAGCCGACACTGAACATCAAAATATGAACGCGCGACAAGATCAGAAAGTGCATGCCCCTTCCATCGAACCATGCGATGATAAAAGTAGGCACAATATGAGCAGCAAGTAGGGCGCCATGCACGTCACGGAATCCACTCTTAGATTATGAAAGTGAGCGGGATAGGATAGAGGTCTATGGAATATGCCCTGTCTAATACGGCAGATGTAGCGGGATAACCCAGGAGTTGCTGACAATTTCGTATGCGGAAATACATTTTCCCCGTCTGCACGCATACTACAACACTACGAGGGTGTGCTACCTTATTTTTAGGTGGTGCATTAGAATTGTTGTCCACACGGGCCTGCCCCACTCGGCGAGGTTCTTGTAATGAACTAACTGCCGTGATTGCTTGCCCATCGAAAGCTATTAAGGGTTAGGAGAACACCACACCCCGCTCCACCTCGGCTTTACCGGGCAATCTGCGCAGGCTTGCCGATGGGCTGGGGTTCAGGCTGTATGCGGCTCAACTATCCGATTATGTCACAGGCAATGCTCGTAATTATCAACCAAGGCCCTATGTGACGATGATGAGCACCGTCGCCTCTATTGCCGCAACCGAAAAGGCCGCCGTACGCCGGCCGGATGTGCCAGATTGGGAGGCGGCGGCGGCGGCCAGTGATGCGGTTAGTGAGGAAAAGCCTGCCAACCCCCGCAAGAGGAAAAAGAGCTCCCGGGCGTAAGTTTCCCCCAAGAACAATCATGATGGGAACCACTAAAATATATATAAAAGGAGTTGTGCCGGGCTGACTGGAGAAATAAATAACACCTTGCGGCTTTGCCTCACACGGCAAAGGGGCAAGGGTCAATTGTTATGTTTTTTTTTATTCAGTTGTGACTTCTGCCATGTCAACCACCAACCATGCGACAATGCAAAGCCACGATGCGGCTACTGTGAGAAGCACGGAAAGCAGTGCCTCTACCTACGACCCCAGAAGAAGAGAGGTCCGGCGCAGGGATATCGCAATGCCCTGCACAGCATGCGAGAGAGTGCAGCTGCTTGGGGTGTGGCCTTGAGCTTGATACCTGACCTGGACACCATGGTGGAGGCAGCAATAGCCCAGAGTGAGCAGGATGGCCAGGCAATTTCTGTGTCAGTCAAGGACCCAGATCAGCAAGATGCCTTGATCGCCTCGTGGCAGCAAAGTCGGGCATTTAGGGCATTCTTTGGTGATGAGGCGGCTGCGAGCGCAACGACTGGGGCGGCAGCATCAGAGAAAGAGGAAGGATCGCCAAAGGGGAACGAAAGGGTGGCCACGGCTCAAGGTACTCGTTCTGAGCGGTCACAGCCAGCTCCCCTGGCGGGGGCAGACTGGCCGCCGGCCAAGACGCAATCGCCACCGCCGAAACATACTAGCTTTCTCACGTCACCTTCACTACACGATGGTACCCTCGCGGGAATCCAAAACATTTTTGACGGCATGGATCACAGTCTGGGCTTGCCATTTTCAGTCTCTGACCTGGTAGTCAAGGACGCAGAAAGATCGTAAGTGCAAAGGACTGATTGGATCTCATCTACCCATGGGCCATAGACATCATCAACACGACACTGTTGTTTCTTTATGCTAACCTGTTTCCAAATAGCTCTGATGGATTCTCTCAAACACTTGGATCGCTCGGTTTCGCGCCCGGTGAAACTCTAGAAGATTTTGTTGCCATGTCCTCCAACCCCGAGCCTATTCGCGAAGGTCCAACAGAGGAGGATCCTTCTCTAGGGAGTGAGATAGATCAAAAAGCATATTATGAACTCCTCATGGGAAAGAGCTTCTTTCCTTGACCATGGGTTAGGCTCGTTCCACTGTATTGCGAAGTTCCTACTTTGCAGCAGGCGGCAGCTCCGCCAGCGGTCCCCGAACCGAGCTATGACAAACGAAAACGTTGTTGTCCGGCATGTTCCGCGTTGAAGACTACAGATGCAACGAGGATAACGACTAGAATTTGGCCCATTCAGTCCCAAACATTCAAGTAGCCGCGGGCGGCTTGAAAACTCAAAGAACAGCTGTCTGCCTCCAATAGGCAGTCACTGAAACAAACGATAGGGGCCTGACCTCAGTGACAGGATAAAATTGTCAAGGCGAATAATGCCATTGGAGGTATCCTCGTCACGCATCGACAAATACACAACCGTTAAGATGGCATGTTCATTCCAGATTGCGACAGCGCAAGGCCCAGCCTACATCAATGGGCTGTGGACTCTATGATGCAGCAGAAGCTTTTTTCTGGTGGCATGCCTGGCTATTATGCGAAACATCGAGGGTACGGCAAAGCAGGAACCATGTAACTAACGATACTGCTGTGGAAGATAGCAGTGTTGTCAGGGGCTTTGGCGTTTGCAACAGATGTGTAATGGATGGAAAGAATATGAGGTAGATTCGTACCTGTGGTGGAGAGGGACAAAAGAAGCATAAGGACAAAGCTAGTTTATATTTGCCAACACTAGCTGGAAGTACTATACAGAATCTTAAGTCGACGCGAAAAAGAAGTTTTTTTTTTTCTGTCTCTTTGGCTTTTTCTCTTTTCAATGGCCATGTCGATGAGCAAGGGGTCTAAATCAGGGTTTCAAGGGTTAGGGGAGGCTTGCAGAGCCAGTGGGTCGTTAATTTCTCAGAAGGTGGGGTCCAATTAACGCGTCCAGGCAAGTCGCGGAAGGTGCCTGACGTAAAGTACTGTTCCCTCCCTTTCAGCTAGCTTTAGTTCTAGTGCTGCCTGAATTTACCTGGGCGACTTGGGTTAGATGGTCCAAGGTGATACGACCTCGCCATTTTCAATATACTATAACATTTCAAAGTTAGTTCATGTTGACAAACTGGCTGTATCCCAGCATCCCGTCGAGATAACAATCCGCAAGTAAACAAACCCTTGGAGTCCATCACTCGAAATGTTGCTTTCTTTTGCTACGCTTCAACACGTCTCATGATGGCCGACGTAGCCACAATCAAAGCCATTGAGGCAGGTGTTGTGAGTAAGACCCCGAACCCTGGCCCATATCTGAACACCGCGTGAAGAAGAGACGAGAAACAATCATGATGATCTGTCTGACTCTGGTTATAGGTCCATCAAATTCAATCAGGGCAGGTCATCGTTGACCTCTGCTCAGTGGCCAAGGAATTGGTCGAAAACAGCCTGGACGCCGGTGCTACGGCCATTGACATCCGGTTCAAGAACCAAGGCCTGGACTCAATCGAGGTCCAGGATAACGGCTGTGGAATTGCACCACAGAACTATGCAGGTGTAGCCCTGAAGCACTACACCTCCAAACTGTCGTCTTTTGCAGACCTCGACACGCTGCATACCTTTGGGTTCAGGGGTGAAGCGCTCTCGTCGCTCTGTGCGCTGTCACATTTCACCGTGACGACATGTCTGCAGTCAGATGTTCCCAGGGGCACGAAACTCGAGTTCGAAGTGTCTGGCAAACTCAAGAACACGAGCTTGGTTGCGGCCCAGAAGGGAACTGTCGTCACCGTCGAGACCCTCTTCCATAACCTTCCAGTCCGCCGGCGAGAGCTGGAGCGCAACATCAAGCGTGAATGGGGCAAAGTCATCAATTTACTCAATCAATACGCTTGCGTTCAAACCGGCATCAAATTCACCGTATCACAACAGCCAACCAAAGGCAAGCGTACGGTGCTGTTTTCAACCAAGGGCAACAAGTCCACCCGTGACAACATCGTTAATGTCTTTGGCGCAAAAACACTCTCCGCTCTTATCACCCTGAACCTGGAATTGAAACTTGAGCCGACGACGAGCAAGATGACCGCCGCTGCGACAGGAAGCACCCGACAACAAGGCGAGAAGACTACAGTATTTGTACGAGGTCATGTCTCACGACCAGCCCGTGGCGAGGGGCGACAAACTCCAGACCGGCAAATGTTCTACGTGAACGGCCGTCCATGTATTCTCCCTCAGTTTGCCAAGGTCTTCAATGAAGTTTACAAGACCTACAACTCAACCCAATCGCCATTCATATTTGCCGATATCCAACTTGATACTCATCTATACGACGTCAATGTCAGTCCTGATAAGAGGAGTATTCTTCTCCACGATCAGGGCCGCATGCTGGATAACATGAGGGAGGCTCTCATCGAGCTTTTTGAGAAGCAGGATATCACTATTCCTGTCTCTCAACTGACAGCACAGAAGCTCACTACCCCTTTCAAGATGCCAACGGTTGTAGGGCGAACCAAGAGCACGCCTGCCTCTGCACAGCAACATAAAGATGTGCAGGACGTTAATGACGATGACGATGGAGACGACGGAATGGACACACCTGATCGAGCAAATTCGACACAGAAATCTGGATCTGCCATTTTGAACCAGTCTCCGGTCGTGATGTCCGCAGCAGCCCCCGACTTGATCAGTGCTTGGGCTCAACGTAAGTCTGACGTACGCCCCGAGCTACGTACAGTTGATGCTACTCAAAAGAGAAAAGAAAATGTCCCAGACGGTTTGGCTACGTTCCTGTCCAACCTAAGAGGCGACTACAGCTACAATGACGAGTCAACGCCTTCGGAATCTGAAGGACAAGAGACAAACAATGCTGGGCAGGATGATGTGGAAGCCGAGCCACAAACACCCAACGCAGTTGAACCTTGCGAGGATGACGCTCAGGAGCAGATTGAAGAGTCACCGGTTCCAGCAATTGCACCCCCGAGAAGCCAGGGAATCAAAGCTGGCCAAACTCCTTCCGCGCTCTCAACGTTAAAGAGGCCATCCAATGAAGTTGCCACAATAACAATTGGCGAACAAACAGTCACTAGCGTTATCGGGGGGTCGCAAAAAAGGCAGCGCACCAGCCAAATGACACAAAATAGTCAGAGTAGCAAGTCGAAATCCCAAGTTGGGAAAGGGAAAGCTGCTTTGCCGTCGTTCAACGGACGCCTGTCGCAGATGTTTGCGGCCGCCTCAGCACGAAGGTCAGATCCTGACCCAGGTAGTCTACTCATGGATGATTCTTCCCCAGAGGATAACGAGGATATAGACGACGATGATGCCATGTCTGAGGCCCCGTTAGACCACAGCCAGGTTGAAGATGAATCAGATGGCGATGCTCACGAACGCAGAATCGATGAGAGCCCGCGGGCCGAAGATTACCAGATACCCCAGAGAGATTCGCCTCCTCCACTTGCCGAAGAGGAAGAGGAAGAGGACGCGAATGAAGCTCCTAATTCTGAACAGAATGAGGAAGCCCCGGAAAGCCCAGGGATGTTTGTCGACTCGGCTGACGACGATGACGATTACATAGAAGAAGAGGAAAAGAAGAGACGGGAAGAGGAGAAAGTACAGAAGATGATTAGGGAGGTGGAGAAGACAGCCAATGAGCCAAGCAAGGAGATGGAGAAGCGATCTCAAGTGTTTTTGAAAGGAAGGCCCAGGCGCAAGGACTCTACCTCGACGCTAGTGCAGACTTTGAGGCTATCCGATCTGTCTGTCCATCGTAAAGAGAGCATGTGGCGAGCGTCACTGGAGAGAATGAAAAACCCGAACGACAGAACTCGCGACGACAATGTCGAAGACCCTGCATTGAGAGCAGACGCTGACGGTGTGGACGCTGATACCGAAAATGCCGAGCAGAAGCTGTCTCTCACGATCACTAAATCGGACTTTGCGCAGATGAAGATCATTGGACAGTTCAATTTAGGCTTCATCATAGCTGTCCGTGAAGCTGCCGTCAAAGGCGCCAGTGATATCGAACCCAGTGGTCGGACCGGCGGCGGCTCGACAGATGACGAGCTCTTCATCATCGACCAACACGCCTCGGACGAAAAGTACAATTTTGAGCGCCTCCAAGCCAGCACGGTTGTTGAATCCCAACGGCTTGTTCGGCCCAAACCGCTAGAGCTAACGGCCCTCGAGGAGGAAATCATCATTGAGAACCAGAAAGCGCTGGAAACGAACGGTTTCATCGTCGATGTGGACGAGTCGGGAGATTCACCAGTCGGGTCGCGATGTCGGCTGCTCAGCCTGCCCCTGAGCCGCGAGACAACTTTCTCGCTGACCGATCTCGAGGAGCTAGTCAGTCTACTTGCCGACAACCCCGCGACGACCGCGACGACTGTACCCAGGCCGTCACGGGTCCGCAAGATGTTTGCGATGCGCGCATGCCGCAGCAGCGTCATGGTCGGGCGGGCGCTGTCACGACCCCAGATGGAAAAGGTTGTTCGGCACATGGGAGGCATGGAGAAGCCGTGGAACTGTCCTCATGGGAGGCCGACAATGAGGCATCTGTGTGGCCTTGGTACTACGTGGGACGGTAGACTTTGGAAGGAAGGAGACGGATTCGATGAAGTTGATGATCAAGATGATGTTGATTTTTCTGTTTATCCATAGATAAATATTTATTCACTGTCTGAGAGTGACAGCTGTTTTGGGTCTTTGGAGAAGACATTATTTATCAATATGGGACCAGGGATCTTGAGGAGGACGAACAATGTTATGTCTTATGCATGCGTGATATAGCTACGTAAAAATCTACCTATCCTATCATTACACGAGTTCGCGGAACAAAATGGCTCGTTACCAAAGCTCGACAAATCAGAAGCTCCAACACGTCAATTCCAAACAGAAAACGCCAAAAAAGCCAGAAAATCCCACACAGTGTCCAACATGTCAACGTCGCTTTTCTGAAGCGATAGGGCCTCCAAACTCTCCCAACCTCATATACAAACCAGTTAAGTAAGTTCCCATTCCAAATGAAACCGGTTTTCAACGCCAAAAAAAACAGAAACCCAAGTTAATGAAAGCCCGCTTAAAACTCCTTTGTCATAATAACAGAAAACCTGCTCAACCCCCATCCAAAGAACTCAATGGAGCCTGTTTCAATAAAAGTTCTTGGGTCCACCTGCCCGGCCTTCCTCGGCCACCTTGCCACTGACGTTGCGCCTGGCAAAGATGTTGCCGCCGCCATTGCCCATGTCGTAATAGTCATTGCCGGTCGACACTTGGCGTGGAGATTCAGTGTGGGTACGGCTGTCGCCTGTTCCGGCGACCTTGATGTTGACGCTGGTCACCATCTCGGGCGGCGTGCGGGAGCGGAGGTCACCGTAGGGCTTGGAGTAGAAGCCTGACTCTGGCTGGATGGAGCTGTCTCTCTGGCGGCCAGCCCAGGTCATGCGCTTGCTGATCTCGCGACCAAATGACTTGCGACGGGAAGCCTTTGGCGGCGTGTCGATCACCTCAGTGGAAGGGAACAAGTCTGCAATGTCTTGGCTGTCGTTGGCAGCCCGGGCGTCGGCGCTGATATCGGAGACGGCAGTGTTTGGACGATATTCGAATGGGGTCTGGGTGCGTGGGGGCGTCGAAGGGTTCAGGCGAAGAGGATGGTGCTGGTCTGAATAAACAGTATGTTGGTGCGAGGGGACTGGTGGCGGGGCGCTGCTGCTACCGAGATCAGACTCGTCATGGTCCGGAGCAATGTTCAAAGCCTCAGGACGGCGGTAGCGGGACGCATCGTCATAGAGTCCACGATTGGCAGCAATTTCATTCTCGTCGTCGGACTCGTCCGAAACGCCGTCATCCCGACCGAGATCGCGTCGCTGGCTGACCACTGAATAGGGACGATCTCCCATGGCAGCGCTAAGAACGAGGTTATTGATGGCCATCTGCTGTCGTTGCTGAGTTCGGTGAATAAGGGACTTGGTTGGCATCCAGGACTCGGTAAACTTTGGTTGACGGCCCTGGCTGCTGCCACTGCTGCTGCCGCGGGATCCTGGGGCTCCAGATTGCTCATCGAGGGGAACCCCAGAGTACAAGCCGCGAGACTGCGTTTGGGGCTGAGCAGCGTGATATGAGGGAGGCGACGTGGACATGGAAGCAATCGACATGGGGCGGACTGGGCCTTGCATGTTCTGGGCCTTGGAGTGGAATTGCGCATTGCTGGTGGTATCCCTGAAAGAGGTGTTGGAGGAAGCCTGATACATATGGCTCGGAAGATCAACACGCGAGTCCCTCTTGGAGTACATGCTGACATCGCTACCACGCCTGGTGTGGGAAAAGGGGACTGACGGTGGGCGAACCGAAACATCTTCATACGGTGCACCAGAGCGGCTGTGGGACTCGATAGGGGTAGACAGGCGACCTGTGCTGCCCACCGTGAAACTAGTGGATGTGGTCTCAACCGAGGACTTGTTGCGCTTGTGATCCTTGCGACGGCGGCCGGCCTGGACACGGCGGGCAGTCAAGTGAGACTCGAGAGGATTCATGTCGGGCGGCAGACGTGTGATTTGACGGAACTGGTAGGCAAGCCAAGCCGAGATGAGGAAGGAGAGAAAGTGAAGGCTGGCGCTAGAAATCAGGGAGTAGTAGACAGCCTTGATGAAATACTCGCGCAATTGCGAAGAGCCACGAATCAGGGATCCCCAATGCATGTTGTCATTGATGACGGCGATAACGCCAAACGTGAACAGTCCAAGACCGGTCATATCAAAAAGAGTCGAGAAGACCATGTAGCCGGCAGAAGAGGCTGGCGAGCGCTCGCCTGCGGGCCGTTGTAGGTGATATATCGAGTATGCATTGTGGGTAGCAATTCCGGCAGCCTTGAAAAATGTTGAGATTGGGGTTAGCAATGTTTCCTTTACGTTTTTCTTTCTGCGACAGTAATCACTTGGGAACTTACGGTGATGCGCATGATCCAAGAAGTCAACTCTGGGACATCGGTCAAGAGAATGAACATGGCGAGAACACCAAGTGCTCCAATTAGCTCAGGAACCCGTAGGCAGAGCTGCACAATTCTCAGACGAACAATCCATCTCTTTGTTCGGTCGCCAATCCTCTTGTCATTGGTCCGGTGGGAGAGAATTGCTTGAGCACTACAGACATGGGGGATTTGCAGTCAAGAGTTAGTGACCTGATACAGCCTGGCATTGATTTCATTCCAAAGGAATAGGTTGACGAAACAAAATACTCACTCGGGATGCTGATTGAACTTGACCAGTGGCCCTTCTTGCTTGGGCCTCGGTGGTTTTACCTCCCAACTGGCACGAGTGACGGCCTTGGGATCGAACGTGGTCGGAGGGAAACGCGCATCGTCGTACTTTTCCTGATCATAGAGGAAAGGCCGCTGAATAGAGTTCATTCTTGCAACTGCAATGAGAAGCCCCTCTGCTAACGGCGAGGGGCCGAGATGAAGAAGCGAGTGGTGGTTCTGGACTGGAATGCTGGTGTCTTGACGGCCCACACTCCGTCCAGCTTGCAACACAAGGAGAAAGAATAACGAAAGTAGGTAAGGTAGGTAGGTAGCTACCTCTAAAATTTGTCTGTAGATCGACCGACAGTTGATGTGTACAGGAAAAAAAATGAAATGCAGACAAGGTACCTTGCCCAAGGTTATAGCTTTCGGACATTTCAAGAGTGGGACGAAGGGCGGTGGAAGAGGCGCGTCGTAGTGAGAGCATCGTACACACTTTCAGCTCACTGGTTACCACGGCAACATGACGTCTCAAAGACCCCCCTCGGGCAGCTACGCGCTAAACTACCTGCCGCCACCAAGCCAGCCCTGTGGTGGAGGGGACATGGAGTACCCTGCAATTTCATAGCGATCCACTTTCAAGGTCTTACTCCTTGGTTGTCTCTGAAGCTTCCGTCGATTTGGGGCGCTTGATTGATTTTATCGGTTTTGAAGCGCTAATAATAAACTGCATACAAAACCCTTTTTTTCCCGATAGCAGGCTCGACTTCTTTGCCTGAACGCAAAGAAATTCAAACGTCCACCACGACGTTTTATCCCACGAGCCACTTGGTACTTGCTGCTCTGACTTGACAGTATGCGTCATTTGGTACTAGCAAGACCGAAATCGCGCATCGTCACACCATGTTGCAATCCTTCGGTTGCTCGCTCCAGCGTACTGGTCCAAAAAGCACAGCAACAGCTTAATAGAAGCCAAACGAGGGCCGCATCTTCATCTAGCACCATGAAAAGACATGAAACCCCGTTTCGTATGGCCGTGATTGGCTCCGGGCCGGCTGGTTTCTACACAGCCTATCATGTAATGTCGCGGATTGACAACGCCAAAGTCGACATGTTCGAAGCTCTGCCGGTGCCGTTTGGTCTCGTGAGGTTCGGTGTTGCCCCTGACCACCCCGAAGTTAAGGTTAGTGGAGGAACCGATGACTCTAGTATCATCAGCAGTATCACCTGAACGCTCATGAACAAAAACAAATAACAACAAAAAAAAATAACGAATACAATGTGAATACACTCTGGGTATAGAATTGTCAAGACAAGTTCAACGAGGTTTCTGCGTCGCCAAACTTTAGATTCGTTGGTAACGTGAGCATAGATCGCCCTAGCAACCACCACGGAGGTGCAACAATCCCCTTGCCTGCTCTCTTGCGCAACTATCACGCCGTTGTCTTTGCCTATGGCGCTATCCAAGACAGGACGCTTGGGATTCCGGGTGAAGACCAGAAGGGTGTCTACTCGGCACGTGAGTTCGTCGGCTGGTACAACGGCCTGCCTGAGCATGCTGGTCTGGACCCGGACCTCACCCAGGGCGACGAGGCTGTCATTATCGGCCAGGGCAACGTAGCCCTTGATGTTGCGCGGATGTTGCTCCAGGATGTCGATGTATTGCGCAAGACGGACATTGCAGAGCATGCCGTCGAGGCCCTGTCCAGGAGCCGGATCAAGAGGGTGCACATCGTTGGCCGTCGAGGCCCCATGCAGGCTGCCTTTACCATCAAAGAGCTCAGGGAGTTGGTCAAGCTAGATCGTGTGGCGTTGCACCCTGTCGATGCGTCCCTTGTGCCGAACCCCAAGGAGATAAAGGAGAGACCTGCAAAACGACTAATGGA
The DNA here is from genome assembly GCA_004337975.1 of Pyricularia sp. CBS 133598. NCBI lineage: Eukaryota > Fungi > Ascomycota > Sordariomycetes > Magnaporthales > Pyriculariaceae > Pyricularia > Pyricularia sp. CBS 133598. The sequence continues at coordinate 2,197,156 of RRCJ01000004.1, forward strand.
CCTTCTTCTCAAGGGTTCTCCCGTGTCGCCGGCAGAGTCCTCCAAGTCATGGTCCCTTGACTTTTGTCTATCTCCGGCGCAGTTTATCGGTAGCCCAGAGGACCCCTCAAGATTGAGAGCTACCGAGTTTCAGCGCACAATCTTGTCGAATAACTTTGACCCCAAGGCCAGCGTCCAGGAAATTTCAAACGAAACCATCACCCTGCCGTCTTCTGTTGCGTTCCGATCCATCGGTTACAAGTCGGTACCCCTACCAAGTTTCTCCTCTATGGGAATCGAATTTGATGAACACCGTGGAACCCTGCGCAATGACGGCCTGGGGCGCGTGGCAAGGGAGGTGAGAACCACGGGTGCTGCCATGGGTCAGGAGCATTTCAAAGGTCTCTATTGCGCAGGCTGGGTCAAGAGAGGCCCCACCGGCGTCATCGCCTCCACCATGGAGGATGCTTTCATCACTGGTCAAGTCGTCGTAGACGACTGGCATTCTGGTGCCGAGTTCCTGTCTTCTGGAAATGGACAGGGCTCCGGATCCGTCTCCGGTTGGGATGGGGTCGTCCAAGAAGCATCTGTAGGTGATGCCAAGGTTTTAGACTGGCAGGACTGGCAGAAGATAGACAAGGCCGAGAGGGAAAAGGGCCAGCTCAAAGGGAAGGAAAGAGAGAAACTGCCTACAACAGCAGCCATGCTATCAGTGGTTTCATGATTAATCGAAAATCTGGGGTGGCAACCGGATGATAACTGTACAAAGCTCTATAAGCTGTTTGGACCGTGCTCTACTCTGTATCTTATATTTTATATCATATAGATCTTGCGTCTGTGTAAAAACAAAAAATCTACTCATGACTTGCCGAGCTTCTCGGTCAGCTCTGGTACCTTTTCAAACAAGTCCCCAACGAGACCGACATCCGCGACCTGGAAAATTGGTGCATCGGCATCCTTGTTAATGGCGGCAATGACCTTGCTGTCCTTCATGCCAGCAAGATGCTGAATTGCGCCCGAGATACCCACAGCCATGTACATCTGTGGCGCAACCACCTTGCCCGTCTGCCCAACCTGCAGGCTGTTGTCGGCATAACCGCTGTCTACGGCCGCGCGCGACGCACCGACTGCAGCGCCCAGGGCGTCTGCAAGCGGCAGCATGACCTTGTCAAAGTCGTCCTTGGACTTGAGACCCCTGCCACCCGAAACCACGCGGCCAGCAGTCGCGAGGTCTGGCCTGTCCGACTTGGCCAGGTCCTCTGAAACCCACTCGGAGGCACACTCGGCCTTGGGGTCGGCACCGTCCTCGATGGCTGCGGATCCACCCTCCGCCGGGGCTGCCTGGAAGGCCGTGCCTCGGATGGTGATGATCTTGATAGGGTCGCTTGACTGAACCGTGGCGATGGCGTTTCCGGCATAGATTGGACGGACAAAGGTATCCTCGCTCTCGATGGCCGTGATGTCGGATATTTGCTGCGAGTCAAGCAAAGCGGCGACCCGAGGCATCAGCTTCTTGCCAAATGCTGTGTGGCCGGCAATAATGTGGGTGTAACCGCCCTTCTTGATGTTTTCGACTAGGAGTGGCGCATAGTTCTCTGGAAGACCCTGTTGAAAATAGCGGGAGCAACAATAGTCAGCATCCATCTTGTCTTCATCTGAGAGCAGGCTCAACAAGGACAGAAAATCAACTCTCACCTTCTCATATGCGCTGTTCTCAACAACCAGCACCTTTTCTACGCCTCCGACCTTGGCAGCCTCTTCCGCGACACCCTTCACACTGGAACCGGCAACGATTGCGTGTACGGAACCTCCGAGCTTCTGGGCGGCTGTGACTGCACTCAGAGATCCAGCATTGAGCTTCCCGTCCCGCTGCTCGAGGACAGCAAGAGATGAGAGCAGCCTCCGAAGAGCGGAGGGGCTGGTTGCGAAGGCTGCGGACGCCGGCCTAGTCCAAGGCTGGCCGAGCACGGCTCTTCGTGCTGCCGAGAGCATTCTGGTTTCGGCGGGGTAACCCTTTGCTTTTGGTGGGATTGAAGAAAATGAAGCTCGTTCGTTGGGGGGTCGTGGATAAATCGCGATGAAGCTTTTCTATGCTGCACCGCTGAGATTTCCTGGAATGGATCAATCAGTAAATCAATTGAATTCCAGTCGATGACGCCTGTGCTGTGATGCGCTGCGCCGCCCAAGGCCATCCACCCTCTCCCGAGGATAACCGCGGTAGACAGACGGTCTTGCTTTAACTGGACAAGTGCACACGCACCCACCAGTCAGCAAGGGGGTTAGGGTTACAGCTTGGTGCCTCAATTCGCAGGCAAAAACACCTCTTGGCGGGATAGCTCCAGCACGGGCTTCAAATTTCCTATCTCGCCAATTCACGCTTCGATTCGACGCGACACCTAGAGGAGCCCGGTTCCATCGCGCATGTGTCCCTGTCCCCAATTTGAACCATCGACGTTCGACAGCCTACAACCACATCCAAAGTGACTCAAACCCTTCGCGGGCATTTTCGGTTACCTGCTTGCGACACATATTCGATGAGGCATTGATTAATTTCTGGATTTTCCAAGTGCCTCCTGTTGTAACCGGGCGCGACTAGCTTTCATTTCGCCGTTGCCTGCAGAAATCCAATCAGAGCTCCTATTAGTTTTTTTCCGAGCGCGCATCCGTCGCCAGCTATGGATGGAACCGCCACATTCGGCAGTGCCGCGCAAAGCGCATCGCCGAGCAACAACCCGACTGTAGCGCAACCATCGCAAGAGTCCGAGAATCAGTCAACCGCTCCCAAGGGGCCCGAAGGTTTGTGATTGGCGAATAATGATGCAGCCCTGATCGCATATCAGTCCATCCCTAACACTGAGCCAAAAACACCTATGCAGATGTCCAGATGTCAGAGGGGATCTCAACCGATCCGCCCATCAAGCAAGATAGCACAACCCCTGCCCCTCCCCCAACGGCAGAAAACCCAATCGATGCGCCGGAGGGCCCTCCGGCTGAGACTACGGTCGCTCGTGAAGATGAAGAGATGCGCGATAGCCAGGACGTGCCGGCCGATGCACAGCCCAAAGATGGCGAGGCGTCAGCAAATGGCGCAGGCCAAGAATCCAAGTCCAAGGAGACTCTGGAGAACGCGGCGCGCGAGCATTTGATATCGCAGACCTATGCTATCGTTCTCCCTAGTTACACTGTGTGGTTCGATATGAACGCTATCAACAACATCGAGAAGAAGGCACTGCCTGAATTCTTCAACAGCCGGAATCGCAGCAAAACTCCCGCGGTGTACAAGGACTACCGCGACTTTATGATTAACACATATCGTCTTAACCCGGCCGAGTACCTCACCGTCACAGCTTGCAGGCGCAACCTGGCCGGTGATGTGTGCGCCATCATGAGGGTGCATGCATTTTTGGAGCAGTGGGGACTTATCAACTACCAGGTGAGAGAAGACATGGGCATTCTTATGTTCAACCAAAGATGACCTGCTCGGTAACTGCGTACTAACATAGAATTTCCCCCTCCTTGCAGGTTGATGCAGAGCAAAGACCAGCACCGGTGGGCCCTCCCTTCACTGGACACTTTAGGGTTATTTGCGACACCCCACGAGGTCTCCAGCCGTGGCAGCCTGCTGCAGACCCTGTCTTGCTCCAAGGGAAAGCAAGTGGTCAAACAGATGCCAAAGCGGCTGCTGCACCTGCACCAAAGACCGAGCTTAACCTCGAAGTTGGTCGCAACATATATGAGGCAAACGCAAAGGGCACAAACCTTACCTCCAGCGACAACAAGACCAACGGCGATGTTCCTACCACCAACGGCACTCCTGCTGGCGCCGCTGGTTCCGCCACTGATGGCCTCACCAAGGCTCCAATCTCAAAGGTCACATGCTTTACCTGCGGCAAGGATTGCACCAGGGAGTATTATCACAAGGTGCAAACCGAGGGCGGCGCCAACGTCCCTAAGCGGGAGTTGTGCCCTGGATGCTATGCCAGCTCAAGGATAGATGCCAGGGAAGACAACATAGGCTACGAAAAGATGGAGAACCCGCAGTATCCCGGCACGGTCGATCGCGAGGCACCATGGACCGATGAGGAGACTGTCAGGCTCCTGGAGGCGCTGCAAAAATACGACGAGGACTGGGGCGAGATTGCGAATCACGTTGGCACGCGGACGCGCGAGGAATGTGCACTTCACTTCCTCCAACTGGATATCGAGGATAAATATCTCGATACCGAACCGCTGCAAGCAAATGTCCGGACTGGATTCCCCACTATCGGCAATGACAAGCTCTTGCCATTTTCGCATGCCGACAACCCGGTCTTGTCTGTTGTTGCGTTCTTGGCAACGCTGGCTGATCCTACCAGCGTGGCTTCTGCTGCTGGCCGCTCCTATGAGGACCTCACAAAAGCGCTTAGGAAGCAGCTCGAGCTTGGTGACTCATCACAAACCAACGGAAAGGGCAAGGAAAAGGATGGCGATATCATGGACGTTGATATCCAGCAGGAGACTACGACGACGACAACCACTACTACCACGACGACCAAGACATCTATCCAGGGCCTTGCTGGTATTCCGCTAGCTGCTACTGCCTCTCGGGCCGGCGGTCTAGCATCGCACGAGGAGAGGGAGATGACACGGTTGGTGTCGGCTGCGGTGAATGTCACCCTGCAAAAAGTAGACATGAAGCTCAAGTTCTTCAACGACATGGAATCCGTGCTGCAGGCTGAGAGGCGAGAGCTGGAGAGGGCACGGCAACAGGTGTACCTTGACCGTTTGGCCTTTAGACGGCGAGTGCGCGAAGTCCAGGATGGCCTTAAGGCGGCCGTTGCAACTGGTGGTGAGCAAGGCCTCCGAATGGCACAAGACGTGGCCATGGATGGCGAGCGTCTCAGCTTCCAGGCGCCGCCTGATGCCGGCGCTGTTCAGCCTTTGAGCGCCGAGGGTCAGATCAAGACATTTGAGGCCTAGGCTATCTTGTTGACCGAGGTTGGTTAAGGTCTTTGCACTACGTCAGGGAGATAAATCCGATATACCTTAGAGCCACATGTCATTCAAAATCTCGATGATGGACGTGGTGGCACGGTTGGCGCTGCGAGACAGGGTGGTTGTGTTGTTCTACAAAATGTATTGCTATAAGCGGAGATATTGGGAGTAATTGCAAGGGGTCAACCGGGTATTTAGTATTTATGGAGTTCCGTTTTGTTCGCTGCAACTTTTAATCGAGTGTCCCAGATTTTGCCGACGCACCAACAATCAAACTGGCGTTGTAGTGAACGGAGTCTTTCAGACCGAAGTAGGGCAAGAGCCAAATAGACAATACCGAGGACTTCGTAGCTTGGTGTGCCAATTGTAACTCGTCTCTTTGAATTTAGTGCTTTAATTTGTTTTCTTGACTTTCACTTACAATCCTTGGTTGTCATTCGTTACTACTCGGTAGATAGACCAAGACTAGAACTAAAACTAGCATGTGCAAGTCACCTTAGGCAATGCCACACGAGGTACCTTACCTTGCCCTGCTTGCCTACCGCGATACCTTGGGTACCTACCTGCACCTACCAACGACAGCTGCATGCCGTCGCGCCCAGACTCAACGAGCACAAAAAAAGAGCCCGTAATGACGGATCGTTCTCTGCACATCACATACTTGAGACGAGGCTCCGTCCGTCCGATCCCACCTGCAGCAGCACCCGTTCGTACGGCGTGGCAGATATGGTCAGGTCCATTTTCTTGTCTACCACATACGTTCGTGGTAGGTAGGTACCCAAGCTTGCCCAGGTACCTAAACACACACAATTCCATAAGTACCGTATGAGAGGCAAGGACCCATCATATACATATCCAAGAAAGCAAGGACGAACAGACAACCAACGCTTGAAGATCGGACAAGCGGATTCATCATATCTGACCCTCCAACAAGTAGTGTGAGCAACGGGTAACCTCCCCATTTTTTTATCGTGAGCGCACGGTGTGGTATGTGTTAGGTGTCTACATTTTGCACTTGAGCAAATTCCATCACGTGAAGATTTTTGGAGGCGTTGACCAACTGACGTCTTCCCGCGTTCGCGCGACCAATTCCGCACCGAATCGCACGGGGGTGGTTCGCTTACCTACCCCAGAGGTAACAGAGGTGTGGGGTGTGTGGGCTGAATCGCCTTTACAGTTTTGATGGGGCAGGCAGGTTCAAGTCTCGTGCCTCGGTCCGCTGGAAGGTGGGTTGCCTGCTGGGATTATTTGTGTATGCCGAGCCCAGCCATGCGCACGATTTCGATGCTAGATTCGTGATAGAGGCGGCCCATTGGATAGAGAAACAGGTAGAGATAAACAGACAAGAAGAAGGAGAAGAGGAAGAAAAGAAAAATCCAAGAAAACCCCGCGGATGTTCAAAGAGAAGGAAAGCACGAGGCCATGTCAGTAAAATTTCTTTCTTCTGCATGCTCGGAGGCACAGATCACCAGAGTCGACGCTAACTGGGGAAATAAAGAGTCTGAGTTTGGCCGCGTCCTGTAAGGGGTCGTCCGTCGGCACTTGATGAGTGAATTCTGTCTCTTTTTTTCCCTCCAGTCTTTCAAAGTCCAATTCAATTTCCAGGGTTCTCTCCAGTCTACCTACTACAATACCTTGCATACCTACATTACCTAAAGCAAGTCGAATTACTCAATTCGTCCAAAATCCCGTTTACCAAGTCTTTCTTTGATACCGCTACTGCGCGACAAACGTCAAGCGACCTGTACTGCCGTTCTTATCTTCCAGTCTTGGTCTCCACATCCAAAAAGAGCCGAGTCATTACTGTGTAGGTGGTGCAGGGCAGCCCGGGCAGCAGCTCTCGAATCTCCACTTCCTCGGTTGATCGGTTCAATCCAACCCAAACGTGGCCCGCAGCCGGCTCAGGACGCGGCTCCATCAGTCCCTCCAGGTGTCAGTTGTTGCCCCCCGTGCATCGTAATAATAAAGCTCCGCACCTCGCAACGCTGTCAAGACCGCGGTAATTCACGGAGCTTCAAAACAAAAAGATGCTGCCGTCCATTGCAAGAATCGAGGCTAGGAAATCTCCTATGCTCACAAGCAGGATACGCCAATTCGCGCCCTCTCTGGTACGTACTTTTTTCCTTTATTTATTGGAATGTTGGTTTTGTGGTTTTTGTATTTTTACTGTTATGTTCATTTTGGGTTATTTGCTCGGAGCGAACAATATTTTGGAGATGAGATGGTTAGCTGCGGGCCAACGCAATACGGGCGCGTGACGTCCTGGCTCTAGTTTGGCAGCAAGCACCGCCGGCACTGCTTTGTGCTGCTGCTGCTCCCACGGTTTCGGGCCATCACATGTCAAAATGTACAACCACTGACTTTTAGCCATTCTTTGGCGCAACACATACAGCAACGATATAATCAGAGATTCGCTATGGCTTCTGGAAGCAAAAGGAGTAGTAGCTCGCTACCAGCAGGTCCGTTCACTTTTCCGCGCCGAAAATTACCCTTTTCTTATTATCCCTTGCTCCTTTCTCTTTGTTGCGCTCCAGCCGAGAGCCACCGACAATACGCCTGCCGTCGCTACGAGCAATTTACATCCCCGGGGAAATGACCACAACTAACCGCCCGGCCTCTCTCCCTGCAGGCTATGTCGAGGACAAATCCAAGGGACCGATGCTGCGGTTCCAGGAGTCGCTGCCTCGCCTGCCTGTACCAACGCTCGAGGAGACTGCCGCCCGCTATCTGCGCACCCTGAAGCCTCTCCTTTCCAAGGAGGAGCTGGCAAACAGCACCAAGGCCGTCCAGGAGTTCGTCAAGCCCGGTGGTGTGGGCGCAAAGCTGCAGGAGAAGCTGATCGCCCGCCGCGAGGACCCCAAGCACAAGAACTGGATCTACGACTGGTGGAACGAGGCCGCCTACTTGGCCTACCGTGACCCCGTCGTTCCCTACGTTAGCTACTTCTACTCGCACCGCGATGACCGCCGCCGCAGGGACCCGGCGAAGCGTGCCGCCGCCATCACCACCGCCGCCCTCGAGTTCAAGAAGATGGTTGACAGCGGCACCCTGGAGCCCGAGTACATGAAGAAGCTGCCAATCTGCATGGACAGCTACAAGTGGATGTTCAACGCCTCGCGCGTCGCCGCCAAGCCTGCCGACTACCCCGTCAAGTTCGAGGCTGCCCAGCACAAGTATATTGTGGCCATCCGCAAGAACCGCTTCTACAAGATCGAGCACGAGGTTGGGGGCAGGCAGCTCAACACTTCGGAGCTCGAGGCCCAGTTCAGGCGCGTCTACGAGTTGGCTGGTCAGGAGGCCAAGGCCGCGCCCGCAGTCGGTGCTCTGACTTCGGAGAACCGCGATGTGTGGACCGATGCCCGGGCCCTTCTCCTGTCCGCAGGCCCGGCCAACAAGGCCGCCCTCGAGGCCATCGAGGCCTCATCTTTCGTTGTTTGCTTGGATGATGCAGCCCCTGTCACCCTCGAGGAGCGTGCGCATGCCTACTGGCACGGCGACGGTCAAAACAGGTGGTACGACAAGCCCCTGCAGTTCATTGTGAACGACAATGGCACATCCGGATTCATGGGCGAGCACAGCATGATGGACGGAACGCCGACACACAGGCTCAACGACTATGTCAACGACGCAATCGTCAACAACAAGCTCGACTTCTCAGACCCCTCAGTCCGCTCCGGACTCCCAGACCCCGCCCCCATTCGCTTCACCGTGAACGAGGAGCTGCAGAGCGAGATTGACCGTGCGAAGCGCGACTTTGACGCCGTCATTGGCCAGCACGAGCTGGCCGTCCAGTCTTACCAGGGATACGGCAAGGGCCTGATCAAGAAGTTCCGCTGCTCGCCCGACGCCTACGTCCAGATGGTGATCCAGCTAGCCTACCACAAGATGTACGGCAAGAACCGTCCCACCTACGAGTCGGCCGCGACCAGGCGCTTCCAGCAGGGTAGGACCGAGACTTGCCGCTCCGTTAGCGAAGAGAGCGTCGCGTGGTGCAACGCCATGGCCGACGCATCAGCACAGGACGCCGACAAGGTCAAGCTCTTCCGTGCCGCCATCGATGCGCACGTCGAGTACATCACCGCCGCTTCGGATGGCAAAGGTGTTGACAGGCACCTCTTTGGTCTGAAGCGTCTCCTCGAGCCTGGCCAAGCCGTCCCGGAGATCTACCAGGACCCTGCCTACAGCTACTCGAGCAGCTGGTACCTGTCCACTTCCCAGCTTAGCTCCGAGTACTTCAACGGCTACGGGTGGAGCCAGGTCATTGACGCTGGGTTCGGCATTGCCTACATGATCAATGAGAACAGGTTAGTGTTATCCCAAGAGCTGCCGTGCAATGTAATAAAGTTTTGTAATTTTACTAACTATTCTACTCCCACAGCATCAACTTCAACATCGTCTCCAAGGGTCTCGCCAGCCAACGGATGAGCTTCTACCTCAACGAGGCCGCCGGTGACATGAGGGACCTCCTGATGCCCACCATTGAGGCTCCCAAGTCGAAGTTGTAGAAAGTCTGCTCGGACTACGTTGGGCATGTTCCGAATGGCACGCGTCGATCAGAAATGCTTGCGCGACACCATTAGCATTGAACTCTTTTCATCATAAGACGGGGTTTGCACAAAGACAGCGCTGGGTTTCTTTTTGACTTTTTTTATTTCTTGGTCTTGTTTTGGTCCTTGGGGCGGGGTATTTTTGTATATCGGAGGGGGCGACCTTTTGCTTCTCATGTCAAACCAAGCCTTTTTGCTTTTTGTCGTTTGCTTCTATAAAAAAATCATCTAGACAAGACGCGCCATGTAAATCATCACTGTTCATATTTGTCATTTGCGATCCTTGAATTAGGGAAGATGAGTCTCGTTGCGGTTGCTGGCAATAGACTTGAGAGCGAATTCTGTTTTCTTTGAAAGCATGAATATTAGAAAGGGGGTATGACTGTGCATCTCATTAGAAGCCAAAAAAAAAAAACGTACATAACGAGACCCCCTAGACCAATTTACCAGTTGAATGGCATTAATTGTACGGCAGAGTGTCTATGCGATGTCTACTGATTCCACAGAAGATGCAAGATCCAACATGAAACGACAAAACGAGCAACGCACATCCAAAAATTCAACAAAGGGTATTTTCCACACCATGCAGAAAACAGGCAGAACTATAGGACTAAAGCCTCCCAACCACAGGATAAAAGTGTACCCTGTATAACTACCTCATCCGGTGAGTGAAGCCTGTCACCCTTCTTAACCTGCGTGCTCAACAATCTCGTTCACGAGCTCTCCCTTGGCCTCGTCGTAGTAGTGGCACATCTGGGACGGCAGCGGCAGCTCCTTGTAGTCATCGTCGGCCCCGATGACGTTGACGTTGATGTTGGCCGACTTGCTGGTGAAGATCCTCGTCGACGCGCTCTCGCGGCTGAAGAAGACCTGGGCGCTGTCGATCTGGTCCATGAGGACCGTGGGCACTGTGCCCATGACCTGCAGCCCAAAGTTCTGCGACTTGACTACGTCGACGGTGGAGACGAGCGAGTCGATGATGAGCGAGAGACGCGAGGTGTTCTCGATGGTCACTGCGTTGGCCTTGCCGTGTATCCTGACCGTGGTGCCGCTGCACTTGCTGATGAGGATCGAGTGCGACATGTTGGCCTCGATCTCGATGGGCTCTGGCTGCTGTTCAAAGTTCTCCTACAGCACGTGGTTCGTATAAAGTCAGCAACGGCCCATGGAAAGCACCAATAGACATTTTATGAATGTGAATCCGCAACTTACAATGAGCCACTTGTTTCCGTCAAGCTCCTTCTTCGGGGGCTTCTTGACCCGCATGCTTTCCGGCTTCGGCTTCTTACCCGGAGCCGGGCTCTTGCCTCGGGACGAAACCGATCCCTCCCGCTCAGGAACGGTGCTGCTAGCCCTCAGAGACGGGTTCTTATGCGTCATCTCGGACTTATCGACCTTGCGCAGACCCTTGGTCACCGCCTCACCCTTGTTGAGTTCCGAAAAGACGGCATTGATGCCGGTGACCGCCGGGGTAGACGCCGCCCCTTGTTCCTTGATCTGCAGAGCTGGCGCAGGTCCCGGTGGGGGAGGGGGAGGAGGAGGCGGTCCTCCAGCCGAAGGAGCGGGTGGCGCAGGCGGCGGCGGAGCGGAACCCGACGGTGCTGACTGCATGCTCTTCATAACTTGTTGGACAGGTTCGCCCTTTGGGTTCCAAGCGAGTCCGCTGCTGAAATGCTGCTTAATGTACTCAGCAAGATCCTTACACATCTGCTGCAGTGAGGCAACCCATTGAACGTGTTGAGGGTCTCTGAAAGTCGCACGAGCATGTCAGTATCAGCCCACCCGTATGCGCTGGGACGGTGGGTTTCCTTTCTTACTTCTCTTTGTACTGCATCCTAACCTTGTTGCCAAACAGCTGAGCGCTATCCATGCAAACATCGACATGCTTGAACGGTTTGGGCTCAACCGTGACCCAGGCCAGGACCATCACGGCCTCGGCGGTGGTGCTTAGGTGGTTAAAAAACTCCGAGCCGCGGTTCGCGTCCTTGATGCCTTGAACACTCATAATAACCTCGCTCATTGGCTTGAGGAGGTCCTGCCACAGGGACTGGTCTGAACCGTTCATATCGGGCTTCTTGGCTTTGGTGGACATCAAGAGAAATTGGCGCTGTAGTTGGAAGCCCTTCAATAACAGCTTGGCCTGCATTCCCAAAACCCGGAAAACTGTCAGATCTGGTTGCTCATCGGTCCGGTCCGAAGCTTGCGTCGTAAACCGGCCACACCCCATCCATGCTTCTCTGGCAAAAAGCAGAGTGGTTCCTTACCTGCTCGGCAACCGGGCCCCCGATCTTTCCACTGAGGTTGACATAGTTATTGACGGACTCGGTAATAAACAAATCGAAGTCTTCGATAGATTCTGGCAAAGGCTCTTGGGCAGCGGGCGGTGTCGGGGCGGGAGCGGATGCGCCAGGCGCCGGGGTCGCGCTTGGGGTCGGCTGCGTCGTAGATAGAGATGGCACAGCCTGAGGAAGGTCTATCGTCGATGAAGCTATGTCCTCAAGCCGGAGCGTCGCAGCTTCCAATCTGCAAGTATGGGTGAGGCCATGTCAGCTAGGCTCTCTACTAAGCAGTGGTCGCGTAAGAACCACCCCCAAGCCTAGGTTGGCATGTAGTTAGGCATAGATAACAGCGCGTACCGCTTGATAAGAGTGGTTAGGTTATGCATATTGTTGGTAGCCATTTTGGCGGCTCGTCGTCGGTGGCAGTCGCTTCGAGAAGCAGAGCTTCACAAGGGTCGGCACAGGTTGGGGGGTTTGGTTCGGTTCAGGGGTGGGCGGCAGGTAGAGATGCAAATAGCTGGCCGACTGGGCGGGCAGCTTCGGAAGGAGTGCTATGCGACGCAAAGCAGTCTTGATTTCGAGTTGGGTCGTTTTCACCAACAGTCCGTCCAAAGAATATTGTAAAGCTTGTGAATGTCGTGAGATGCAACTTCATTTACCGTACAGTAAGTACCTAATTACCCACAGGAGCCAGCCGCCCAACGGCCTAAACTCCAAGTGTCGTATCTGACAAGTGTGGGGCCGCTAGGCTTCCATCCATTGGTTAGCACCTGCATGACGGGTTCCTGTCCACTTCTCCAAATAAACCGAAATTCTTGAATGTTTCTGTCGGTTTGCTATGAAGGAGCTTTGCGGCGGGTTGTGTCAGAGCCGTGTAATTCAGTATTTGCAATTAATTCAGGTAGTAAAGGTACCTTGGAGGTTGTTTTGCGAAAGCGCCTATTAAGCTTAACAGAAGATTTTTTTCTTCTTCTTTGGATCAACTCGTTTTCTTTGGCATCACTCCTACATCACTATCCCGTGCTCCTCAAATTCAGCATATTGCGTCATTACAACACCAGCAATCCTGACGACGAAAAGACAATCGGCTGTTGCCGGCAGCCCCAGTACCCGACTGCGCTCAAGTTTCTCTTAGTTTGCGGCAAGGATTCGCTACCGCATCATACAACATCTAATACCTTACCTACAGTAATTACTCTGTCGTGTCATAGACGGATACAGTATCAGTCAATAATAAGCACACTACTCTTTGGTTGAGGAATATCCCTGTAAGGACGATTCCCGGGGCACCTCGATCATTCGGTTTTGACTTCGTACGTGGTACGAAGTTCGTGCTGTACTATCGTTGTATTTGGTAATTACGGTACCTGTCTTCTCGGTCTTTGGCACCAATTACGATTCGACCAAGGAGCAGGCTGCAGCTATGGTAGTACACTAAAATTCATCGGTTGCAAATCGGAGGCGTTGGACTCGCTGCAGAGGCTCTTCCCCATGTATCCTCACAAGGTCTTTCCCCACTTTCGTCCCCGCATTCGCAGACAGATAACCCGAAAGTCGCCGCCTTTCGTCCCATCCGTTCCTCTTTGCCGGCCTACATTGAGAGTACAAAGGGTATTAAACTCCTCAAGTCATCCGATCATCGGCTCATTGTGTACGATTTCTTTTCTCTCTGTTGAGTTGAAGCTCGTTTTGCACCACTCTAATAAAGTTTATTTACGCTAATACTACTACGAATACTTACCGATAGTATTATAGCATACATATTCAGCCCTGCGTACAAAAGGCAACCAAGGCGTGAGGCCCTCCTATATATCCAGTCAATTGGTACAATCACATATCCCAGAGATATCTGAACCAGTTCCCAACGATGGCGTTGACGGGCGCAGAGGTTGCAAAACACAACAGTAGCCAGTCGTGCTGGGTCATTCTTCACGGCAAGGCCTACGATGTAACCGAATTTCTCCCAGAGCACCCCGGTGGCACCAAGATAATCCTCAAATATGCCGGTAAAGACGCCACAGAGGAGTTTGACCCGATCCACCCACCGGATACGCTCGACAAGTATCTGGACAAATCCAAGCACATGGGCCCCGTCGATATGTCGACCGTAGCCCAGGTCCAGAAGGCAGCTGACCCAGAGGAGGAAGCAAGACTGCGTAGGGTCGCTGAGGTGCCACTGCTGGAGCAATGTTATAACCTTCTCGATTTTGAGGCCGTTGCCCGCAGGGTAATGAAGAAGACTGCATGGGGTTACTACTCAAGCGCAGCAGATGATGAGATTGTGAGCCGTCCTCTCCTTGTCCTTTCATCACTGACTTCCAGCTATTGACAAAAACCCATCTTGTGCACCGCAGACATTCCGCGAAAACCACAGCGCTTTCCACAGGATCTGGTTCAGGCCCAAAGTACTCGTCGACGTCGAGAATGTGGATGTTTCCACCACGATGCTGGGCACAAAGACTGCTCTTCCCTTCTACGTCACAGCGACAGCACTCGGCAAGCTTGGAAACCCCGAGGGAGAAGTCTGTTTGACAAAAGCAGCTGGCAAGCACAATGTTATCCAGATGATTCCCACGCTGGCGTCCTGCTCCTTCGACGAGATCATGGATGCGGCACTGCCAGGCCAGGTTCAGTGGCTGCAGTTGTATGTGAACAAAGACCGCGCGGTCACGAAACGCATTGTACAGTATGCGGAGAAAAGGGGTTGCAAAGGTCTCTTCATCACGGTCGACGCGCCACAACTCGGCAGGAGAGAAAAGGACATGCGGTCCAAATTCGAAGACCCCGGAACCAACGTACAGCAAGGCCAGACCACAGACAACTCGCAGGGCGCAGCACGTGCCATATCCAGCTTTATCGATCCGGCGTTGTCGTGGAAGGACCTCCCGTGGTTCCGCAGTATTACCAAGATGCCGATCGTACTCAAGGGCGTACAAAGGGTCGAGGATGTGCTCAAGGCCGTCGAAGCGGGTATGGATGGCGTAATTTTGTCCAACCACGGCGGTCGGCAGCTCGAATTTGCCCGTTCGGGAATTGAGATCCTGGCCGAGACGATGCCGGTCTTGCGCAGCATGGGTCTCCAGGACAAGATTGAGGTTTACCTCGACGGTGGAATCCGCCGCGGGACGGACATCATCAAGGCCCTCTGCCTCGGGGCTAAAGGTGTTGGCATCGGAAGACCGTTCCTTTACGCCATGTCGGCATACGGAGTCCAGGGCGTCGACCGAGCGATGCAGCTACTCAAAGATGAGCTGGAGATGAATATGCGGCTCATTGGCTGTACAAGCATCGACCAGCTAAGCCCTTCGCTGGTTGACACCAAGAGCCTCACTTACCATGGAAACGGCACGCCGATTGATAACCTGTCCCACACCATCTACGACCCGCTGGCAAATCCGCCTCAAAGAACTGGAGCAAAGTTGTGAATGATTTTTATCTAAGACATACCAGCCGAGCCTTGCAAATATACAACAAGGCACTGAGCGTCATGTAGCGAGCACATATTGTAGAAAATTTGGATGATCTTGATTGTGGATTTTGGTTTGTTCTTGCGGACGCTAGATAATAATCGCGAACTTAAAATAAACTGTGCAATATTAAAATAGATACCTAGGTACCTTACAGTACTAAAATGATCACTAATTATTGCCAGAATACGATGAGCGATTGCCAAGAGAAACAACAGAAGACATGACCGTCCAAGCAGATCAAGTGTTCGCCCCACAAAAATAGGTTTAGTATGGATGCCAACACGCTTTTGTGAGCACGATGCTATCCGACGGGGGAGGACGGCGGTTGGGCGGGTCCAGCTTATCAGTTTTGGAAGGTATGACGACTGTTTGTTGTTGTTGCTGCTTTCATCTCCTTTTGCTTTTTTTCTGAAGCACGCCATGCGACGCCCAACAAGAGGCGCTAGCAGGCTTTTTTTTTATGCAGGTGACCTCGGATCTCTGACGCCCAGATTGAGTCGGTGAGAGTGTGGTCCTTCGATGCACCACGATCATTGGCGCGCAGTGGTAGATCCTACCGAGTAAGGCAACAGTTGGATTCCCTGCGTACCCCTAGAATTGCCATCCCCCCCCACTGATGTTGCACATAATTACTACTTGCTGTACTGACGTACAGCAGTTGAGCATTGTACAGCTCGCATTGGATGCTGGCGGATTATTATCTCCGCCCGCCCCGCATCTACCGGTACCGCTGATATTTGATCAAACGTGGAGAGAGATCGGTACTGTAGCTTTTGTAGGTACTTTGTAAGGTAGCAGTGGCTTATCGAAACTTTTCTCTGTTCCTTTTTGGCTCTCCTGGCCTTTATATTAATCGCATCTCGAAGAAAAAAAGAGCCACCGTCTGTCCTTATCTCTTTACCACTAGTGAAATTTCCCTACCCGCTGTCTAAGATTGTTACGTACTTGGGCCTCAAAGGTGGCATCATCAGGCACAAAGCCTTGCCTTGCCCCCTATTGCCCCCCTAAAAAATCCAAACCTGGGGACAACGTTTTGTCAGACACGAGAAATCCTTGGTCCCCGCATGACTGACAATTTGCGTCTGCAGCGCACCACAAACAATAATAAACTCCGCTGATCCCGCCGTTCGTTCCTTGTTGTTGTTGTCACTGTCTTTCGTTCTACCTGTTCGGTGGGCTGTCCTGCTTCTTTCTTTCTCTTATCTTGTTTTCTTGGTGTGATTTGCCGCGCTTTCGATTTTTTATTTTTATTTTATTTTTGTTTTTTTCCCCCAGCTCGCCTTGTTTCACAGCCAGAGCTGAGTCTCTTGGTTTTGGTTGCCAGCAACCGACAACAGCCAGGCCTCCCTACCCCCTCACGGCGCCAGAGTGATTGCTTTTCAAAGTGGGAAATCGAAGACGGAAGAGATGCGACACAGCTGCAGAACGATGCGACGACTGTAAAGATCGACAACCTGCTTCTCTCGGCAACACCCCCCCCCCCACGACCTTTTGGCCCGACCAAACAGGTAACGCCGCGCAAACAAGACGCTTGCAGTCCCCGAAAGACTCGGTGCAGTCTACTCCACGCCAAGCCTTCTTCCTACATCGACGCGCTGCCATTTGATCACTTCCCGCAACATGCCGTCACTCGAGGCAAAGATTGTTGTGGTCGGCAGCCAAGGTGTGGGCAAGACGTCGCTGCTGATGCGCTACGTCAAAGGCTCGTTCAATCCATCACAGGTCACCTCCACGGTCGGCGCCAGTTTCCTGGCCAAAAGAGTTGTGGCCGACGATGACACGGTTGTGCGGTTGCAGATTTGGGACACAGGTATATAACTATGTTTCCTCGTCATCTCGGATACTTTGTCTTGTGCCTCGGTGGTACTGTGGCTAACCGAACCCTCAAAATTTTCGGTCAAATAGCCGGCCAGGAACGCTTCCGATCCATATCGAAACTGTACTACCGGGGCGCCAACGCATGCATACTGTGCTACAGCATAACAGATGCCAATTCCTTTGCCGAGATGGGCATGTGGCTGCGCGAGCTGCGGCGCAACCTACCCGCAGATATCGTGCTCCACGTCGTGGGCACCAAGGCCGACATAGTCGCCCGCGATCCCTCCCGGCGGGAGGTACCCTTCGAGCGCTGCATAGCATACGTCGCCGAGCATCTGGCTCCAGGCCAGACCAGCACACCACCGCCCACTGCAACGCCGCTTCTTCCGACTCCGATGTCAAACGGCACCAGCACGCCCGCAGGGATGGCAACTCACTCGACGTCTCCCCCTTTTATACACGGCGGCGAGCCGCGTAGCCCGAGCTCGAAGCGTAGCAGCGGCTTCTGGGGCATGGAGGTTGGCTGGGACGCGTGCCACGAGATCTCGGCCGAGAGCGGCGAGGGCGTCGAGGAGGTCTTCCGCGTGGTGACGCGCAAGCTGGTCGAGCAGAACCGCAAGATGCAGCAGGCTTTGCTGGCCGCGACCGCCACTCCCGGCATGACCCCGGCGGGCGACGGGCTGATGAGCGGCGGCTACTATGACGGAGGCGGCGATCATTACAGCGCCGGGGGTCCGATGTCAGGTGGCGGTCCCGGAGGATCCGCGGTCGCCGGTTACTTTGACGGGATGAACCCAAGAGGCAGTTTCCGCGTCGGTCGCGACAGACGGTCCTGGCTCTTCTCCCCCGCCATCCAAATCGACCAGGGAGGAGCACCACAGGGTGGCGAACAAGGTGCAGAAGAACTCGATGGCTCGAGGCGGAGCAGATGCTGCTGATATTTCCATCCTCTCATTACCCCCACGATTTTGTCGCTGCATGTTTCCATACTTTGTTATCATTCTAGTTTTGTTTTGTTCTTCTTGCTTTTTATCATGCCAGGGGCGTCTTCGTTGCACTTTTATCTGCATTTCACAATCATTGGGCCGGCGGTTTCTATGCTTTTAGTTTGAGTTGGTGTACTTTGTTTTTCCTTGCTCCCTGGTTTTGTTGATTTTATTTCTTTATACCCCAAAGCATTGATTGCATGTATGGGCTTGGTCAGGGTACTTCCTCGTCTCTCCCACCTCTTTTTGTTCGTCTCTTTGTCATCCATCTACATGAAGCATTGACTTAATAGTATAATGCGGCGGCGCAGCTTGTTCTCTTTTTGCATTTTTATAGCTGTTCTACAATAAGAATCAGGATGCGACTTCAAATATACTTTACCCGCTTTGACACTACTCTGACTTGACATCTAAGTAGTAAATACTCTGAAGGCAGGGTAGGGGGGTTGATCGGCTGAAGTTAAGTTTCTTTTCGGATCAGACCAGTTCCCTACGAATTACAGGATAGGATGGTTAAACATCTGACTATCTGCAATGGATTCTGTATAATACTCCGTACGAAGGTACTTAAGCTTTTGAAGTTTTGCCGGCATTTGGAGCCAGGGGTTTTCTTTCTTACCATACATAGCCAAGCCTGCCTCATGGTCAAGGCTCTTTGGGCTGCAGGTTTGTGGGGGCGCGTCTTATCAGATCGATCTGATAATCTTTCATCGGACCCCTCACTCACTCCACTGCTGCCTTTTTTTTGCGCTATGCGGGGGGTTCAAATGCCTTGTGGCGCGGCGCCATCGTTTGTTTGCGACATTCTCCCATGAACCAAAGCACCTGATCAGCCCAGCACTATATCCAAAGTTCAGGAATAAGAAATTAAAGAAGACAGAGACTTTAATCTTCGCAATCTAAAAAAAGTAAAATTCTCCCAAAATGTCCCTGGCGGCAGACGTCCAAGAGCCGGTCTCAGCAGACCCCACCATTCTCGCATTGCGCAAGACGTTGTGCTCCGAAGACAGCCAACTCGCCCTTAGGTTTCGTTCTCTTTTCTCGCTCAAACACCTGGCCACCCACTCAAACGATGCCGCATCAGCACAGGCAGCCATCGACGCCATCGCGGCGGGGTTCGCGTCACCGTCGGCACTGCTGAAGCACGAGCTTGCATACTGCCTTGGACAAACAGGGAAACCTGCCGCCGAGCCTTACTTGAAGAATGTCCTCGAGGATCTAAGCGAGGACCCCATGTGCCGTCACGAAGCTGCCGAGGCTCTGGGCGCGCTTGGAAACGCATCCAGCTTGGAGGTTCTGCGTCGGTTCCGAGACCGTCCCGGCGAGGAAGTCGTTGTTACGGAAACTTGCGAGATTGCGATAGATAGAATCGTGTGGGAGAACTCGGAGGAGCGCAAGAAGGAGAAGCTGAAGCAGAGGCAGGTCGCATTCGATTTCTACACGTTCCACTTTAGATGTCAACCGTTGTATGTGGCGCTAACTTGACAATAGTGATTTCGTCTCGGTCGACCCGGCACCACCGATGACCGAGCAGGACAGGAGTGTGGAAGAACTAGGCAAGACTCTGATGGACACATCCCTTCCTCTCTTCCTCCGGTACCGAGCAATGTTTGCCCTCCGAGACTTGGCATCGCCACCGGACCTGCCAACTGCCGTCCCTGCCATCTTGGCTCTTGCCCGTGGTCTGACTGAGGACAAGTCTGCCCTGTTCCGTCACGAGATCGCCTTCGTCTTTGGCCAACTGTCCCACCCTGCGTCCATTCCTGCGCTTACCGAATCGTTAAGCAACATTGAGGAGGCGAGCATGGTGAGGCACGAAGCGGCAGAAGCCCTGGGCGGTCTCGGTGATGAGGCCGGCGTCGAGGACACCCTCAAGAAGTTCCTCAACGATAAGGAGAAGGTTGTGAGGGAGAGCTGCATTGTGGCCCTGGACATGGCCGAGTATGAAAAGAGCGGCGAGACAGAATACGCTCTCATCCCGGACGTAACCAGCGCGGCGGCATAACTTGATGCTCCTGTTTGCTGTTGTGTAAGAAATTCAGAATCAGTGGGGGAAAACATTTATCCAGGCAAGGGTGGCGTTCCGGTGGTAGATAAAAACAATTGAGTTACTCGGGTTATAGTCATTGAATGGGGGTTGCTATACCAAGCAAGTGTCGTCCTTTGGATGTAGTATCGCCGTTCATCCTTCCCTATCTTGTGCATGACCCCTGCCTAGGAGGTAGGTGAAGTAGCATCATTTTTTGACATCACCCAATTCCTGTGATTTTCATGCGCATGTTTCGTAAGTCGGCGGTTTCTAGCCAAATTTAAACGATTGGAAAG
The DNA here is from genome assembly GCA_004337975.1 of Pyricularia sp. CBS 133598. NCBI lineage: Eukaryota > Fungi > Ascomycota > Sordariomycetes > Magnaporthales > Pyriculariaceae > Pyricularia > Pyricularia sp. CBS 133598. Next base: position 2,217,534 of record RRCJ01000004.1, read on the forward strand.
CGAGACCGAAACCTGCCTATTTCCTACCTCACCTCCTGCATATAAACGCAAAAAAAGGGTAAGCATGTTTGTCTTCCAGATTTTGAAGAGCCGAGCTCTGGGATTCCGGTCTCCCAGGGACAACATTAAAGTGCAATTTCGCAAGTAAAGCTGTATCCTGTCTCTGGCCTGGTCAGCTTTAGCATCTATGTGGAACAACCCCCCCCCCCCCCAAAAAAAAAAAAAAAAAAAAAAAAAAAAACCATGCCGCAGAAGAGCATGTGGATACTTGGATCGTGAACACTGGAGAAAAAAATTCAGACAGAAAGCTTTGGGAACGCATACGCCTTCCTAGGGCTACTCGATACCGGTCTCGGTGACTAGGTGATACCTTTATGTGTGACATGCACATTATGTACTGGGTACAAGGTGATACCAACAACTTGGTGGAAGAAAAAGTCCAGGACTTTGCTGGAATGGAAAACCTTGATCCCTGCTAGAGTAGTGCTAGCCACAGGGCTCCCACAGCAAGCGGGGATGACAAGTGACGCTGAGCTTATCGATAAGCCCCAAGAAAGAGTCAGGGTCGGCAAAAGCATCTAAAGGAGTGGGTCAAAACACTCTAATTTGATGTTGGTTGCTCTTTCCCTTTCTAATCTAATCTAATAGCAGCTAGCACAGCTCACCGCGACGAGACGCGGGTCGGGAATCCATCTCACCACCTGCCTAAACCTGAGCAATTAAGCGACCTGCGTTTGCGTACAAACGGACCTGTCGACCTTAATTAACATCACCCTCAGATTGGCCTCAATCGCCTGGCTTGCACCGAATCAAACCATCTTTAGATAACTGCGACGGCACCTCTTGCCAAACACCCGCTGATGAAGTGGATCAGGCGAGGATTCTCGAGTTTGCGACGGGCCATGCCCAAAAGCCGTCTGTGAAGATGGCTAGCCCACCGCCGCCGGGAGCCCATTCGAGCGCCATCAATAACGATATGGCCCCTACCTCTGCCGACAATGCCGGCGCCGCTCCAATGCCTTTCGTCCGTCCATTCACCCTGACGGAGGCGCTTCCCTTCTCACCGTTCACCTCTGTCGCGCCGTTTTACTCGGGTGAGCTCCACTGTCTCGTCGCTATTAGGTCAGCCCCTCAACACCGCGGCTAACATTGTCACCGCTCTCTAGGCATTGTCCCAAACCCAACGTTGGGCTCGGGATTCACCAGCGTCGACATCTCAGAACAAGTCTCCCGCCATGAATACGACAACCTGAACCAGGATGCGGCGCAGAACCACAACATGTCGAAGCGAACAGATCATGCCGTGCACCAAGTCCAGCAAGTGCTTAACTCCAATGTGACGAAACCGTTGTAAGCTCCTATCTACGCAGACTGAGCAATTTGAACATGGTTTGACAGAAGTTCCTTCAAGCACTTTTCTCAAAGGGCCCAAGACCTCCGCAAACGCCTCCTCCGGCCCAAGCCTCGCCTCAGAGTTATCTCCATTCGCGAAGTTGGTCTATGATAAGACGAATGTCTCGTTTCGCTACTCGCCCTCGAATAGTAATGCATCCCTCGGAGTCAATGGAGTCAAGTCCCCTGCCACGCTTGCCTCCGCATCACCATCGATGCCCCCCAAGAAGAAACGAAAGTCGTCCGGAGTAAACATCAAGTCAGAGCACCAGAAACCTGATGTTCTTGCGGCAGCAAATAAAACGGCACACTCCCAGAACAATGCGACTATCGAGATTTCGATTCCGAGCCAGTCGGCGAATGACTCTATCACGGTCGCCCCAGTCAAGTTAGAGGAGCCGGCAACAGTCGCCCCAAGATTCACGGCCGAGGGAACCTGGCCTTCAAATGAAGCCCATGCCAAGATCAAGGGTCATTTTTTGGACAGCACTGATCCACGGCAAGATGCAGCACAAACTAGACGAACCAATGAAGATCAAGATGAGCTGCAGGGAGATTTACCAAATCCAAGTTCAAATTCAAGTGCAGCTCAGCACCCTCGCGAATCATTGCAAGTGAACATTCCACTTGTAGAAGTCAAAGATAAAGAAAAATACCACGACTACAAGGACTATGTCGAGCCTCCTCCAGCAACTTTGTCCCATCCAAAGATATCGCAAAATAGCTTCGATGATGCCCATTACGACCTTGATGTTAACCAGCGGGAAAAGTCAGATGCCGCCTTCAGGGATCTCAGGCGACACCTATCTGATGTCTTCGCTGCTGAGCGGAAGTTGGCCAACCAGTCAACACCAAACCAGCACGTTTTTCTGGTTAATGAAGACACACCGACCATGACGATTGCGGCACAGCAAAAAACTCACAATCTTATCGAGAAGACAATAGACTTGCGGTCATTCGCAGATGCTCCTTTGAATGAGCTTTTGCATGTCCAGAAACTCGGCGACGGTGCGTTGCGATTTTCGGAGGGCTTGGACATCAAGCTTGATGATTCATGGGGCGAGGAAGATGTACTCGCATGGGTTGCGCAACTGCCAAACGTCGACCTTGGTCTCAAAGCAGCGCGAACAAGCCTAAGAATAATGGCCGGTGGCCGGGAAGACAGGCAGCTGTATTCCGAAGATACGATCCAAATGGCTGTCAACATCTTCAAGAACACTATGGACAGTGTAGTGGTGCCCATTACAGAGCTTCGACAGTCTGGGCCTACACAAAAATTGTTCAGTCTGCTTGTGCCTCACAAGAAATTGATCACGGGAGTGTTCACAAGCTGCCAGCGACTATATTTGCTCATGTCTTCTCTGATAAGTACTATTGATCTCTCAGAGACCGTGACGAGCACTCTGGAGTACTTGTCTACCCATTTGATGTTCGTCGAGAACGCCTCGAGCGAGCGCGAGTCGTTGGTGGGCGTACAAAAGTTTGACGGGCTGCGAATGGTGGCCATGGATATGGTTTCTCAAATATTCATTATGAATCCAGCTCAAAGGCAAGGGATTTTTAACGATCTTCTCACCTCACTCGAGAAGTTGCCTATAGGCAAACATAGTGCTAGGCAATACAAACTGCTGGACGGAGCCTCAATCCAGCCGGTTTCAGCACTGATTATGAGGCTAGTTCAGAGTAGCGCCGGCAGGGTGGACACATCAAATACCAGAGCCCGACCGATGGCAGCATCTGAGGAAGACGAGGATGGCGAAGGCGAGGAAGACCCAAATACCCGCCATGGGAGATTAGGCACCTTCACCTCTGGGATTCTGAGCGAGGAGGAATCAGCCCAGCAACCAGATCTGGCTATGCATGAGCTTAAGGACGTCGGTGCTCCTCTGGCCGAGACGGCACGCCATAATGCCGCCTATGTCATCAACTTTATTGTTAGTCGGGCTCTCAGGTCAACCAAGACAGGGGACTCGCCTTATCGCAATCTGCTCGACCTGTTTGTCGATGACTTTGTAACCTGCTTAGACTCGACAGATTGGCCGGCGGCCGAAGTGCTCTTGCGACAACTTACCTTCCAGATGATCTCGCAGATCGAGGCAGAACGCACCCCTGCCCCGGCCAAAAATATGGCGCTGGAGATACTTGGTGTCATGTGTGCTGCGATCACCAAATTGACGTCGCAGCTACGTAAGGTGGTTGTCCAGCTCAGCACGGAGGTTGATGACCCCCTCAGCTACAAGTTGGCGGATTTGGCTGCGGTGTCAACGACAGCCGCCGCAGACAAGGCTGGGTTGGACCAGCTATCTGACTGGTCAGGTCCCCATCGGGCGATCCTTGAATATCTGGAGAGTCGAGTAAAGGCAGACCCGCATCTCCAAAGCGCTATATCACTCATTGTCGCCCAGTGGGCACAGCTTCTGGCAACAGTTGGCTCTGAGCTGATGGATAACAACAACTCCCAGCCCGTCTCACCGGAGATGGAAGAGGAGCTTGGACGTCTTGCCTTTCGCATACGGATGATGGTGCAAGACAGCACATGGATCTCGACAAAATATACGTTCCCAAAAGTCTCGGCACCTCAGGCACGGGCTTCTTACATCATGGTCATTCAGCAACTGCAGCTATGCAAGCTGTTGCCGCGCATGCTCCACATTCTGGTCAACTCCATGACTAGCGATCAGGCCACTGTCAAAAGCAAGAGTCTCAGGAGTATCAACCAGGTCATTGAGACAGACCCAACGCTCCTGGACGGTGAATCGCCGGTGGTGCGTATGATTCTTTTCAATTTAGAAGACGGGTCCCCTCAGGTGCGGGATTCTGCTCTTGCTCTCATTGGAAAGTGTATAGCATTGCGCCCCAGCATGGAGACTGAGATGGCGGCACATGTCGTGGACCGATTCCAAGACAATGGTCTCGGTGTGCGCAAGCGAGCAATGAAACTTGCCAAAGATATCTACCTCCGTCGCACTGATGGCAGGATCCGCAGTCAAATTTCAAGTGCACTGCTGTTTCGTGTAGCTATGGACCAAGACGAAGGAATCCGGGACTTGGCCCGGCAAACGATCGAGGAGACGTGGATTTTCCCCTTTTACAATACAGAATCCACTGCCGAAGACAAAACCTCACTAGCAGAACACATATCGCTGATGGTGACTACCATCAGGTCACACAATGCTGCCGGCAGGAGCCTAGAGACGGTCCTTCGCACCGTTCTATCCCCTGGGTATAAAACGGCCACACAGAACTCCAAGGCGTGTCGTAAACTGGTAGCCGGCATGTTTGATTTAGTCGCAACAGCAGGAGCTGGGTCTGGGGACTCTTCAGGGCCTGCAGCCAAGGAGATCCTTCAAGTCCTCGTGATATTTGCCGGTGCAAACCCCAGTCTCTTTGACTTTGAGCAGATCAGGCTGCTCAAACCACAGGTAACGACCATCGCGAAGAACATGTCTGCCGAAGACATGGCTCTGGCTCGACCAGTGATTGGCATTTACCGGAAGGTTTTACCTCAGTTGTCCGCTCAACATCATGCGCAGTTTCTCGAAGAGATTCGCGCAAAGCTTTTACCGGCCGTGGCATCGATAGAGGGCAACGACCTGCTCGATGATGTGATAGCGTGCATATGGATTATCAGTGTCGTCACGGGCGTCTCAAAACAGCTTGCTGCGCTGGCCATTTCGGCGCTGGCAGGGCTCAGGGGTCTCCAAAAAACCACAACCTTTGCGCTGGGCCCTCTTAGCAAAACACAGCGTTACGCGCAGATCCTAGGACTTATTGGAAAACACTGCGACCTGGACCCCCACAGAGAGCTTTTCAAGGCTAAGCTAGGAGACTTCAAGGGGTCAACTTCAAAGGTCATGGTTGATGTCATTATACCATTTACAAAAAGTGGCAAGCCCAAGGAGGTGCGCACTTTTGCTCTCAATGCAATTGGCAAGATCTGCCAGAATCATCCACGCAACTACGTCACCGCCAATGTTTATCAGGCCTTCCAGCAAGCTTTCGACGAACGTGAAGCGGAGCTCGAACAGATCGTTATGACATCCTTGCGGGAGTTCCTGATCAAAGAGGAGCGCCGCTCAGAGCAGGCTTCACAGGACGAGAAGGCATCCGGCGTCAAAAAGGGCGGAGTAAGTAAGAAGGAACTCACGACTATGGGCGGTACAAACTACGATGATGTGGCGAGCGCGACAACGCAACGCTTCCTGAAAGACCTCACCCGCATAGCTTTGGCAACCATCGACTCACAGGCTTTCCTGGCCGTTGAAGTCCTTTCCAGCATCACTAGGCAGGGCTTGGTCCACCCGAAAGAGACAGGTGTTACCATGATGACGTTGGAGACGTGCCCAAGGAGCGATATATCGGATCTGGCATACCAGGCCCACAAGCTATTACACGAGAAGCACGAGTCCGTACTGGAACGTGAATATGCCAAAGCTCTTCAGTCAGTCTTCCAGTATCAACGAGACAAGATCAGAGACGCAAGGGGTGCCTTGCATGTCAAGGACGAAACTTTTGTATCCAAGATGCACCTCATGATGGAGTTGCTTGGCATCAGCAAGACCAAAAACCGTCAGGGCTTCCTCAAGAAGCTCTGTTCCCTGATCGACTTTGACCCGACAAAGCTCAACGTCGACGACGGACAGCCCCTGCCGAATCATGTCGAGTTCTCCAGGTTTCTCGTGGAAAACCTCGCCTTCTTTGATTATGCCACCGTTGGCGAGCTTCAACTTGCCATCAACTCACTCGAAAGACTCGTTACTGGAAGAGGAGCCGACATTGCCCAGTCGATAGAGTCTGACATCTTTCAGATTCGCATAGATGATACAGCAACCAAGAGGGACGATTCCACCGCGCCGCCTGGAGTCTTCACTGGCGTCGATGACAGCTCCAGGGCTCATCGTGCGCCATTTTTCACAGCACCGGTCGATCTTGCCCGCCTACGACGACTCACTGCGGGATCAATGATTCTCACGGCGGCCTGGGAGACACGGACGTACCTCCGTCGCCAGTACGGGCTCAAGGCAGAACGTCGGCCCGCTGATGGCAAGGGCAAGCCTCTGGCGAAGGATCTGAGCAAGACTCCGACAAGAGTGCAGACTGTGACGGGAAACAAGCTGTGGGAGGATTTTGACTTGACAATGTCTGCTCTGTCTTCGCAGGAACAAATGATGTCTCAGTGCCGCAGGTTCGTGGAGCTTCTCAACGTGGACAGCGACTTCAAGGTCGCAGACAATGATGACGACGACGAGATGATGAATGGCGATGAACCAGCAACACCCAGTGCCGACGAGGATGATGATGATGACGCCCCAGACAGTGGCGGCGCTCGTGGGCGGAAGCGCAAGGCACCCGGGACGCCGGGTGGACGTAAGAAACGCCCTCGATCAACCTCGCAACCTCGAAAGCGCGGCCGTCCCCGCAAGAATCCTTTGCCGGCCGCTAGGGATGAGGGAGACGCAGACATGTGGTGATGCGGCGCAATTTGACGGGCAAGTGGGTGGAGAAGGTACCATTGGCGGCCTTCCATATGTCGATCCGGGATTCAGACAAGTCCACACACAGCATGGCAGAAACGTCGACCACTTAGCTTCTTTGTGGCTTTGCACCCGTGTGAACAGGCAACTGTTTTTACTATTATCTTGCTTTTACTTGTTCACGTTCTGCATTCTGGGGGCGGGCGTTTCATCACGAACATCATAACCTGGCGTTTGAGAGGCGCATGGAATGGCACATTAGCACGTAAACATAAGAAAATGACCAGTAATGGCTTCTTTTTCTTTACAAAAAGGCCAAAGAGTTCTTTTGTTATTTCGGTGGCGTTGATGTTTCTATATACCTATTTGCAGATGCCTTTTGTGCTTTGAAGATACGCATTTAAAAAAAGATACGTATAATGATACCTTGCTAGATAATACAGAATAAGAAGGGATGTCAGGCATCCAATTTTGATCTCAAAGTTAAAGATGTCAAGAACACCATTTTCTTAGGATACGGGACCACGCATTGTCCGTGATGTGAGCACACTGCAGTGTAAATCGACCAAGATGAAACCTGGGAGCTCTAGATTCCAGACGTCTTGTTGCGTGACATGGAGGGCACGAGCCCAAGTTCTGTTTAATATAGAATACGAAGAAGGTCCGAACTAAAAAGAAATACGGAGCGAAGCGCCCTTGTACTATTCCACCCGTCAAGAAAATGCATGGTTAAACAAACTACATTAACGCAGTAATACACGTACTACCTATCTCCTTACTCGGTTATTGAGTTGCTGATGCAAGGCTTATCGGCATTATTTTGTGCCGCTTTCGTTTGCGCGGGAGCCTTGCTTCCAATCTCGAAAGAATCACTGCCAGACTTTGAAGGGAAGGCTTGACTCCGCGGGGACATTTCCCTATTCCTAGTTGGCCCCTTGCCGACAATCTTCTCAGTCCAGTTCCAGCTAGCCCCGGGTGCTTTCGCAGTGCCGTTGCCCTCAGCGTCACCAGAGTCACCAGGGCCAGAAGCGACGTTCTTCGATGTGCCCTTCCTAAACAATCCCTGTCCAAGGAATCCGTTAGTAGCACCGATCTCGACTTCGCTGTCATCATCACTGTCGGCCCAGTCTCTCTCGCTCCACGTCATCGAGTCTAGCCGGTCGTAAGCAGGCCTTGCCGACTCGTCCCCAGCTTTACGGCTGCCGGGGCTTGTCCCACTGTTACTGCTACTCCCGCTTCCGTGCTTCATCGAGGGGATACTGTTGGACTTTTTGGGCGGGGTATTCGGCAGCTCAGAGACCTTGTCCGTGGCCTCACGCCTCTCACTTGGAGTTCGGTCTAGGTCCGGAGCTGACAGAGCTTCGGATTCGAGTTTCCCACGATCGTCGCCATGCGCAGCGCCCGTTTTGCTGCTTCCTCGCTGGTCCAAATCTGTCCGGGGTCTTGCAGAGTGAATTGACGTATCGACTTGTGCAGTCTCGGGGGGCTGCTTTGTTTCCCTGCCGTGGCTGTCTGGGTTCAGGCCGACATCCTTGGCTCGTTCCGTACCGGGCTCGGCGCTGTCAGGTTTACGTGCAACAGCCGAGTCGCTGAAGTGCGCCTCCACGAGATGCTGGACCACGGGCCATCCAAAGGCATTGGCAAATTTGCGCCGCACGATGATGTTGTTGTGCGCATCTGGCTCCAACTTGACCAGAACCTTGCGCCAGGAAAGACCTCGGTGGTAAGCCCTGGCAATCTTCTCTTCGACGCGCATTCCCGCGCTATCGATCACCTCATCAGGTCCCTTTGTAGGGTTGGTGTTGGCTGTATCATCGTAGTCGTTGGTTGATGACCCCAGGGAGCCCTTGCGTGAGTGGCTAGTTGGTGATGCGATTGGCGATGACAGCGGGCTCTTGGATGCCGCAGAAGCCCCAGTCTCTGCAGAATCGATTCGGGCGGGCTTTTTACGGCGGCTGGATGAAGACGATGGGCGCTTCTTGAGTGGCGGGGGCGGTATATCGCTAGGGTGGTATACACGGTCGTGAAAGATGGTGCGAGGACGTTTCGAAGGATCGATCAGGTACTCAACAGAGGGCAGCTTGGGGTTAAGCAAGTCCCCTGCCGCTTCAAACAGGGTTGTTCTCGGCGGCGCCGCCATACTGTCGTCTCCCTCGTGGCTGAGCTCGTGCCCTGTTGTTACTCTCGAGGTTGAGGATGATGCCGAGCTCGTAGCTTCGCCTTCCTTGGCTAGGGTCTGACTTCGTTTGAGTATCTTGGTCTGCTTGTGGTTGGGCGGCGAGGGCTTTGGAGGCTCGTCTTTCCGGAAAAAGTTGAAGAAGCCGGTGAATGGGTTGGCGGCCGTCATTGAGCCTGATGTCATGCCAGCCCATGAAGTCGTCGGCACAGACCTGATGCTTTGTCTATCGTCTTCCAGAATAGCGTTGCCAGACGGCTGGGGCACCTCGTGTGAATTGGGTGCAAGGGGTGTCAACGCCCCATCCTCGCATGGGGATCCTGTCCCGCCCGGATCAATCGTGAGATCCGAGGAGCTCTTTTGTCCCCGCCCCTCCTTTTTGCTTCGCTTCGTCTCATCATTTCCTTCGTCTTCATCCTCAGAGGTACTGACGGGCCATGATGCTGACCTCGGGGACGTTACGTTGGCGCCCATTAGCTCTGACCAGCCAAAGCCCACTACAGTCTCCACGAGGCCAGCCTCGCGGCGTGCCTTCTCCACGCGTCCAATTCCTTGCCAGTCTAAAAACAACAGACAGCTGGTCCGCAGCGGTACGATTCCGTCGTTGACGACATTTGAGTATAGGGTTCGGTTGCGAAATGCCTTTAGCGCAATGTGCGCCGGCCCTGTTGGGAGGATACGAAGCAGCGGTTTCGATTCCTCCGTCTCGCCAAGCAGTTTCTTGTGTGCATTCTCTCCAAGATTGCTGACTATAGCGCTCCAACCGCTTCGCGCAATCGTTGGGGCTCTCCACGTAAGGCCAAGATCCTGACCTGTGCGGCCTACCAATCCAAAGTCGAGTGCAAATTTCAAATAGAGCGGGTTCTCATGGTTCAGTCCTAGTAGAGGTGAAGCTAGAGCGATGAAGTTCACGGGCTCGATGAGGGTAAAGAACTGGGGCGAGTGCTTTTGAATGTATGCTATCGCGTACATTTGCACAAGGCCGCCAAGAGAATGGCCAATAAAGCTAATCTTTGTGATGCGGTGGGCTCGCAGATCATCTTCCTTGGGCTCTTTGCGGATGCTGCTGTGCTTGTGAGCCGATGTACCACCACTCGTGACATTTGCCAGAGATGCGGGCAGATACGGTTGGTCTGGGTAAGTCATGGAGAGCACGTATCGGGCAAGTCGTTTACCCAGGTACTTGATGCCGCGTTCTGTGCGAGTTGCGTTGCCGGAAAAGCCTCGCACAACCACCTCTTCATCGTCTTCAACGACCTCATCGTCAGAGGTTTCGGCTTCAGCGGGAGTTTGGCTCGTTTCGGCTTGATGTAATGGTGTTGGAGTATCTGCACCAGAGCCATCTTCATTCGATGGCGTCTCATCCTGGTTCTTGCCTTTCGCCTGGTCTCTTTCCCGCTTTTCCCTAGCCTCTTTTGCCCGCCTTTGCCTGGCATCAATCTTTGCTTGCCTGACACCGGCATCTATGCTTTCTTTGAGGAACAGCATATCTGCTCCCAAATTACTATGAAGCCCGTGAGTCAGAACAACAAGGTGAACCTTCTGGCGCCTGTCAGGCTCTTTCTTTCTATTATTTTCGTCATGGCAAGTATCTGCCGGTGCCGCTGAGCTGGTTGCTTGGGCACTCGAAGGGGCCTCTGATGCTTCTGTCTGTGTTATTTCAGTTCCCGTCGTCTCCGCCTTTTGCTGTGTTGGCGCCACAACTTTGTCTTTCGGTTTCCCAGTCTCGTCGAAACCCGCCAGCTTTGGCGTGTCCCATAACGCAGCAGTATCCTCGACTTTGATAAATATGGCGCTTGAGAATACACCTTTTTGCGGTCTTTGATTGTTTTGGAGCATTTCTTCGCGCGGTGAGGGAGGCGCTGGCTGGAAGTCACTGATCTTTCCAGCCTGTGGCAGCTGGACCTGGGAGCCCCCAATGACAGAGACGCCTGGAATACCCAGATGAAGAGACTTCTCGTCCCGAGCCAGTAGTATCTCGTAGTGAACGGCAGCCGAGGTTGAGAATATAACCTGGCTCGAGACTTCAATGATCCACGACACCGAGTCCGGCGGTTGCGTTTCAAGGTCCATAACCGGCGGAACGCCGGGCGAGGTGGGATTTATCGGGGTCGAGCTTCCACCAAAATAGCCCTTGGTCACGTTGGAACCGGCAGACTGGCGAATATTGTCTGGGACGAGCAGGCGGCAGGCCCAGGAGCCGCCAGCTTTGAGCATGGGCTCAAACTCGGGAACGCCATAGCGACGGGGCTGGGCGAACTTTTTGTTTGGATCGTAATGCGATGGGTACGCGGCGACGGAGAGTGTGTAGGGCCCGTGGACAAAGGCGGCGCGCAAGGCGGTGGAGGACGAGTTCCTGATTCGCAGGTGTAGACACTCGGGCGAGGGGAGGATGCGGTCGTTGGAGGGTGTGTAGGTGACGGTGTAGCGCACAACCTCGCCTATCTTGACGCTTCCAATCTGATGTAGAAGCAGCATAGTATTTTGTGGATCAACAGGGCGGTTTGAATCGACTCGTTATCGTGGGCTTGGCCTCGTGGCTTTTGCTTGGACGGCTCGACTTGGCGGTCGGGGCCGATGTGGGCGTCAGGTGCGGACGTCCCGGCAAACAGCGGGCAGGGCGGCACGACCGAGAGAGCACAGCGGCAAAAAGAAGGTGCGCAAGCAACCCCTACTAAGTGCCGCCGGCGGGGAGGTGAGGTGCTTCTCTTTTGTTTAAGAAAAAAAAAGGTGTAGGTATTTTGTCTTTTTTTGTTTTTTTTCTCTCTAGGTCTGTAAAATAAGCGCTTCTTCGTGTTGAATTGTTTAGGAAATGTTTCTCAAAGCGACACTCGATTTTGTCGTGTTCGCGCGTCTTTCAGACAAACCAATCAAGCGGCGCAGCAGGTGATATTAACCAGTTTGCGAATCGGGGTCTCGTGGTTCCTTCCTCCCTCTTTTTCGTCAGGCGGCTGGAGTGGGAGCGCTGATGTCACTTTCAAAGCTACGACAGGGGTTACACTGTCTGTTGGCACCTACCCTTGACAAGGTTAGGTAGGGGAGGGGCCGGTAAATTTTTATTGTTTGCATGGCTGCCGAGGCAAGTTCTTTTCTTCGGTGTCAAAGTTTAAAATGCCACTTTATCCTAGGTAGGTAAAGGGGGGTACCTGTTTCCCCTGCATCGTAAATATCGTAGATTAAGTATCTGCAGAGATAAGGTAGGTAGGTAAGGTAGGTAGTTAAGTCTGCAGTAGAGAAGCATACCTTGACGTCGCACCGCGCACGGAATTACCGAGTGAGTATTACTTCGTAGTAGATTGAACAAAGCCAATCAACCTCTCCGGGATGCATTTCCTTTGCTTTCCCTACCTACGGATAACTAAATTACACCGACACTACAAGATCAAGCGGTGAGATCAGATGGTCGCCAGGTTTTTAAAGGAGTGCCGTGACAGCGGTAGTTTAAAAGAAAATCTCTAACAAAGCCGAGCCCGCAAGGACCAGGGCAGCAACAACAATATGAGACCAAAATGATCAAGATCCACCAGAACACCCGACCGGCAGCGATTTGTACCGTGAATAAATCAAAACACGAACACGAACGCATATAAATATATACTTGGATTTTTGTATTTGAACCATTTTGCTGGAAATCCACACAAAGACAGCAATCTTCAGAATTGGCAGGCCTTGTAATTATACATCGTGTTCTGCAACCAAGGCAACATTTCTGGTCACGGCTTTGTTATGTGACTATACGAATCCTATTTAATGTATGTACAGTTACCTTGTTATGCGCCAGTTGTCGGGACAACAGCCCGGGCTTGTCGGGCGACCATTGAGACCACAGAAATAAAAGTCCGTCCGTCCGTCCGTCCGTGAGTAGAAGAAGCAAAGAGAAAACCGATGACTTGCATGACATTTGTGACTGGCCATTTGACTGAACTGCTGCTGGTCATCGATCTGAAAGAAGTGTGGCGTTTAGCCATGACAATGACATGTATGTTTTCAGCCAACGATTAATTATCAGGCTAACATTAGGTACACTATCTCTCCACATCACTCTTTGCCCCTGTAGGTCTGGTTCCCATGTGCACGAAGTACGAAGTATGTACCTACGAGGTAATCAGTTCGTGCCCCCAGGTTTTAACGGCACATTGCAAAAGCTGAGATGATTTAGTTTGTTTCAAGAGTTTCATTAATAGAGAATATCACATGCGATGAAAGCCTCTAAAGATTATGGCTCGAAAAATTACTCGCCTGTCCGTCCTCCTATCAAATTGAACCGAACTTCTACTTGTGGCATCTCCAGTGAACCAGGTCTGGTTGATTGCCCAGATTTGGTATATATACATAATCAAGATCAATATCTGATTAAATATCGGCCCCATTTTCCCCCGTGTCAAGACCACCATCCCCACGACAAGTGGGCAGCAGCTGGTCCCTGCATCCCGAAGCAGTGTTACCATCCCAAATCCTTTCAGCTTACCACTTATGATGATTATTTGAAGCGGTGCGGTAGCTCACCCAGCTTTCCATCCTCGGCAGCTCTATATTTAACCCCTAGACTCAATTGGTGGTCTCCCAGTGGAACGAGATCTGGGCTGTACTACTTACAGTCGGCATTGAGTATGTCACTGCTTGTAACAACCCAACTCTATCCATTTGATTCGCGTCGGGGCATAGCTAGCTTGCTTCATATCGTACAAGTGATCATTCGCATCATGGTTGCATACCAGCAATTATGATTCCGAGTCCGAAATTGTCGGGTTTACCATGTTATCAACTTTTCCAGGAATACGAACCATTGAGGAATATTCTTTTGCCAGTCATTCACCAATCGTACCGCGAGTGTTTTGCGCGCACTGCAATGTAAGCCTCTTGCACTGAAGAGTCATACTTGATAATTTTCCTGCAAAGAAAAGGTTTATATTCCTAATATTCGGTTTTTTTGTTCGTATTTGCGTCGTGCCCAAAAACAAGGGGGTATCGTTGAGATATACATGCATGCTTCGCCCTACTCCTTAGTGAATAATCCCGTTTTTAGGTCCCAGTCTTTAGTCGAGTGTGGCCATCCTGATTTTAAGCCCCCGTATGCGTCCCCATCTTACTTTTTGTTGAAAAAGTCTACACCACGGAGAGGAAAATGCCTCTCCGGAACGCCGTAAGAAATGCCGATAATGTACTGCAAAAAGCCAAAAAAAAGAAAACAAAAAAACGTCATAAAGATGCGAAATGAGCCCAGGAAAGATGGAAATGATTAATAAATGCAAAGAATGGGAGAAGTGGTTTACTGTCAAGATGCAGTAACAGCCGCGGTGGTTCCGTTGGCTTGCGCACCACTACGCTCGCCGTTGATGGCAGCAGCCTCAGGGGCGGCGGCGAGGAGCGCAGGCGGGGCGATTTCTTTGTCGATGTCGGGAACCGTCAGGTCCTTGAGCGTTTCGAAGATGGTCCGTGGCGCATGGAAATCGTTGTTTACTGCGAAAAGCAGCTAGTTAGCGAGGGGAAACTGTTGAGGATGAAACGGGATATAACCACTCACCAATGTTTACAAGATACCACTCTTCCATCATGCTCTGGATCAGGATGCGGCTGGGAGTGTTTTGATCATGACAACGGGCCCATTCCATTCCAAGTTGGAAAGCCTCATCCTTCCAAGCCAGGAAACTGATGTTCTCGACGACAGTGGGCTGTACGATCTCCTTGCCCGGGAAAACACCCCACGTGACAGCGTTGGGTCCTTCGTAAGATGCGTTGGTATGCAGGTTTCCAGATTTGGTCACGGCGTAGTATGTAAGGTCCGGGTGGTCATGAATCCGCTCCTTGAGCTGCTCAAAAATGGCTGGGTGGACCAAGAGCTCCAGGTAAGCCTTTTGGTAGACATAACCGTTTGGCGGACCCCAGCCGTGGATGGGGTGAGTCGATTTAACACCGTTCACGGCGGGTTGTGAGTTGATTGTGATCAACCCGCGCAAATTAAGGTCGATGAGGTCGTCCCTGATATGTTCTGCCTCTGCGTCAAGTGGAGACTCGCTCCACGGAAGCGTGTCGACTTCCTTCTGGACATATCGCACAAACAGGGTGGCTATATCCTTGACCGATTTGGGCTCGCCGAATTTCTTCCTGTTCTGTTCGTTCGTTCCCAGCAATCCAATGCCGTAGGCGTCGAGCTCACCAAATGCCGGAGACCTAGAGTCACCCCAGCGCCCGTTGGGGAACTCGTCCCAGTCCTGGGTCCTCATAACGTACGACTTGTTACGGTTCCGCCAGAAGATGGGACGCACGTCCTCCTCTCGTCGTCCGAGACCCAGAGACTGTTTCCAGGGCAAGGCGTGCTTGAGCGGTTTGTTTGGCGATGGCAGCCAGTCAAGGTCCTCCAGAATCAAGGCCGTCGACTGAGCGAGGTTCATCGTGTAGAAGTGCAAGTGGTGGATGCCGGCGGCCAAGATCTTCCGGCAAAGCTCCACAACCAACTGCCTACCCACAATCCTCACTGCAGCATCGTCTGCCTTGATAGGCTCAAGGCGTTGCATCCACTCATCGGGGATCCTCGCCTGCATGTGGTTTGCCCGACGCAAGAAGCTGGCATATGTTGCAATGGGCATAATGCCTGGTATGATGGGGACATTGATGCCTCGCTCACGTACTCGGCCAACCCAGCGTACAAAGTTGTCGGCGTCGTAGAACATCTGGGTGACAATGAAAGAGGCACCCATGTCAACCTTTTCCTTCAAGTGGTCGAGAAGTAGATCCTCGTCCTTGTTGTCATCACAACCCTCAGGGTAGCCGGCAACACCGATATCGAAGTGGTCTCCGTACGTCTTGCGGATGTGTGACACGAGATCTTTGGCGTAGTGAAAGCCATCCTGAGCAGCCTCCCACTTCTCCTTGTCACGTGGTGGATCACCACGCAGGGCGAGAATATTGGTGCAGCCAGCTTTGTACGCTTTGGAGAGAGCATCGTTGACCTTCTCAACGCCCATATCGGTGCAGGTGAGATGCATGCAAGTCTCGAGGCCAAAGTATGTCTGAGCCTGTGTGACCATCTCGCAGGTGAGCTCGGCAATGCGGCCACCAGCGCCCCAGGTGATGTCAATAAACTTGGGGCCAAAGTGGTACATGCGCTCCATACGGTCGTACAGGTTCTGCACACCCTGTGCCGTCTTGGGAGGGAAGTACTCGAACGAGAAAGACGGTTGACCCGTCTTCTCGGTCTCGGCCAACATATCCCTGATATGCATTTTGAAAATGATGCAGATGCCAAGACGTAGTGCACAATAATAATAAAAATAAAAATAAAACTCTTGGATAATAATACGGGACCGCGTTGGCGATGAGAGAAAATGAAAACGTCTATGAGCTAAAACAAATCTGCGTTAGTACGAGTGTCAGCGGCGAATTGACAAAATGCCAAGTGATAATAGCTAGGGGTTGTGGCTGATGTGAAGACGATCTCGCGAGCTCCAAAGGAGATCTTGGACAACGGTGGGTGGCGTTGGTCGGAGGAATAGGCGGTCTCCAGGCTTAGTGGCAGCTGGAGTCATGGCAGAAAGTAGAGGTTTCCTTGAAACCAGGTTTCGGGGTATGCCGGCCAAATAAACGCAAACCCGAGAAAAGGAAAGTGTACGGAGTAAACATCGGCATGTGCAGCGATATCAAGGACGAGAGAAAAACAACAACAACAACAACAACAGACGAACGCGGTGAGTCCAGCATTCGGACTCAATGATCGTTCTGATCCGATGGGAATAAGCGCGGACTTACATTCTGGCAATCTGTATCTGTAGACCTGGCAAACCAATCTACCCTCCTTCGCACTCAGCAGTGCCCCTTCACCGACGAGGGAAGAAGAAAACAATGAAGAAGAAGGACACAACTACCAATGCCTGCTAAGTGACGGGTTAGGTGAGGGAGAAAAGAGAACGTCGAAGTTGTACTTGGCGATCTGTCGGGAACGGGGCCGTTCCTAGGTCGGACAAAGAAACCTAAACCTCACTATTCAGGCGTTGCCGCAGCTTAGCGAGGGGTGAGGAGATAGAGTGGTACGAATGCAGGAACCCCGTTGGCTTCGCAGCATGTGCGGTACAGAAAGTACCGCGTTAACAAGTGAACGGCCCCCGCCGTAGGTGACAGCAACAGTAGTTGGTTGCGTTTCGTTTGCTGAAGCTAGAATTATTTCATTGGGCAGCTTGATTCGTGCTGGAGCATGCAGCAAGGATTTGGTAGGGTCGTCGATGAACCTTTTTTTAATTTTCCTGCCATTCGTGCCCTAACTACCACGTAGGTACAAACCTTGCATTGGATCGGAGCTGCGATCTCCAGCAAAATCAGATATCTGATGTTGCTCCGAGCTGCCGTGAGTAAGGCCTTAAAATTAGGTAGCTACCCGAGGTTAGCTATAAATTTGATGTCATAAGTTATACACTCTCTAAACTAGGTACCTAGGTAGGCAAGGTAGGTGCCTAGGTAGAGTCTTGCCAACACAAAGCAACTGGGACGGTGAAATAGGCGGTGATCTCATGAGCCCCGCCATTCGTTTCCAACCCAACGTTCAGGGTAAGGTGGGAGGTCTGCCCCACCAACTTACCAGGGGACAACCGGGCCCGCCCCCCACCATTCTTTGGGCCTCAAACTCCCAGCCAAGCAAACAAGCCAGCCATCGGGCCCACTGCCGGCCGATATGGCTGGACGCGCCAAGCGCCGCCCGCACGGGGTCTATACCACGACAAATCTCTGTTTGTCAATGCAATGGATCCAGTGTCAATTATGAGCAGCGGTCGTGCTCGCCGAAAACATGGGTACCATATCTTTCCAGCTTCCTTGCGACGTCCGTTTATTGCCGAAGATCCTCCTGACTTGTGAGCATTTTCCCGAGAGTTTATCGGCCTCTAGAGGATGTTGTCCACTACATAAGCTCGGATTCGGGGCCGATCATATCTGCGCTAAACCCCCGTGCTGATGGACAAATATATGTACCAGTTCAGGGCCATCAAGCTGTCAGCATGTGGTGGTATATATCTGAAGAGGCTATGAGCAGCTCCTCCTAACGATATGGTTTGTTTCCCGTCTGCTGGGCGCAGTCTTGAGAGTGGATGTTATTACATTACAAGCTTTTGTTCCTGCCTCGGTACCGTCCGCATCCTTAGTTGCGGTACATAAGGTATGTAGGTAGGTAGGTATTATGTACCCAGGTAGGTTAAATGGGTTGCCTAGTTTATTTTGCTCGTGCTTTCCAAGGTCCCGTTCGTTGCTTCCTGATACAAAAGAAAAAAAAGAAAAAAAAAACGATTATGGGGTGCTGGCCTTTTATCTATCGTGTATCTGTACCCCTGCTCTTCTCTTCTCAAACCAATACCTCCTTTCGCGTTCAGCAACAAACATTCGACAAGGTTGTTAGCTAAGGCTTCGTGAATTCGCGACCAGCCGGAGTGCGAGATCGATGGGATAGGGCTGGTTTCACAGCATCGAGGTCTACGGCGGTACGTATGCATATTTAATAATCTCTTTATTGTGTCACGGTAAGCTTTGCGGTCCACGAGAGGACCAATACCGACCGACCCGCTGTGGTGGCCCCTTCATTATTTGGTGGCAACACAGTCAGCGCACGCGAGTAACGTTCTTACAGTCTTACTGAGGGGCGGGCTCCAGCCAGTTATATGGGGTCCTTTGATGTCGCCGTTCAATTCTAAGCTTTTTGTCTTCCCGTGGCTTAGCGCAAGTTCAGCTGAGACCTATACGACGAGATCAGACCCCGTTATGGCAACCCCGTATGATGGCCGTCAAGGATTGGAAATTAGGACCGCAACATCCACAGCTTCCATTCGCCAAGATGGACCAGACTGTGCCTCTCTGTAAAGAGGAGGGAAAAAAATTATGTGATCAGGGTATCATGATGCCTTGCCAATATTTTACTGGTGGCTTCCCCCCTTTTGGTGTAATGCGGACTGGCACTCCCTTCCAGTTCTTAAACCCACTTTCGCCGCATCTCTGTGCCTGGGCTATCGTCGTCCTTGGCTGTCAGCCAGATTCAAGACAATAAGCAGGAAGCAGGCGTATGCCATTCTTTGGAACCATGGCTTCGCAGGTTGGTACCTAGTTTCTCTTCTTCCTTTTTTTTTCTCTCTCTCTCTCTCTTCTTGTCTGTCGCAAATGCAAACATACCGACTAGGGGGCATTATAAATCTCTCGAAATGGACCAATCGACCATGCCCGACTGTGAAGCGTGTTGTCTGATTCGCTCTGTAGTATAGTGACGCCCCTGAGCCCTTTTCTCCCTCATACCCGGAGGTTGTGCCAACACCGCAGCACCAAGCTCACACCTGGCAAGCTTCGTCACAACACCAACCAGGATACATCAACGATGGGTCGGCCCCGGTAGCATCAAAACCAGGACAGCCATGGTCCTCACCACAAACGTCATACAATGGTGCGCAAGGAAGCGATCGGGGATATGACAGCCACAACGGCGCATACGCAGGAAGTACAATGGTCTTCAGCCCTGAAAAGACCCATATGGAGCTTCCTGCGGCAGAGCAGAGCAAAAAGAAAACCTTGTGCGGCTGCTCTGTTATCGTGTTTGTCTTGAGCGTCATCATAGCCGTCCTGATCGGCGCCGTCGTTGGTTTGGCTACTGGGACAGGGATTCAAACGGCTCGATTCAACGAAGCAAACGATAAAGTTCAAAGTCTTGAGGCACAAATGGCTTCAATATCGTTCCCAACAGGGACAGGAAATGCACCTTCGGCGACAGCCGCCGTGATCGACAATGGCTGTAGTAGCAACCCTTCAGCCGTCAATGGGAAAGAGTACACTGCATTTGAGTGTAAGTTAGACATCGGATATGGATTAGTACTCGGCTTTGGAAACGTGTCGATGACGGCTAACATGTACGTCCAAACAGTGATGGGTTCCACCAATTTCATCATGAGGTGCGGCAAGGACGTTAATGCGCCTGTCTTAATGTCCCTATTTGTGTCAGATTTCAACACGTGCATGGACTCTTGTTCGTCGTGGACTAATTACGCACCCCGGATGTTTGGAAATAATGAAAACACTACCTGCACAGGAGTGAGTTTCATTCCACTGTGGACTAACAAGACTATTGCGTTGAAAGGCGGAGCACCGGGCAACTGCTATCTCAAGAAGAATGCCAGCAACAGCTCGTTCCAGACTGGAACTGCCGGGACACCCGTCCATGGAGCAGTCGTGACACTCTCTTAAGAGCTCGATTATGATTAGTCATTGGCGTCTTCACACAGTCAGTCGATTTTCTGAGTGTAACAAAGATGAGAGAGTTTGGTTGTTGCGAAATTTGAGCCTGTATAAATACCTACCTATACATCTCTCTTGAATTGACACTCTTTTTAATCATACTTAGATTCAAAAGAAGGTTCGGCCAAGGGATACTGTTATAAGTATTCCACTTCCAAAGTTGTGACTCTTCCAACTTACGGGTAAATGACAGGCATTCTACCTTATCCTTATCCGGGTCTCCTGAAAAGCTCCGTAATCGGAGAGGTCCCCGCGACATTAGCGTCCCACGAGGATGACAAAAACAAAGGGGGCAAGCAAATACATAGTTGGCTTGGTTGGCCCGTTTAGCGTATTTATCTATTATTGATGACTGCTTCGCCTCAGTCGATTGGCTGGGTGTTGCAGCCATAATGTACCTATTTACATAGATAAAAGTATACCACAAGGTTTTTTTCAATGCGCATTGGTGAGTCCATGGTCCGTCCCGATAGTCCTCACCGCCTCGAAAGCCGGCAAGCCTATGCCTAATCAGTCATCAGGAGGTGCAATGTGAGAAAATAAGAGCATTAATACAAAGACAGCTCGGGGGTAATTATTTGAAGCAAAAGAAAGAAAAAGAGTCGGGAGAGAATTCCGTAAGGAGAAATGGTAGGTAGCATCGAGCCCATCCATGCCCTTGCCATTATTGGATGGCGGCCGTTGAATTGATCAAATGCAAGTGATGTGGGGACATGTCAATCCAAAGGGCGCGCTGGGTGGGTCCACCTGATCAACTTAGTCCAGTCACTCCAGTGCAAGTCTCCGAATGAAGCAAAGTGAGAGACTGCAACTCGCTTCTTGAACACTAGAATCCAGACCGAGCTTTTTATAGCCGCTGACTGACCTTGCTTTCTCCTCCCATCTACTGCCTTTTTTTTTCCTCCCCAACCTCATCTGACAGTCTAACCACTTGTCACAATTTTGTGCCCGCACGCGCCCTGCGTGTTAACAGATTGAACCCTGGTGGTATCCGACCTGTCATCTATACTCGCTACACCCACCACTCAGGCACGCCCTTCTTTTGATCATAACACCAAATGCCAATAGTACCAGAAGAAAGCGAGCTTGTCATGGATGCCAATTTTGACGACTTCATCAACTGGGACAATGCCGAGCCTACCCTGACCAATGCTGCTTCTAGCATGGACTTCATGCCGACAACGGCTGACGGCATGCCCGGACAGTTCGACGGTCTAGATTTGGACTCTCCATTCTTAAACTTTAGTAACTTCGGAGCAGACAACAACATGCTGCTCGATAACGAACTTTTGGAGCCGAGTCTGGGTCAGCCGAATCTCGACTTCCGTGACCACTTCACAGACCCCTGCCTCCACTGCAAAGCGAATGGATACGACTGCAAGATGATCTGGGAAGGCACGCACAAGAATTGTTGTACAAGCTGTATAGCACTCCGTGTGAATTGTAGCCATCAGGTCGAGGTTGCATGTTCTGGTGCCACAGAATCTGCTACCCCCGAAACTCCAGCGTCAAAGGGTGGCGCTAGAGCAAGATCAACAGGATCAGGGTCAGCCAAGACTGGAGCCCGCCTGTCCAAAGACTCAGTCAAGGTCCTCAAAGCATGGTTCGCAAACCACAGCAAGCACCCTTACCCGACAGAAGAGGAGAAAGAGTCTCTCCAGCGTCTCACCCAGCTCACCAAAGTCCAGATCACAAACTGGCTGGCCAACTACCGCCGGCGGAACAAGATTGCGCGTCCACGCTCCACCTCACCAAGTGTGCGCAACTTCTCGATCGGTGGGATGGACATACCCCAGAGAAGGGCGACACCGGCACCCATGGATCGCCGCATGAGGCCTTCCCATTACGAGAACATGAACCCCCTTGAACGTTGGAAGAACTCACCTCCGGAGAACGAACCGGCTTCCGTCAACGATATCGCCAGGGCTGTATCTTCAGCTTCTACAGCTGTCTCGTCTGGATTTGAGACTCCTCGAAGCTTCAACCTGACGGATGACTCGCGGTCACTAGGCCACGGCTCCTCCGTGAGCAGTTTGGGCACATCACGTACATCACAGAGCAGTGCCGCCGGCTCGTTTGCTTCTGCCTACTCTCACGGCTCCCGAAACTCATTTGGATCTTTCAGCTCGCTTGATAGGGGAAGAAGGCGAAGGCGAAGACGTGCTTTGCCAAACATGTCGAGTCAACCGACCAGATCTTCACTCACGCAGCCAACAAACACGTATCAGTGCACCTTTTGCCCGCAGACTTTCAAAGCCAAATATGACTGTATGTATAGCATTGCTTATCTGGCACTAATTGAGCATTGACGATCCCAGTGTTTGGAAATACCATTGCTGACACAAAGTTCTTCTTTTTTCAGGGCAACGACACGAAAAGTCACTGCATATATCCTTAGAGAGCTGGGTTTGTGCTCCAAAGGTATGTTGCCGGAGACTGCTCCTCTACTTCTGTAGTCAGCATCTCGGTGTAGCAACTGACTTTTTTTCTGAATTAGGGAGCCAAAGCCTTCAACCCAGAGACATCCCGGATAGAGTGTGTGTTCTGCTCGGAACCCAACCCTACTCAAGATCACCTCGAAACACACAACTACAGCGTCTGTCAGGAAAAGGGGGTTTCCGAAAGAACATTCTACCGGAAAGATCACCTACGGCAACACCTGAGACTGGTACACAACACAAAGTTCATGAACTGGGCCATGTCCAAGTGGGAGCAAAAGCACGATGAGTTGGAGTCCATCTGCGGCTTTTGCGGATTACGTATGACAACATGGACAGCTCGTGTCGAGCACCTGGCCGGTCATTTCAAAGCTGGGAGCTCCATGGCAGAATGGAAAGGTGACTGGGGCTTCAGTCCGTCTGTGCTCGACAAGGTGCAGAATGCCATTCCACCATACATGATTCACGAGGAGAGAATTTCCCCCTGGCCCTATGTTGCATCTCACCCGATGCCCGAGACCCCAATTCACGCCTATGAGCTCCTGAAAACGGAGCTTGTATACTGGACGCAAATTTCCAGAGAGCAAAACTCTACTGTTACGGACGATGAGCTTGTGCACGAGGCATGCCGGGTTATTTTTGGAGCTGAAGTGCTCTCTCAAAAAGGCATAGCTGTAAGTGACACTGACAAAGACTTAAACCCCGTGATTCTCCTTGCGTAGGGGATCATGACGAAAGCCTATCAATGCTAACTCGAGTAATAGTCTGCCCCTTCATGGCTACGCGATGTGCTCATGAGCAATGAGACGATCGCACAGCGGGCGCGGCACTCTCCGATTCGCTCCGGTGCAGATTCTCATGTCAGTGTACTCAAAATTAACGGCAAGGACAACATATTTGAGGCATGCCCTCTTGAGCACAAACTCCTCGAATATGTGAATACGAGGACTTTGCTTGGGTTGACTCCGAGTACGTAAATTCTGATCAGCACCCCACACAGCAATTGTAACATGGACTGAAGCTGATTTGCTGCCTCCCTACCTACTTTAGCCGACGGTGAGCTTCAACTAGAATGCTGCAAAATCCTTGGCCACTTCGAAGAGACTTCGTCGAGCCCATCGGATCTGGTGGGAAATTTGCTTGTAAGGCTGGTGATGGGATCCAAAAGCTGGTTGGCAGATTTTAGAAGAAGGGCACGACTGCCTCGATCCGAGGATATGATCGATGAGGACCGACGACCAACCGACGACAAATCGCTTGACTCGTCCATCCACAATTTCTCCAGACTCGAGAGAGAGCTGGCTCAACACGTCCGTTCCCAAAGGGCGAAGGGAATCGAGCCTGATGGTCCAGATCTGCAAAGGGTTGCTCGTATCATCATTTACGGCAATGATGATGGCTGGAATCAAAGTAAGCGATACCACTTATTTATCTTAGACAGCCGGGCTCATATGCTAATCTGTCTTTTACTATAACAGCTGCCGCAGACTCTCCCGAGTGGCTTGGTGCCTTTAGAGAACGGATGCAGGAGGCAGGCTCAAGAGCCGTTTTGAAGCTCGACGATCCCCTCCACCACCTGTTTGATCCCGACGCAGAAATGATTGCTCTACAGAACGCATTGGCTTCTCAGCAGAGCAACACAGATTCACCAATAACTGCAGTAACCACGAGCGAGTCTGCTCCAAATGCCTCGTCACCGGTTGGTCGATGTGCTCGATCCGTTCCCTACTTCATACATGACCTCAACTGCTACAAGAGGCTAAAAAAGGAACTGGCCCGGTGGAGCGCGTCAGTTATGTCACCTAATAACCCAAATCAGCATGTTCCATCGGACGCGGAACTCCAGCATCAGGCGCGGTGGATCCTGTATGACGAGTAAGTTATCATATGAAATTCTTCAAGGCTGCTACGAGAAGTGTTACTGACCTGGCAATGAATTTCACTACTGAAGTGACGATCCATGGAATGTGACGGCAGCCGACAACTTCGAGTGGCTGCAACGATTCAAACGTGACCACAAGATAATTAGTGACGACTCTGGGCCTGGTCTCCCAGATTCCGTGGGCTGGAATCTGCATCAAGGCGGCACAGGGTTTGCTCCTCCATATGCGTACCCAGCCGCAGCGATTGAGGGAACCGGTGGCTGTGGCAGTGGGGAAGGTACAGTAGAGATCCCCGTACGCGTAGGCGCAAAGCCCTTCCAAGCCGACCAGAGGGCAGTCGACAGCTACTTGCAAGGCTTCAAGACCCGATACCCGCGACCTCCTGCAGTCTTCTGTTCGAGGGAACTGGAGGGTGGCCTGACCGAATTCGTGGAATCGCAGCAGGTAACAATGGGCGCCCCGCCTTCGGATGAGATGCTCAGAGCCAAGGCGAGGGAGATACTTGGCACTGAGACAACTGCAGCCGACGATGCCGTGCTTCTGGAGAGGTTCAAGGCGGTTTTCCAGCCAAACAATACTTCAGTCAACACGTCCGTGGCGGAAGTGGACTTTTCGCTGATGTCGGACATGCAGATGCCACTGCCGGAAGTTGATGCTACGTTTGCAATGCAAGCGGCAGAGATGACCAATAATGTGCTTGGTGGTTCCATGATGTATGATTTCGGGACACAGGACAACATGGACCTGATGCAGAGCCCAAGTCAGCTTTTTAACATGTAGTTGGACGGAGCTGGTGTATGAGGATGATGAATTGGCGTTTTGCAAGGGGTCACTCCTTGTTGAGGATACGGATAAAACAAACTAAAAACAACAGATAGGCATGCAAAGAAGGCACATCGAGCTTGATTTTAAAAAGAAATACGACATAACTTTGGATTTATTGGTGTTATGTCTTGAAAGTATATTTTCTGTATTGAAATGCGAAACCAATGGTAGAGCCCAGGCTTAGATGTGCCGCATCAACAACTGATTGGCTGCAGGATCCGAGGAAAACCCTTGTGCTGCACCCATCCGTGATTGAATCTCGGACGACCATCGCCGTCAGGATTTTCCATGTTCATTTCGAACTACATGCAATCGAAATGCAAAGACTAACATATTGTACCAATTAGCCGCCATTGAAACTCGAACTGATTAGAGCTACTTGCGGGTCATCGCCGCTCGATTCATTGAGAAAAAGACAATAGACCAATAGTACAATACCGTTCTCAAAGCCATAGTAGCGGTCAAAAGAAAAAAGTCCAGATTGCGGCACTGTCTAGGATTGTCTCCTCCATGTATATATACCAAGGCCTTGCTCATAGCAGGCCGCCAACCAAGTCCAGGAGATGCCGACATATCTATGCCACGGATTTCGATGGCACCGACCGTCGATCCGGGTTTACGTCATCGTTCAGGATATCGGCGATGCCGCACCGGACTTTATCTCGGGGACGCGCTCCGCCACGGCCATCCTAGACTCCTTCTACAACCTGTTTGACTTTTTACCACCGCCAAAGACGCTTCGCGACGAACAGCAGCAGCAGCAGTCGCCGCCAGCCGCGACCGACAGCGCCTCCAGCCAGGCCTGGTCGGCGGTCCGGCTGCTGGAGGAGCACGACCCGAGCATGCTGGGCGAGACGACGCGGCCGCACGCCTACGTGGTCGACCACGTGGTGCGCGTGGACCTGTCGGCCTCCATCGTCGACGAGATGGCGCGCTACGAGGCCCGGCTCAAGGAGAGCGGCGCCATGGCCGGTCCGCACTCGGACGAGACGGGCCGCCGCCAGCGCGCCGCCAAGGACCGCAAGGCCGGCTGGCTCGAGAAGCTCCGGGATCAGCTGCAGCGCGGCGAGGAGATCCGGTGGTACGTCGTCGTCAACGGGGATGAGGAGCGCGGGTGGGACGATGGTGGAGGGGAGGAGGGCGAGGAAGTGGATGGCTTTGTGGGTCGGCAAGGGGACTCGGTCGGGGATGAACATCGTGAGCGTGAGAGGCAGAAGCTACGGCAGCGCCTCGGAGGGATGTATCTTGATGAGGAGAACGATGATGACTATGGCTACGCGGTGGATGATTCGTCCTCTCGGCACACGCAACGCCAGTCTAACAATGCTATGCAGCCTCCGCCAGTAATACCGCCACAAGATGTCTCCTCGAAGCCGAGTGCTACAAAGGGTACAAGCAGTGGGTTCAGAAGGTTTTTTAGTAAGGGAAGCAAGACCTCTGGCGATGTGAAATAAATGTGACCATGGGAGTCAATTTTAAAGTAGCAAAGCTAGGTCATTTGATAGATAGACTGGAATAATGGAAAATGTCAAGAACGTTGCCAAAGACTCCCGGCAAGCCTCTTGAAAAAAAAAGTCCGAGTCGACAAAATGCACAATATGCGCTCCCGACCACAGTCAGTCCCTTGTTGTAACTCGTTCCAGTATCCGCATTTCTGCCTCAAAACTTGATCCTGGTGTAGCCCACAGCCGCAATTTTGATACCAGCAGCTCTTTCAGCTCCTTGACATCCGTTGTGAACCGTTGCAGCTGAGGAATCGAGTCACAAGTGACGAGCACCAGCAAATTTGCCATAGAGGTTTGTGAAAAGGTCCAGAGATAAGGAGATCGCTTATCAAGCATTTCGGTTGAGTTGCGAAGGTATGTCGAGCATGTCTTGATACAGATCTCGCTTTTATCCAAAACGATCTGTGGGATCGAGGTAAGGGGCTGGACAGACCCGGCTGGCACAGCGCTAGACGATGCTGGCGTACTGACAGATAGGTGAGGCGACACCGGGCTAGAGCCGACTGAGGATGGTGCCAGACTCCTCGCTTGCTGCTGCATCAGTGCCGCATAGAGCACAAAAGGCCGGTGAATAATGTGACGGGCCGCATAGAAGCGTAGGCGAAGCACCCTGGCACGGTCGTTTGGACATGGCTCGGTGCCCAGCGGTGGCCGCAGGCTCTCTGGGATCGACAAGTACCACTCTTCCAACTGACGGTGGAGCTCTGAACTGACATTGACAAGCTTCACAAGACTTAAGCTGCCTGCAGTTGGGTTCATATCAGAAAATGAGATCAACCCCGAATTATCTGATGAGTACAAAGAGCTGTGAACCCTATTCAGTAACCTCCTAGCGGCGGTCTCTGCCGCGAAGTATATCAGCTCTTCGTGCTCTAGAGGGTTCAAGCTCCGTGGAAGTGGCATTTGATCCGAAAGTCGGTCAGCCATGGGCTCGATCCCGGTTCGGGGAAGTTCTAGTTCGGCTGCTCGATCACTGCATGTCTTGTATGTTAGTCATCCTTCTTTGAGGTGTAGTGCATGCACGTCGCTGAAGGGAGGTTACCATTCAATCATGAAACAAGACCACAGAACACGCAAGTAGTCGTCGTTTGGAGCTTGTAAGTGACCGTTTGCTTTTCTTTGCCTGTTATGGTGTGAATAAAAAAATGTCAGATAGGCATCGGCAACGTTTTGACCTGTATCGAGAGTACATGTGCGCATATGCACCTAGGTGAGACTTTTTGAGGAAGAAAATCAACTCTGATGGTCGACAAAGACTTACTTCTCGTAAAGAAAGATAAAGTTATGAGATGCAAAATAAGCCATCCTCCAGCTGTGAAGTGGCCTGCCGAGATGAGCAAAGAAGGAGGCTGCGAGTACGAGAGCTTGGCAGATAGGCAGGCTCGGCTGGAAGCCCCAGACGGTCCATTTCAGCAGAAGACGGAGCGCAGGTTGGAATAGGCTCAATGCAAGCTGATCCTTCTCCGCCTGGACATGCAAAGGCAGCGGAACCTCTTCGTCGCCAGGAGCAATGGCGCCAAGCGCCCACACACACAGGCATATTGCCGTTTCTGGAGTTTCTGCAGGACCGTGGTCATAAACATCTGTTCGCCACTGGATAAAGTCGTGCTCCGGAAACAATGGGTATGTTGAGTGTACTCGTGCAAAGTAGTTGGCCGACAAAGACTCGAACGCGGCATTATCTAGCGACGGCCAGTCAAGCTTTGTGCTCTGGAATAAATCCAAAGGCTCCGGCAAGGGCAAGCTGTCTTCGATGTCATGGAAAAGGCTCCTGGGATAGTCGCCGAGCATGTTTCGGATGCGAGGTAATGCAAAGAGAGAACTTGCCGAGGTGAAATGGTCGGTCGGGATGAGAAACTGGTGATGATCCAGGCGAGGATCAAGATTAACGGATCCCGGGTCATGACGGCTCTGGACTCCGAGTTGTGGCGACTGTTCTAACTGCTCTTGTTGCTGACGTTGAAGTTGGTAAGAGTAGGATGCCGGCAGTGAAAACAAGTTGGGCTGAAAAGGGCTAGACGCGGTGGTCCCGCCGCCCTGGGCAAGCTCATTCAGGCGCTCGCTGTGTTCCTGTAGCAGAAGTTCTATACGGCCGAGGCGTTCGGCAACTGGGTCGGAGGCCGGCGCGGAGCCAGTGGGAAGGTCGACCCTACATGCATGTCAGGGTTCTTAATAAGCACCACTGCAGACGACAAAACTGAAGAGCCACAGCAGGCCAAGAAGACCAAATCTAGGCGTGTGACAGACAGCTCAAGGGTTGAGCGCGGAAGTAATCTCCAAAGAAAAGAGAAATTTTGAATACTCGTACCGTTCAACTGGCAGCTCTTTGTAGCGACACTCGGCTGCCGATTCCCGACAGGTCGAGCAAGGTCGTTCACCATCGCATCTGGGTATACTTGAGTCAATAAACGGATCTTGTATCCCTTCATAGCTTGCAGAGTAGAGCCGGAGAAATAAGTAATAAAAAAGCGTACACACCTTCGTTTGCGGTGCCTGAATATTGCAGGGTGTCGGTTTGTCAGTATATGTTAAGACCAAAAAAAAAAGAAAAAAAAAGAAAGAAAAATAAAAAAAACCAAGGGCTTTGCTCGGTCTTGTCTCAGACGCACCGGCAGAAATCGCAAGCCAACAAAGCGCCTTTATTCGACCAAGGTAAAATATAGTGAATAGTGTAAGTCTAATATCCATGGCAGAAATCAAAGTCACATCGGACATCGATTAATTCTACAAGAGCTCAAAAAGTTGGATTTCTGCGTACGTTTTCGTATGTAGCTCATTGTCTCTTCTCCAGCTCGAGAGTAGACAGTAGTAGTATCACTGGATTTGGTCAGATTTTCTGCATGCTTGGGCTGTTGTCTCTCTCCTTTGTTGTGTGCACAGAGAATTATGTATCAAGTGCTGTACTCACTCAACCACTTTGCCGGCTAGGGCAACCTCCCAAAAGAGAAGGGAAATCAAATGTCTTTTTTTCTTCTTCCTCTTCTTTCGAGTCGTATGAAACAGCGCTACTGATCGAATGTTAAAGTGCCACGCGGGTGGTTGCGGGAGGGCCAGCGAGGTTGGAGCTCGGCGGCCAGGAGCCTGTCACCTACTGCACGTCCTAGCTATCTACCGTTTGGCTGCCCAATGGGGACATGGCCCTGCAGCGTTCCGCGGACTACCTCAGGTCCAGGGCTTCGGGCTGGTTTTTGATTGGAGCAGCAAACAGACTAGTGTCAGTGGATGTCAGCTCTTTGAAAGTACACTCACTAAGTACACGAATATGGGGAGCATTGATGATTTCTGCCTGGATTGATCATTCAAAGAGGGCTAAATTTATGTGCTACCCCGCAGTTGTGAACGAGGGTTTTTTTCCTTCTCTTATTTATTTCTCTTTTTCATGCTTCAAAAGATTAAGACTGAGACAGTCTGTCTGGCCCAAAGGTTTCCACAAGAGAGTGGAGGCTGAGATTAGACGGGGCTTCTAATCATGCGTGGCTCCTAGTGCTATGGGTTCAAAGAGGTTCATTATGGACTTCGGGCGCGCGTTTGTGGTGCTCTTGATAGCAAGATGGTGGACCTTGAAGCAAGATACGGAGTAACGTCTGGTGTTGAAAGGTGGTTTTTGGAGGCATTAACAGATCAGTCTGGATTGCAGCAAGGGCCGCCAGCCTGGGAAAGTAGTACAGTCTGTAGTACACTTCTCCGAAGCGATGACACCTTGCCCTCCAAACTCCTCCCAGCGGGCCGTTACTTCCCCGTCATTGGCGGGTGGGGAGGTTCCACAGTGCGGTCTTTTGTGCAGCGGTCCGTATTGGATGGAGTGCATGGAGTACCGGACTTTGAAGTCGACTTTTTTTTCTATTTTTTTTTCTTTCATCATTACAGTATATCTGGGAGTGCAAGCTTTAGCATTCATGTAACGATGGTTTTTTTTTTTTTGTTTCTTAATCACCTGTCAATTAGATTAGCTTCGACCATTTCGACACTACGTTGTAGAGCCAAGAAAATAGACAGCTTCGTACCCTGATGGTACTTTATGAAGTATGTTCAGCTGTTACTCTACTTGTAGTGGTAGTCAGCACATGCAGGACTGGGGTGCCCGTACCTAGACTAAACCCACTGCGTCTGTCCCGAGCTACTCCGCACAACTCCGCATAATTCTTGCTTTCGTACCTAGCAACCTCGAAGCTTTTAGCTTAGTTCTTCTTTCTGGATGAACTCCATGGTTGACACTTTCGTACGACTTACCTACTTCGTACCTTACTCCGAATGCGGTTCTCCATCATAAATCCGATTGGAATCTGTCAAACGACCATAAAAGTACCTCTGATACCATGCTCCGACGTCTGTCTCCGAAGCAACCCTGGCTATTATTTTGATTAATTACGCGTGTTGAGCTACCAAGTGTCAACCGTTCGCTGGGGACATCGCCAAGCCCGATTCCCACATGGCTCCTAAATTCAGTCGCACAGGGGCCCTCGCGGATGGGAAATAACGTGGCAGTATGACGCGGGACAACTGCCTATCCGCTCTTTGAAGCTTTGGTCACTGCGCCGTTGATCTCCATCTCTCCTCACCCTCCACAGTCAATACTATGCCATCACCTAGTCAAGTCGCCATGGCTCCTCCACAGTCAAATAACAAAGGTAATGAATTCGCAATAAAAGGCTTGGCGGGCTGCCATTGTTTTTCAAAACACTAGCCAGCTATCTGCCCCATCTTTTCTCACTTTACAACTAGACTAGAATAATTCCTATTCCGTTCCGCGGCACATTAACCTGTCTGTCTCTGCGTGTTTCTCGCACCGTAAGCAGTGACTACTCGTTCTAGCTTCAGGACTTTCCATCCACCGCGTTGCTCTCGACTTCTGCACAAGCTGCAAAGCATTGACCCGCCTGGCTTTTTTTTTGCACACGCAGCTTGCCGCCAGAGGAATTAAATATCTGCCCACCTAGATTGAGGTAGGAAGATAGATTGCTTGCAACTCCTCCACACCGCATCACACTACATCACCTACACACACACGGCATCACTTGACACAGCCTACAATATGCGTCCAGCATCGTCGTCGTACTGCGCCAATGGCATTATTACCCTCTTGGCTCTTTTTCCCACCGTCAGCTCGTCTATTCTGTATTCATCTTCATACGGCGGAAGTGTTTCTGCCCTCGATCTGACCCTTGCGTCAGCCTCCAACCCCGCAAGTCTGAAGGTGGTTTCGTCGACCAAGGAATGTTCCCCAGATCCAGCTTGGCTGACCCTCGATTCGGCTAATTCGAGGCTCTATTGTGTTGGTTTGTCATTTCCGCATGCCGTGGAGGATGCCTTTCAAGGCTGCAGACTGGGCAAGTGACCCAACCATGCTGACCCGAGATGCATAGGCGAGGGGCTGAACACGAGAAATGGATCATTGAGTGCCTTTGCAACTTCACCTGATGGTTCTCTGTCCTTGATTAAAAAAGTCGACACAATTGGAGGTCCCGTGAGCACAGTTATCTACGGCAAAGACGGTGAAGGCATTGCTGCTGCTCATTAGTGAGTCCCTGCTTTGTGTTACCTACCTATTGCCTCAAACCATCCCTGCGCGATTATGAATGACCCTATGATAGTGAATAGACAACTGACCGACTCTTCTGTGTAGTACTGGCTCATCGTTGACTACCTATGCAGTCTCCGACCTAAAGTTTCTTCAGTCAAAGACCTGGAGCGAACCTCTTGGTCCTAACACTACCAGGCAGGACGCTCCGCATCCTCACGAGGCAACACTCGACCCAACTGGTCGTTTTGTTGTCGTCCCGGATCTTGGCTCAGACCGTGTGCGCATCCTAGCCGTCGATGGAGCAGGAGGTTTAGGTCTGACTGAGGTGGAGCCACTCGTCGCCAGACCTGGCAGCGGACCTAGGCATCTTGAGTTTCTCAAGCTTGACGGCAAGACCTTGATGTACTTGGTCTCCGAGCTGGACAACACTGTGACGGTGTACGAGGTCGGCTACGGTGACGACGGCAAGTCCATGTCTTTCGGCGAAATGATGGTTACGGGAACTCATGGTGATGGCGCCACGCCCAACGCGTCCGCTGCTGAGATTCATCTATCGGTAAGCACACTCTGTTGAGACAACCCTGGCGTGTCTTAAGCCGTTACTAACATAAGAACTCCCAAAGCCGGATAACCGTTTCCTTCTTGTGTCATCTCGCTTCGACAAGGCCTTCAACATCCCCAGCTTCGATACTACGGATGGTACCCTTGTCCCGTCTGACACCATCACCAGCTTCTCCATCGACCAAAAGACAGGTGCCATCTCGGCTATCCAGAGGTTCCCGGCAGGTGGCGACAACCCAAGGCATTTCTCGCTAAACAAAGACGGAAGCCTCGTCGCGTCTGGTCTTCAGGGAGATGGACGTATCGTCGTCATATCCCGCGATGCAGAGTCTGGTCTCTTGAAGGAGTTTGTTGCCAACGCCAAGGTTGAAGTTGGCGTCAACTGTGTTCTCTTTGCTTGAGTGACAAACTTGGGAGTCGTCCATGAAGCTTGGGTGTAGTCTAGTTCGCTTGCTGCCTCATGGCAAGCTGGTATATAGATCAACCAGAACTAGGATCTAAGATTACTATGTACCTTGCATGCAATGTCTGTGGATCACAGTGACCAGTCACATCCGTAGTCGTCACCATTTCCAAGCAGTATGCAGACCAGAGCCTTCGAGGGCTTGTCACTGCTGCTACATTACTCGAAACAGGGCATGGGAAATTAACTGAAATCAGCTCAACCCCTTCTGGCCTTCCCAAGTACTGAGAAGCACAGTGATTGGATGAATCACTCGGCTCGAGTGGAGGTATAACATCTTTGTCACCAAGTCTTTTTGCTTGTCGACATTAGCATCGTGCATCGTAGGCAGCAGACATCAGAACTAGTACCAGGCTGACCGGTCTCCATTGGCCAATTCGTGAAGAGAGACTCCTGCAGGTCGGTACATGAACGCAACCGATAAGAGGAAGCTTAAACGGGCGGGACATCGCAAGCAAGCCGACCGCTCGGACGCATGCATTTTTAGATGACAGCCAGTTTTGAGGGCACCAGAGTTGGTCGACCCTTGGATAGATTCCACGTGTGAACCATGGTAAAACCCAAAACCCAAATGTTACCACGGCACGTTGGGTGTGTCTGGTTTTCTCTTCTTTCTTTTCAGCTCATTTTGTAATTGTACAGAAACTCCCCCATCAATAACGAACGACTATACTCGAATAGGAGAGCCGTGTTCCTTTCCGGACAGTTCCGGCTCCAGACCTGCAGGCATTCATTCCATCGCACGGTCGTAGCCCAGACCGCCATTCATCTGCATGTACGATTGGACATGGAAGCCTATATGATGGTGGATATGGATCCAATGGGGAAATGACAGGTTTTGCAGATTTTTGGCATATGTGAACCATATTTCTTTTTTGACGCAGGTGATAGCAATAGCCGAAACCTTGGCCTGGATTCACACAAGGCATGTAGATTAGACTCCCACTCTTGCCGTGTCGCTTTCTTGGGTTTATTTCCTTGCCCCAAAGCGGGAAGAGTGAGGTTGTGCGGAGGCCCTGACCCTAACCTCATTACAATGCATACTGGGTTGGCGATCGCATATACAGCAGCGTATCATATAAGCTTTCTACCGCGCAGGTGATGAAATGGACCAGCGCAAGCAAATAGTCACGACAGGTGAGTCTGGAACTAGTCTAGGTATCTTAGTAGGGCATTGACACGGCCCCTCACAGATAGATGCAATACCTTCACGTCGTAAAAGATTGTTAACAGCAAGGAATATGAAACATACAAAGCGGTGGATACCACGAGGGCTGAAGAGAAAAGAGAAAAGAAAAGCAGCCCCGGTAACGGCCTTGGCGCAGACAGTGTCTGACTTGTGAGAGAAGTATCAAGAAGGAGATGTGAAAATAATCATGCAGAAAAGTACCAAGGAGGGGAAGATGTCAAGTCGGGAGTCTCCCGGAGTCGCCCGTACGACTAGGTACTCACTCACTCACTCACTACCTTACCTACCTTACCCAAATCCCGACGAGGGGTAACCGCCAAGACAAGACGTGCTTGCCTGGTGGCTAGGATGTCTGTTACTACCTTACCTACTTTCCTCTACTGTAAAGTATGGTCCAATAGCTCAAGTCTCTGTAGATGTCCCCTTCATTCTTCGTGATTGGGTAGGCTCGCAAGAAACCACCAGGAGTAGGTTAGTTGATTGGCAAAACCGCGGTCACGAGCCTGCCAACGCGTGCGACACAAGTACCACACAACCTACCACTGCCGCAATAGATGGCCAGCTATAGGGTAGGTTCCTCGTGGAGGGTACGGTTGGCGACGGAGCTGGAAGAATAATAAGAATAAGAATTGAGTCTTTGTTGCCCTGGGCTTATGCGACATTCGACGAAACACGTGGTGGATCAACGCGGGTGGACGACAAGGTCGGATGGCTGTGGAGTAATTTCCCCGCATACTCGAGGAGAAGCAAGTTGGGAAATAAAGATAAAAGAGGAAAAAAAAAGAAACGAGAGTTCGGTTAACGCATGTGCAGATCTATTTAATGGATAGGAGGGGGGTGTGTGATTCATAGTGGGTGACCAAGGTGGCATCCGGAGTCGTGGTGTAGACCGTGTAATAAGTAAGCGGGCAGGCGGAGAATTACTCAACTGTGCAAAGAAAAAGCAAGGCAGGAGATGGGTTTAGACAGGCCCTTTGAGCGATAAACCCAATTTTGATCAGACAGAAAAAGCTGGGTTGATTCCCACCACCGGAGTCCTTCTACCCCAAAAGCTATACGGTAAGGCCTTACTTGGCCATGGGCTGAGCCCCAACTAGGACCCGAAGCTGCGTGCAATCACATCAAGTTCGCCACGTCTTTTATTGGGGAGGCAAGATGGGCTCATTCGGCCCGTTTTGTTTTTTGGACGAGGCGTCAATGTTGCAGATATCTGCAAGTCAGTCCAGGGAGGGGGCGTGGGACGAGGACAGGCACTGGACAGGTAATATCTTCACAACTGCCTTTTTGTTCTTGTCAACTTTGAGTAAGCTCTTCGTTCTTCAACGGTTCAACATGATCTGCGAACGAGTCTTTCAAGTGGATAAGCGCATTCCTTGACATCAGAGATTGTAACAAAAAAAAGTCAACTGTGGCGCATTTACCGGTAGATCGATCAAGCCACAACCAACGAAGAAAAGAAACAAAGATAACGAAGATGGGTTCAACGTCAGCCAGTCTAGACTGAGGTGCATCAAAGCAGCGCCGCAAACGGCGTTGACTTAATTTGTGTCCCGAACTACATTGCCCGCATGATTCCGCTCATGCGTGCTCAGGTGCTGATCAACGAGGTATAATGTCGGGTGGTGAATAGACACATAAGCGTCCCTACCGTAGATAAAATGGTGGCCCTCTGTAATGAAACCCGCTTGCAAGCAACTAACTGTAAGTGCTGTAGAAGTAAAGAACCCCAACCCCGCACGCACATCAGGACTCGATCCAGAGACCCACTGCCAGGTACCATGCGGCGATTACCGAGCGAAGTAGTAATACCTACATCTCCTGAAGTCGGTAGCCATCCGATGAAGCGAGATCTTATGGAGGGCAAAGTGCAGGTCGCCTAAGTACTTCGGAATTGGGAAATGGCAAGATAGGTAATGGGGTAGAATGTAGTAGGTAAGATACCTTTGTTGTGATTCCAGATAATGAATCGAACAATCTGTCTTTTTCTCGTGAAAGCGTCCTGCCTTTCTTTATCAGGTCCAAGGTAGTATTTTTGGGGGATGGTTATCTCGTCACCGACAGAGAGACAGACAGCAGCGGCCAACCAACGTCCAGTTCGACAGAATATGGCGAGGAGTTTGCTACTTCTGTAACTTCCATGATACCTACGCTCTCCAAGTGAATGCAAGTAAGCTTGTGTGGTTTGCTTGTCGCCGTGAAGGATTCCCAAAAGGGATGGTGGGGAAAGACT
Organism: Pyricularia sp. CBS 133598; assembly: GCA_004337975.1. Classification (NCBI taxonomy): domain Eukaryota; kingdom Fungi; phylum Ascomycota; class Sordariomycetes; order Magnaporthales; family Pyriculariaceae; genus Pyricularia; species Pyricularia sp. CBS 133598. The sequence goes on from RRCJ01000004.1 coordinate 2,254,444, forward strand.
TGGCTTTTGGAGATTAACAGAATATCAGGAATTACAGCAAGAACTCGAGAGCAGTTCGCAGAAGCCGCGCAGGAGCAGTGCCTCACCTGAGGATGCGGGGGATCGATTTATGCTAAATGAATTGCCCCACAATCCCCAGAGCTTGTCTTTTGTGGAAGACCATCCGCGCCGGTTTTGGATTCGAGATCTTCCCCAAATGGTTGGGCCATCCAATGCAACTTTGCGGAGGTGTAGGCATTGCTCATTGCTATCACCAAGCTATCTACACAGGTGGTGGATGCGGGAATCCAGACGGAGGCCGCTGCGCTTTCACGGATAGGGTGATTTTGGCGGGGGAGGGGTTTTGCTCTGCCGTGAGACCGATCTAGTCGTCGATTGAACCTTGGTAGACGTGAACAGACCCTGTTCAGTCCAGTCTAGACAGGAAGCCTGGGGAGATGACTTACTTCGCTTAACCAGCTGAAAGGCAATTGCTCATTTGACGTGCGGGAAACATGCGAGTGTCTGTCACCCATCCGTAAGGCGAAGTCTGTTCAGTTACCATGCCGGTAGCGTATGCGGGTAATCAATTGATACATGTTGCAGAGTACCGCAGAGTGCAGTCAGTCCCTTGTTTATTACGCAAGCTACGTATTCAGAGATCTGTCTTCTTACTTCGTGGCACATGACTGACTATCAATGTTCGATTATATGTCATGTTTGCAACTACATGACGGTAGCGATCGGCTCCGAACGCGCATATAGGCGGGGGCGCAAGTGGCTAACACTCTATGTTCTTGAGTCTGCCTGCCTTTCTTGGGTTTCCTTCCCGTCTTTTTTTTATTGTCTCGAAAGGGTGGTGCTGATGCGGTTTGCTAAGCGAAGCTGCAATGAACTCCGATTTCATAGTGGAGACCAACGAGGTAAAAAGTACGCTGGTCGCAATTTTGCGTTATCTGACTGGCTGGTCCTAGTCCACCGTTGACGCGCGGGAAAGATGGTATTAATGGTACCATAGGAAGAAAAAGTAGAAGAAATAAAATAAAATGAAGATTGAAAGAGAGCTACCCAAGTAAGTTAATAAGAGTAGGAAAATAAAGAAGAAGAAAAGACCAAAAAAAGACAAAGAAAGGAACGATGATCACCAAGGAACGGTTGGGACCCACACCAAGTGGAGTTTACCACTATACCTACGGCTGATGATTGACACACGGCAGCCGGGATACCTACGGGCTTGTGCAAGGCTGGGTACGCCATTGGGGATTCAAACTGTCTGGTGTCAAAAATGCATGAATTTAATCTCACAAAAGTATCCCTACTGGATCTGCATACCTAGATTTCTCTACCCGGGGTTCCTCTCAACCGTATATTGTCGATTTCAGTACTCGGAAGTCTATGCGGTTTTGCATCTCTTGCAAGGACCCGACTGTGCATACTGTACCGTACAGTACAGGCCGGTCGCGGGACGGAATCAAATGTGTGGACACCAGTCAGTTCAATCCAGCATAACCACCTCTGACTGGCCCGCGGCCTCTCGGATGACCACTTGGCCTGTCCCCTGCCACCACCTCATCCACCTCCATCACCTACCCGAGCTCGCCGCTTCCGCAGGGATAGGTCTCGGCAAGGACCTAGACTCGACTCGAATTTCCCTTGGTCGAGGGGGAGGGGGGGCCTGGCTGCATTTACATGTCCTGTTCTTGGGGGTGTACCCCGGACGCTCCCCAGTTACTCTTGTTACTGTACCCTACGTGGGCAGAGAGCCAATCCGGTTCGCATCTGGTCTTGGGTGGGCTGTTGCCGCCGTTTGGTACCTGCCTGTGAGTGAGTGGTCGGTCAGTCACTGGGCTACCTTACCTTGGGGGACCTTACTCCACACAATGGAACGAGCAGGGCAAAACATCCATTTCAGGGACCAGTCCGGTCGGTAACTGTGAGTGGGCTTTCGCCGCTTGCGCGTGTCCGTCCGGTGCCCAGGCACACTTCAAATAAGGCCAAAATGAGATTCTCCGGATGGATTTGGCTCATCTCCAACCCCATTTCCCCGAAGATCCCTACGAGGATCCTCCTACTCTCTTAAAATCGGATGTGACCCCACTGCCTCACGAGAGGTTGCCTTCCTTCTGTCCATGGTCTCTTGCCATCTTCAGCCGTTCAAGACAGACAGACCTTTATCGTCGTCCATCGATGTGCTGAAGAACAGCCATCCTATATACCTGGTCGAAAGCATTAAGCTTATTTTTATTTTATTTTATTTGGTTATACGCGCGGAAAGGTTTTCTCGCGTTTTCTTAAATACCCCTTACAATTTTCAATTTTTTTATCTTGTCCCTGTTTTCCCCTCCTTCTTTTACCTCGGCGCATTTTCCGAGTTCCGCCACAAGGCCTTTCGGCGCCTCATGACATAAACCTCGAATCGAGCAAGGCCGTCAGTGCTGAGATCTTATTCACAGCCGCCAGCCAGTATATCAATAGACAAATCAGCTTCACTCAAGCAGACACAGCACATTTAAGGCTTCCCAGAGTCTTGGCATTTTTATCAATCGAAGTCGATTGCGCCGTCATGTCGCCGTCGTCGACAGGCGAGTCGCCGCCTACGATATTAAACGGTCATTCAGCACCCGCAGTCAGCAATAATAGAGGGTTTCCTCTGCCCTCCCGGGAGACGTTCAATATCGATATACCGCCTTCACAGTTAAACACTTCCAACCCTCCAAGCGCCCTGAAGTCGCCTGCAACCGTCAAAAGCCAACGCACCCCCAGCTTCAGTCGCGATAGCATTCTCGGATCTGCTCTCAAGGCCGGAAACTCTCAGAGGACTGACTTTTCAGGGGACAGTAGGCTAGGAGATCCTAATGGGCTGCAGAAGGTGTCTAGTGATGAAGGGTCAAACCCTCTGAAAAGGAGAAACACGGACGCTGGTGTTGACTATCCGAGGCGACGAGCAACCATTGCCGTACGTTGTGCAATCCCGTTGCGGAGACTTTTTTTTATTTGAATGTGGTTTTTTTCCCTGCAATCGGCATACCGCCAGAATTTGGACGACTGAAACTGACCAGAGTATCTTGCATATGTAGTGTGAAGTATGCCGCTCGCGCAAGTCTCGCTGCGATGGCACCAAACCGAAATGCAAGCTCTGCTTGGAGCTCGGCGCCGACTGCGTCTACCGTGAGCCTGGGATAAAGCTTGACGCGGGTGACAAACTTATTTTGGAACGCCTCAACCGCATCGAAAGCATGCTGCAGATGACTCTGCCGCCAAATGGCATCGGCCTAGGAGGTTCGCCGAACCTGAGCAATGGAACTGGACATCTCAGTGCGGATGGCATTCTAACCGGAGGTCCATTTCTCTCGGTCATGCCCAACGCTGCATTGAACCAGTGGGCAACTGCTCCCAACATCTCGACAATGCCAAAGGTACACACCAATGCGGCACTGCATCTCCTTCAATGGCCCTTGATACGAGAGCTTGTATCGAGGCCTTACGACCCGCAGATCTTACTTCAGCTCGAGATGGCAAGGGAGCCACTACACTCTCTCACCAAGACTCCTTGCGTCGATTTATCCAACACTGCAGCCTATATCGAGGCGTATTTTGAGCGCGTTAACGTGTGGTACGCCTGCGTGAACCCGTATACTTGGAGAAGCCATTACCGCATCGCTTTGTCCAACGGCTTTAGAGAAGGCCCCGAAAGCTGTATTGTACTCCTGGTATTGGCACTCGGGCAAGCGAGTTTGAAGGGCAGCATATCCCGAATTGTGCCACATGAAGACCCGCCGGGTCTTCAGTACTTCACCGCGGCATGGGCTCTGCTGCCCGGTATGATGACATCCAACAGCGTCTTGGCTGCGCAGTCTCATCTGCTTGCCGCCGCCTACCTTTTCTACTTGGTTCGACCTCTTGAGGCGTGGAACCTTCTCTGCACAACCAGTACCAAGCTACAACTTCTCTTGATGTCGCCAAGCAGAGTGCCTTCGGATCAACGAGAACTTACCGAGCGCATCTACTGGAACTCGTTATTGTTTGAGAGTGATCTCCTCGCTGAGCTGGACTTGCCCCACTCTGGCGTTGTCCAGTTCGAGGAAAATGTTGGTCTTCCTGGGGGTTTTGAGGGCGATGAGAACGAGGCAGTTGGCCGGGATGACCTGTGGTATTTTCTCGCCGAGATTGCGCTTCGGAGGTTGCTCAACCGCGTCAGTAATCTTATCTATTCGAAAGATTCAATGGCTTCTACGACTAGCCTAGAGCCTGTTGTGGCAGAGCTCGATTTCCAGCTCACACAGTGGTATGAGAGCCTCCCGCTGCCTTTGCAATTCCCCTTTACACGGACCATGCTCCCGGACCCAGTTCAAACCGTTCTACGACTACGTTTCTTCGCCTGCCGGACAATCATATATCGACCTTATATTCTTGCGGTGCTTGACAATGAGCAAGCCGTCTTGGACCCAGCCGTGAGAGACAGCTGTCACAAGTGTTTGGAGGCTTCGATCAGACAGTTGGAGCACATAGCAGCACAGTAAGTACCACATTTTCTTCTCACCCGGGACAATTGACTTCCGAAACTCCCCTCCCTCGCCCACTATTTCCCCACGCTTTGACTTTGAGGATTTATCTGACACTAGTATCTCATCTTTTCAGCCATGCGGGACACATCCCCTACCTTTGGCAAGGAGCCTTGTCTATTGTGTCTCAGACGCTCCTTGTCATGGGCGCCACTATGTCACCATCGCTTTCCAGTATACTGTCGACCGTGGTGCCCCACAGGGAAACACTGGATCAGATTCTAAGCGAGGTGATTATCGAGATCGAGCGGTACGCCGTCCTCGCGCCCAGTCTTAGCTTGGCTGCGGACATTCTCAAAGAAGCAGAGGTTAGGAGGCGAGCTTTCCTCATGAGTGGGTAGACACAATTCGCCCCCCCCCCCCTGCAGCACATTTAGGACTGGCTCCGTATCGTTACTTGCCACCGGGGGCGGCTTTGCTCCCCAAGATGAGCATAGCGCCAATTTCGCCGCGGAGGCCCCCGTAATATGGCCAAGCCGGGCAATGAACAGGTCCCTGGAGGTGCAGTCCGGCTCATGGATAAGTCACATCTTATCAAGTACGGCTGAGCAAGGGAAAGGTTTTCCCCCCGATAGAGTTACGTCAGCCAGAAGATACCTTTCCCGAGGCAACACTCGTTCGCCAGAAAGTGGCGTGTTCAGGAATACTGTATGCGCGAGAGATCAGACAATGCGCTTTCCGGGACGTATACTTCGGCGATCCTGTCCGTCAGCACCAGCTTTGATACTTTGTCAGAGTACCTGTCGATTTGCTACCATTCGGGACCCCGGCTTTAAACTGCATCTATATTCGGCCGTATCAAGTGCTCGGCGAGTTAAGGAACTTCAATCGTCATATGTGGCGGCCTCTTTACATTGGGATCTGGTGTGGCGCTCATTGGTACGGTTAAAAGGATTCGCGGTCCGCCTCGCCGCTCAAAACAGTCCAAGGTGCGACAACTCGGCCAGAGAGGATAAAAGTTGCCCAAAATGGCTGAAATCACATCATAACTCTTGTGTCAATGCCTCCAAATTTCCCGTTTGAGCCATTAAATGAACTTATCTTTTTGTTCTATCCTGGAGGTTAATTATAGCTCTTCGCGCGGCCTTTTTCCCTGCTGACGGGGGGCCAAGCTCGGTGATCCAGCCACAATTACTTTCAAATGCTGTTTTATTTTTCTCTTTCCTGCTTGGAGCAGTTGCAAACATTGTGGCTTGGTTCGAATGTCGGGAAAACAAACATTCAGCACTGAAACTTCTTTTTCTTCTTATTTCGATACTCTTCACCATATGGGCAGTATTGGTTGTGTAAGCAACAAAGTCTCAACACCAGCCTGGCGCATACTTGGGATTATAATGACCTGCACTGGGTGTAGTCTGCTCGCACGCCCAGAGGAATCTTTTCAAGGGGATTACGCTGTTCGTTTTTTTTTTGTTAATATACCCAGTGACCGCAGACGGGAGTATTTTCCCGTTGAGTTGAGGACCATTTGCTATCTCGGCAATTGTTTGCCGTCAAGAAATTTGAAGAGAATCGAATCTTGTTGTATGCAGCTTGCGTCAATTTCTGGCGATTCAATTCTTGATATGTCAGGACCAGGATATGAATCAAAGTCCCCTGCAAACAACATGGGTGGCATGCCTTGAGGAATCGGTACTGTAGCTTGTTTGCATGCCGACTTGGAACACCTCCAAAGCTAGCTAGGAAACAAGGTAGTTTTGGCCATCCATTTCGCGAAACTTCGATGCGCTCATCTGGATCGAAACAACATGGATGGTCGTTGGTGGCGCTCCCCTGCCTGTTTGTTGCCATTTTGTCTGCAACTTCCCGGGCATGTTGGCTGGCGATGAAACGAGGCCTTAGACTCATAGTCAGCCGTCGGGAAGAAGAGGCACTGTCAGGACTTTCGAGACGGTAGCACTACATACCCGACACCACACTGGCGGGTACGAGCTGGTCCAGAGGACGCCTTCGTCTCTTTTCGCCTAAACCTTCCCATCCCATCAGGTTTGTACTCCCAAAACGATGAGAGTGGAAGAGGGTGTTATTACTGTGTTATGAGAAAAAAAAATCAATAAAAAATCAATAAAAACCGCCCGGTTGCGATCATAAACATCGGTATCAGTACGGGCATGTGCAGGGGAACAAACATTGATGCTGCGCCGTCGCAGTAACCCCGCACACAACTAAACATAGCACATGATTCAGTCACGTGAAAGTGGTTCAGAATGACGGTCGCGCCTGCATTATCTCATGTGCTCAAGCGAATCACTTAGCATGCGATCCTTTGTCAAGAGCGTGTGCTTACCTACCTTACCTGGCCTGCCTACCTAGTCAGGTACTCAACAGTACTCTTTCTGTTGTTTTCAAATTGTAACGCTAGACTAATAGGCAATGTGATGCTCGCCATCCCCTGCTCCTCGAAGCTCGGTTGGCAGTGGAAATATTCAACCGCGCGATATGTACCCAAGTATGGTTGGTTTTTGGTATGGACCTGTAAAGGACCAATCAAATCGCCGCCGAAGGTCGCAGGTCAAGCGGGCGGACGGGCAGTGTCTACCCCCTCACCAGATACATACACACAGTACCGTACCTTAACAGCTTGCAGCTTACCTAGTGTTACCTACGTACCATAGTACGGAAGTGAGTAAAGTACACCCATACCCCTGAACGATATGCGCAAGTGGGGGTAGTCTTTGCTTTTCTCTTTTCTTTTTTCTACTTGGGTTCGACCAATTCTATTCGGGCGTTAAATGGGTTGACACAAAATGGGAGTACAAAGAAAAGAAGCAACTAGTTATAGGCTTGGGTACAGGGCAGGTGTTAATGCCCACCTTGTTGGCCCATTTTATTTGCACATTCATTTACGTAGGTAGGCAAGTAGCAAACGCAAGGCCTCTCTATATTGTAGAGCATGATATGTCTCTTTGGTTCTTGGCCATCCGGGCAGGTGATTAAAGCAAGGTATAATCATGAGCAACTAAAGAAACCGAGGTAAAAAAAAAGTAGCAAGCAGTAGTAACGTGATCTAAATACACTGGCCTGACTGACAGGCGTACCATGGAATACATGTACTGGTAAACTACTTACTTTGTGTGGTACCTTCCTTAGGTAGGTAGGTACAGTAATTACCTATCTGCCACTTCCCCACTTCATCGCAATTGGGTCGCATTACGGTCGGCTCCCTTGCTCTTTTTTTCCCTCCTAAACTCCAATTCCGACGATAAACAACAAAACAAATAGCTTCTTCTGTCACGTAGTGCAGGCGCCCGTCACACGCCGCCGCCCAAGCTTACGTGTCTTCTACCGTTTGTCTTATTCTACAAACGCAGTTTTGGTATTTTTTTTTTCTGCGACGGGCGGTAGCAATGGAAGGTGGCTCCCGAAGCTACCAGCCCAAGCTAGTCAAACTAGCACCAGACTACTGTGCATAGACATGGAAGCTAGTAGCACACATTCAATTCGACCTGCCGACACACACAATTAGGGTGGATGCGCCTCGACTGGGGCTGCAGCATAGGTGCTCTCTCTCACCCACACTGCATGGGCGGATCATGCACAAAGCTGCATCTCGACCCAATCAGATTCGAGTGCCTCTATGCAGCTTAGCACAGGTTCAACCAGTCAGGCAACTCCAGCTGTCAAACGACCTGTCGAGTTGACCAGCCAAAGTGGGTGAGGGTGGTGGGAGCCTTTCCGCCTTTGGCCCCTCGCATCAGCAACAACAAACAGACACGGCCAACTCCCGCATCGCTGAATTCGAATCGCCCTCTCAGGGCCAACCATGGGCACCTATGGCGACCGCCGCCACACACGAAGCAGCAGACAGAAGCTTTCGCTCTGGCCAAGCGAGAGGGGATAGGCCACCCGGTGATTGGGGAGAGATGGATGGCCCGATTTTCGACCGCCAGCCTCGCCCGCTCATGGGGGAGGAACCTCTACATAGTTCAGATCTCGCCTTGATCCCATCTCCTCGTCGTCGACACAATACAAGCTCCCGGACATCGCATCATCACCAGTCGGCAATGTACAGCGCGCGCCCTCAGGAACCCCACGTTCCCAGCTTTACGAGGTCCTCAACGGCACCACACTCGCAGCGGAGGTCTTGTTTCGAGGATGACCAGTCCAGATCAGACAGTCGCCGGAGCGGCTCGCATCTCTTCCAATCAGCCCCTGGGTCCCCGGCGACATCGCTTACCGAGCCTGATAGCGATAGTGATGGTTCCACATCCTCTAGAAGCCATTACAAAAGACGCGAGCATGCCGCACGTTCCCGGGATGCCCTGGCTGGCCGCTATCAACCCAAGAGGAGTCAGAGACGGCATCTCCCCCATGACGACGTAATACTAGAGGAGGAGGATGATCGCAGACCGGGCCGTGCCGCTTCTCCCTCGAGACGACGCACGCAGCCCGTGGCTGAATCGTTCTCGCATGGGAGAGATCACCATTACACAACTCGTAGAAACCAGAGACCGACTCCTGAGTTTGAGGAAGAGCTTGCTTCTATCCCAGACTCTAGAAGGTATGGGCAAAATCCCACATATCTAGCCACCCCAAATGTAGCCTTAGTTCAACTTAGTAAAAGGAGGATGCTGACAGTTTGGGTTCAATAGGAGACATCATCATTCTAGCCAGCCTCACATGTCACAGCCATCAAGACCAGTCTACATCACAGACGGTTCTGACACCGGGTCTTCCCTTTCGAGAAATGTAAGAACTTGGGCTGCTCTGGCTTTAGGCATTTTTGTCCATGATTTTATGGAGAAACAACAGTACTGGTTTGTAAGTCATCTCAACCTCTATTTTTCGGTCGACTCCCTGATTGCTTTTAACAAGAGACTAACGAATGATACAACATCAGCAGCCTTCGCAGCTTTGGCGAGTGTTTAATTGATTTGGTGGACATTGGACTGACTAGAAACTTTAGATTGGCGACAATGGCCCTCCTAAGCACTGCGACAAGAGAATTAAGCCTGACGATGTGCACCATACGGAGGATGGACACAAGTACGGCATTTGTGGCCACTGCAGGACAAGAATCTGCTATATGTGTGGAACCAACTGGAAGAGGTGCGACTGTCCTCCAGTACCGCGGAGAGGAGAGCATGGCCATTCGGTAGCAGAGCGGGACGAACATGCCCCCAGATCATCGTCTCACCAGATAAAGAGATCAGACGTCAGGGACATCAGGGATACGGAGTATTGCCAACAGCCTAGCGGAATTTATTCGCCCCCAGAATCACCAACTTGCGAGAAGTCTACTCGCTCAAACCTGGATTCTTATGGCTCCACTGGATCCCGCGACAGCCGTGGATACCGCGAGCGCGAGCAATTTGGGCCACGAGTCCTTGCCAAAGACCAAGACGATGATGTTTTCATACGGTCAATGCACGGAAGGCAAGGTGAAGACCTCAAGCCTAGGCTTCGAGGCTCACCCTGTCCGGAAGGGACGACTACTCAATACTACGCTGACGAAGTACCAGAGGCGATGAAATCGCCCCAGTCTACTGCACTGACACACTCTCGTCTCGGAGCTATGGTACCTGTCGCCGCTCCGCTACCACCGCAGGATCATTCTGATTCCGAATTCTATGCTTTGGCTCCGGTGTACAGCAACAATTCGCGTGCCAAACCAGTACCGCCTCCCGCTGTACCCATGGCCCCGCCGCCCCCAAACGACTACCATGACGCCTCTCCGCCGCGATCGAATCACAGGACATCCATGTCTCCCGCATTCGATCCAGTGCCTTATCCCCAAATATACCATTCATCACAGCCTCCCTCGCATCTGGAAGAACCAATGTACGCACACTCGTACCCGCCTGCCCCAGTGCCACCTCAGGTGCAGGTGTCGCCGCGATGTCCACCTGAACCTCAGGCAGATCCGCACTGGCAGTATGATGCTCCAAGGCCTCGGCAGCGAGAGCACTCGCCTTCCGCGTCCTATTCACGGTCTTTACCTCACACCACAAGCGTCGTTCCGCCTCCGGTACCCATGCCACCGCCCGCCGTGCCCATTGCGCCTTCGGCAGCTGCTAGAAGGTCAGAGCTGCCTGAACGCCACCTCGTGCGGGCGACGCACGCTCCACGCGCGGCTCCTTCTCCTCCCCCGGAAGCTGAGAGGCACAGTCGGTCCGGCGATTATGTGTCGAATGTTAACAAGGCGCGAACGAGGCGATCGTCTGTGGAAAGGCGCATGGCTGACCGCTTCAATCCGGAACTCAGGCACAGCTATGATTTGAATCCACCTTACGCCCTTGCATCTAATCTGCCTCTGGCCGTTCATCCGGGACCCATTATGCATGGACCAGCGGCGGCTCCTCCGTCGATAGTTCCACTCCATCATCCTCCGACACCTATGCATCATCATGTGCAATTGGCATCCCCTGCCCATCAACACCCGCACACTCCTCCTCGCTCCCAACACCCGCCAATGTATCCTTACGCCTCACCGGTGGTTCCAGTTGCCATACCACTGCACCCGAGGTCATCGATTCCCATGATGCCACATATGCCCATGGGTCCTGTCCCACACGCAGCCATTCCCGTCACCCCGGGTCCCGCCTTTGCAAGTATGCCGAGGAGGCATACGATGGACGATGAGATTTTCGGCAGCAACAACTCCCGTAGCATCCGGTCTTCAGACCTGTCACCGGCTGGAGGTCATGGACGGCGGAGCCGCCGCCATGCACAAAGCAGCGACAAGCATGCTGCGAATGGTGGTGAAAGCCATTCGCCCAGCAGAAGCAGTAGCCGTCGGCGCCAGAGGCAAAAGAGCGACTCGTTGTCGACGCCCACAACAGCCCGACGCCACCATCATAATGAGGCCCCGTATCTCGAAGACGAACAGGGGAAACCGTCGGACTCAAGCCTTGCAGGGCTCTCGGGCTCCGGCCGAGGCATGAACCGCGTTTATGAGTGGAACAAGCACGTTGTGCCGGGCAGCTCACCTGATACGCCGGGTGCTCCCCCGTCATCGGTGGGATCTTGAAGCAAAAATCGGGCTTTGCTGTTGGAAAAGAGCAAATGCCAATCTTTTCAAGGCAGTTTGCAAGGACATCTGTCGGCATCAGGAAACAGACACATACACTATCTTTTTTAATACGACGATCTGGCTTAAGACGATGATTTATGCCATGTCATGTTTTCATAAGTTTCTTGAATTTCTGGACGTGTAGTCGTTTTTTTGTTCGTGCTGACACCACGTCATGATGTGAAGAATTTCGCTCGAATCTGTTTATTTGGGTACATACAAGCCAGTAGCCTGACAGACTAAAGCTGTCAGACCTATTTCTGGTAGTCTATCAAACAATCCAACAGCCAGGGCAAATGCTGGCTCCGGCATGTGGTGAATTTTCTATCAAAGTAGTATTTCAGAAACATAGGTAGGCACATGTCGGTCATAGATTCGACGTGGCCAAGAAATAGACGGACTATGGGTACTCGATGCCATCTCAACATCCCGGTTGTCATCTGCATGTTGAATCTTGACAATAGTCGAAGCCTTATTGCCCCGAAATAGTAGGCGGGCTGATTTGATTGTTGTGAGTTGGTGCCCTCTTATTACAGAATATTTTGGCACTCCTTGCTTTCTGAACAATAACATGGCGGTTGTATTCCTTTTTTTCTGCTCGGCCCAACGACACAATTTTGTACGTCTTGCCGTACAAATCTGCTCAGTCGCAAAGAGAGCATGAAAGGAGATATTACTCATACTTTTTTTATTTTATTTTATTCTTTTGGGCAGAGACGCCCCAAGACCACTAGCTTGGTAGGTTTTGTTACGCAAACTTTCGTCTGAAGTATAGATAGATGTAAAAGTGATGAACAGGGTACTACTGAGCTCGACGATAGCCAGCAGGGCAGCCTCTTTGAGATTGGTATGCTCCAAGAGGTTACCGGAGAAAGTGGTCCGAACTTTTATGAGATACAACGAATTAGGTATACTTTCACGGGGTAAGTTTTCCGGGGGGTGGGGACGCAAATACATCGGACGCGTAGTTTTCGCCCAGTGGCTCCTCGTGATGGCCATTCAAAAGTCAAAAAAGCATCAAGTTTCTTAAAATATGTGCCAAACAGGCGGGTATCTATGCTCAATATGAAACGAGTCTGATGACCGATTAAAAACACACGCGTGCTACTTCTTTTGTAATATCTCAAAGGTGGGTCTGTTTGCCAGGCTCATCATTGCCTCCCCACACATTTCGCATATCTTCCTCATCAATATCATACTTTGGGGAGATTACAGCAGGTTCGGACTCATCCTCCCAGTGGTTGGACTCGCTCTGTGGGGCAACGGAGCTTGCGTTGTTTTCATCCGTCGATGACATTTTAGAAACGTCGAAATCGATTTCTGAAAGATCCGGCTTGGCCTGGGCCTCGACGGCAGGCCGAGGTGCTTCCTGTGGCGACGTGGAACGGCCTGAGTTGGCAGTTGAGTGTGACTTGCCCTTGCCCTTGCCCTTGCCCTTTGACTTCTTAGCCACCACAACAGCGCACTCGTCATCTTGCCTCTGATCCCTCTGCTTTGGCCCACGGCCATTGGCAGAAAACGATGAGGGAGGCGGCAAAGATACCCTAGACCGGCCGGATTGGGGGCTAGGTCGCGGGGTTTCCCATGGCCTTCGGGGCACGTTCGCAGTAATTACAGGATACTGATTCCAAAGTTAGCCAATCTTTGCTTTGCTCAATGAGTCCGGAACGGCGATAAAAGTCTGATGTCATGTTTTTGGACTCACATTCCAATCACCATACTCGAGCTTCCTCGCCTTATCGTAGAGAAGCTCCTCTTCAGGGTCCAGTTTGTCATCTCCCATGATGCCCGAATCCTCATGAACGTTGTTAGAGCTGCTGGTACGGCTGGGTCCCCCGGGAGAGCCCGACCGGCCACCGCCATTGCTGTTCTTACCACCAAGTAGCGGGGTGTACGGGTTGACATCTGAAGTGATCTCTCCAGGGCTGGGAATCCAATATTTGCCCTTTCCTCCACGCTCATATCGCATGCCAGCCTTCACCCGTGCAAGTCGTGACTTGGAAGATTCATGCGCCATGATTTTGTCACGTGAGTCGAAGCCACGATATCCGTACTTGTCCCCCTTGAATGTCTCCTTAGAGTCTTCGATGAGGTCGCGTATGCCGAACGAGTCTCTAAGCGCAAATTTAACAGGCATTCGGGCCTCCTCAATAGCATCGTTGGCGAAGTCGTGCCACGAAAAGGCGTACCAGTGAGCGACCGCAAAAATAGGCATCTCAATGCAGATGAGAAAGTCCTGGATTGCCGCAGCGAGGTTGTCGGGGGAGTATCCCTCCACCTTGTCCGTAATAGCACCCAACCATACAAGGATGGAGAGGAAGAAGCCTTGCCAATATGAGGCAAAAATGATGAGTTTGATACAGAGGAACTTGGGCACCGGGCGAAAGGGCTTGAGGTCGTCGTGCATACACACCCAGAAGAGAGCCAGGCAGTAAAGACAGATGGTCATGCTGACGTTGTAGACCAGCCCGCTCCAGAAATAGCCCGAGTCAAGGCCCAGATATCCCTCTTTGTAGGTTCCCGTTGCCTTCATTATGACGGCTGCCAGGGCGAGTGTAGGTTTCAGCCATGCGTATTGTAGGATTCCGCGCTTGATGGCCAGGAACGAATAAGGGTCCGATATGTCGACGCGTGACATAACATAGTTCATGGGCCACAGATGTTCGACTGGCTCGCGTCCATGGGTCATAATGATGAGAGCTCGTTCGCCGCCCAGGTAGTTGATTAACAGCTGGAAGAAGGTATAGATGGTGAAAGCCTGGGATTTGCCGTTCATAGTGAACTCGGTCAGCATCGCTGTACGACAGTTTGCAAGTGCAGCCACCAAAGAAACTCGCGTCTTCAAGTTTAAGCGATTATACACACCTCGTACACGTCGCGAATCGGGTCAACAAAGGCAGCTGTTTTGAGAGAGATCATACTGAGCCATGATGCAATGGAATATAGCGGCACCCTAAACCGCGCAAACAACAGCAGCAAGAGTCAGCAGATGTCATACTGAGCGGCCGGGACGAGGGGAGTAGGGTAGCATTTACATGAGTAATATTCGCACTACATATCGTTGTAGAAGGGGCTTGCGATAGTTTTTTCTGCGGCAAGTTAGTCGTCGAACCTGGACCACACGATGGGGTTACGCAATACGCACGTCTGGAAGAAAATTGAGCTGTGAAAGAGGCAGTCGTCGATCAAGTAGGGTGTATTGGTCAGCTCAGTTCACACTTTTAAACTATGAGATAGGTTCGGATCGCCGCTTTGCTTACATGACCGATAAAATAGTAGCAACAAGCGAGGATACACCGGCGACCGCGGTGAGGGCGCTCGCAAGCTTCTCACCTGTACCTCCGGCAGGCATTTCTGTCGGGGTTTTGCTCCAAGGGAGCGACAGAAAATCGAAAGGCTATGTCAATTTCAGAAAACAGCTCATGCTTCTGGGAAGGAGCTGGACTCCAAGCTGAAAAGAAAACCTGGCCAGAGGTCGATGCGCAGGATCAAAACAAAAATATTTGGGTTTATGGTGAGGTTAGGCAGTTAGAAAGCATCACCAAATGACGCGTTGCAACTGATGCCGACGAGATGGAGTAATGCACCTTACCTAGGTACCCAGGTACCTAAGGTGCGGCCAATGAATGGCTGTTGTGGGCACAAGCAAGTGAACTCATCCCTGCAATGTTGGGGGTGCAACACAGGCGGGGTGATCCCCTAGAGCCGTCATAAGCGCACGTGCCAGGAGTCTCCCTGTTGCCGCACGCCCCTAGCGGTTGGAAATGATCCCCGTAAGCAAGCCTTCAGGCCATCAGATCAATTTGAATTGAATTCATTCGACGCGTGTCGCGATGTGGATTTGACGATCCAAGGTCCCCGGTACCTACCAACCGAGATACCCTCAATTTAGACAGCACTCACCTCACCTCTACTACTTCATAACAACTCAAGTTAGACGCCAAGCGACTAACTGGAGACTAAGGCACCTACCAAAGCTTAGTCTGGGTACTTGCTACCAACAGGTACCTTGGACGCCTACCGACCGCTACATCACCGTAGCTTCGCCAAACGAGCTCGCAGACCGCCCACGACCACCCCGGTCCGACAGACCGGCTACATCTCCGCCCGCATATGAATGATAGCTCCTACCCAGATTGTTTTTTCTTGGGACTCTATCTGACTCTGCTCGCCCCGTCAAGCACGTGAACGTCCACATTCTCGACCGACTGGTGATGGACTCAATCATGGCAAGCTGTTTGCCCCGCTGAACAAACAGCTTGAAGAGGAGCGGGAGTTGGTGCGAGCGCGAAGGGACAACAAAAGCGCCGTGCTATCTTGCTCAACATGGCTGGAGATATCAAAAATGGAGTTAATTGGTACGCTGTCTTGCTACAGGGCCAATGTGCTGTTGGCATGGAGCCGCATGAGCTAACCGTACAATCATGTTTACCTTGTTAGGATCTTCCTCGTATGGATGATTGTTGCTGCATTGTTGTGAGTCTACGAGGCCTTTTCTCTTGCCTTTTGTCTACCATCAGATTACTGATAATCTCACGCGCTTGTTTCGCTAGGTCTTCCTTCTTTGTTTTGTACTTCAACCGTGTCTTTGCTTCCATCGTATCTTGGGCGCTGAGGACCTACTCATGGCACCAATATCGAGTCTATATCGACATACAAGCGCTCCAGGTCTCCCTACTTGCAGGACGAGTCTTCTTCACCGGTCTTCGGTACCACGGCGACAATGAAACAATACTCATACAGCACGGTTTTGTCACCTGGTCTTATTGGCTGCGGAGGGTCCGGTCTGTGAGCATTGACAAGGAGTATGAAAACGAGAAAGATACAAAGGGGAAGACGGCGGACGAGGCTGGACGACAGAGCGATGCTCGTGGTACCTCGCGGCTACCATGCCGAGTCAATGTGTCTCTTGTAGGCTTGGAGTGGTTCATTTACAATCGCAGCCCGGCATATGACTATGTCAAGCAACGTATGATGGAGGTCGACATTCTTGACAAAGCGGAAACGACTGGCGTACACGAAAAAGAGGCTGCATCCGAAAATCTCAGACAACGGCGCTCTCATACCTCCGAAGGGCACACTGAGCCTCCCGGAACAGGTTCAACAGAAACACGGCAGAGTGCCAAAGGTCGGCTGTTGCAGTCCAGGCTCAACCCAGCCAGCCATGCCGGTCGGCAACGTTCTAGCAGCGTGCGCTCAAACTCGCCCGATGAAGCAGTTGGTGATAAGGGTACGGCCGACGAGGAAATGCCAATGCTCCTACAGCTTCTCCCAATACACTTTCAGTGCGAGAAGGCTGCCATGGTGATCGGGAATGAAAATACGAAAGCCATCCTGGTGATGAAGACAGACAGTGTCGATGGCGAAATTGACGCTTGTGCTACCGATACCGTCGATCCGTACCGTCAACTTTTCAAAATGAAGTTCCAACGGCCCACTGTTGACATGGTGGATAACGAGGATTTTAAGGAGGACCAGGCAGACAGGGCGGCTCGGGAAAGGCATGTAGCACAACAATCTGAGCCAATACCAAAACAGTCCCTGTTCACTCGGCATAGGCGTAAGATCTATGGCACCTTACGGAACCATATGCCTTTCTTGCGGAAGTCTGTCGAGTCTTTTGCGGTTGATTATGAGAAGGGTGGTAGTGGTGACCGTGGCGGCCCACCACTGGTTTCTCATATCCCCGGTATCAATCATTGGCAAGGCCTCTCTAGATACCTCGACCAGGATGACGATGACAGAAGTCGCTGGACGGGGTCCGAGTATGCGGCCATCAGCAACGTCGTCGACAGCACTGAGGCTAGCATGGTTGTTTTTTGGGATGCCGTAGGGAAGGTTGCCCGTCAACCTACCCACACCTCTGATGCCACCGAAGAAGCGCATCATGACATAAACGGCGACCAGCCTCCCGCCTGGGGCATAAATATCTCCCTGAAAGGAGGTTCAGTCACATATGGTCCATGGGCCGATAGACAACGGGCGGATTTGCAGCGAGTGTTCGCGCCTAGCCTTTGCAAAGATGCGGTCCCTGCCCGGCCGTTGCCTGAAGGCGCATTTAGGGTGCCAACCAAATTCAAACTACTCATCGAGCTAGACAATGATGTCGTCCTTAGGCTGCCACACCGAGAGGAGTCTAAGAATTGGCGGTGGAAAGGGCAAGATGCTCTGGGGGATGCACGTCGGTCGTTGGCTGGCAAGCCAAAAGCCGGACTTCGGTCCAAGAAGAAGGAAGCGGCTACTACAGTTCGTCAGCGACCGTATGGCTGGCTGGACGTCAAGATCGCAGCCAACGCCACCATCGCATTCGAGATGGACATGGTTGCCGGTGACACTGGATACTCTATGGATCTGCGCGTCGACCTCCCAGCGGCCGAGATTTCGACCAGTGTGAACCACCAGTTGTTGTTGCGGTCTGGGCCACAGCGCATTGTCTGTGATTTGTCCACCCCTCTCAAATGGAATGCTCCTCGACAATGGTTGTTTGACATAGACTGCCAAGGTCTCGAGTTGTTCATTCTCAGAGACCACATCTTCCTCCTCATAGATCTCGTTGATGACTGGGCCAGCGGGCCCCCTGTCGATTACTTGGTCTTCACTCCGTTCAAATACTGCCTCAACCTCTCATTGCGTGATTTGAAATTATACCTCAACATCAATGATGCCAACATAATCAACAACCCCATCGACCTAGAAGACAATGCCTTCATCATACTGTCGAGTCCGCTCCTCGAAGCAAACACTTGCATCCCAATTGACAAATACAGACCCCCTCGCAACGCGATCCCTTTTGATGTTAAGACTGAAATGGCGACCGTTGCTTTACACTTGCCACCGTGGAATACTCAAGCCCCCTTTTTGGCATGCAAGGAGATTGCGCAAGGAGAGAACCTCAACATCAGTGGTGCTTATCATTACAACGCCACGACTTCGACAGCAAACACGGACACCTTGGTATTGGATCTGAGTGCCCAGTCTCCCTCGGCAAAACTGTACGGCTTCCTCATACGCTACTTCCTGAAGCTCAAAGACAACTACTTTGGTGACGACATCCATTTCAAAACACTGGAAGAGTACCAAGAGATGCTCCGACTCAAGCAGACAAACCCCGATGCAGAGCTACGCGACAGACCTCCTCCCAAGAAATCTAACGACCTTGATGTCATATTGACAATCCGTGCAGACGACCCCAAGGTGGTGCTGCCGGCTAATCTCTATTCGACAGAGAAGCATGTTCAGATCGATACCGCTTGTCTATCCGCAGATCTACGTTTTACCAACTACTACATGGACCTCAGTCTTGATGTTGCGCCGCTTAGCTTGTCCCTTGGAAGTGAGGCCCAGGGTACAGACACGCCATTGAGTGCTTCAACCAGCACGCAACTATTTGTGGATGGTGTCACGATATATGGGCACCGATTATTTGGTCTACCGCCCGTGGAGCCGACATACCTTTGTAACTGGGACATCTCGGCTGGGGCATTCACCGGCGAATGTACGGCGGAATTCCTCGTGGCCCTAGCGAATGGGGGGAAAGCGTTTATTTTCACTCTGGACGATGAAGAAAATGCCCTCATACCAGCGTCTGCTCTCGTTCTGTACGACGTGACCTTCCTCCGGGTTTTGGTGCAGTCTGTGCATATCTGGCTGCATGTGGAAGAAGCTGCATTTCTCCTATCGACCGATGCCATTGACATCAAGTTCAATGATTGGGCCAATACTCACTACTCTAGGCGTGCCAATATCAACATTCCCGACATACAGTTCTCATGTGTCAATTCGGAGGCGCTTCTGCGCCACAGAGCCAGACCACAACAAGTGGTCGAAGCTGACGCGGTTGTCAAGACCAGTGTTCATCTTGCCATTGTTGGGCGGAAGTTCAACTTTACAGACAATCGCAGACTGCAACAAGAGCTTCTACGACGCGAGGACCAGCGAACGCGGCGGACAAACTTTCTGCTGCTGCCAGAACTGCTTGGGCCACATGAACCGGCTATATTGGACCCACCGGCTCAGCCATATCCCCCAGTGCCACAACCGACCAACAGGGAAGACATACAAGACCTGGGAGCTGATGTCTCCTCGTTCAATTCTGGACGTAGCTCACATGGATTTCGCGGGCTCCGCCACAAGAGCTCCTTTCTTTCTCTGGAAAGTTCAAGCGCAAGCAGCGTAGTTCGAGCTCGGAGCTCTCATCGGTCAAGTATGAGCTCACGGCATTATCATCATCTTCGGCCTCTATCAACACTCGACCCCAGACCTACTAGAAGGACATCGCAACGCTCGAAACGGCGCCGAGAAATATCTGCATCTACCCGCCATTCGGCTTTTTACAGTGCTACTGGCGATTACAATGACCGTCGCGAGGCCAATCACGATACAGTCGCTTTCTCGAGTCAATATTTTGCCCCCCATTTTCCGCTGAATACCGTGGTGGTAGACACGTCCGATACAGATTTTCCAAGCAGCGCGGCTGATGGAGACGACGATTCACGTGTGGATACCACCGAGTTCAATCTGGGAGATATCGATCCGGACATGCTGAGCGAGGACCATACGCATACGAGCATACTGTTGGAAACGCCAACTGGAGTGACAGTGCTTCTCAATGCAGCATCTGTTCGTTACATTGCCGCCTTGCTGGGTGCAATCCAGCCCTCTGAGCCAGAGGATATCCTAGACAACCTCCAGACAAGTTCGATAACTGGCATCTTAGATCTGCAGAAGGATCAACTGAGCAAAGGTTCCATCAATGAAATTGTCTTGAGGGTCCCGAAGGCAGACTTGCGCTTCGTCAATCCTTTCAATACGGACTCTCATATGTCATCATCAGAAGAGCAGGACCAATACGACTTTTCAATGTCCAAGCTAGCGCTTGCTTTCCGCACAGAAAGCTCATGGACGGACGCTTTCGAACCCGAATCGAGAGACTCGCGACATTCATTCCATGCAAGGGTTGGCACAGTGGAAGCGTCTGCTTCGGAGAGGCCTAGTAATATTGATGATGTCCAATGCGCCGTGACGGGTCGAATCGAAAACGTCCTGACTTCGATGGGATCTAGGGGCGTCACCAACATTGACGCGGATGTTGGCCTTGTCCAGGCTAGTGCAGCGTCTGAGAAGATCGAATACATGGCGTCACTAATACACAGAACCAACGTTCTTGCCAGCGACCTAGGCAAGCTTCTCACGAAGACAATCCAAAAAGAGGAGCAGGTTGTGCAGTACCTCGTGTCCGCCCTTGCTATCCAAGGACATTCCGCGCCAGATCCCGGCTTTTTAGTTCGTCCATCGGCCACATTGAGATCTGCGTCGCAGCATGTCCGCACCTATGACTCTTGGAAGCTGGCAATGCGCTTGCGTCAGATGTGGACGAAACTGGATCCACAAGCCAGAGAAGAGCTTCGCGTACAGTGTATCGGAGGACAGCCCAAGATGCCAGTGGACGCTCGACAGCAGGCATTCTCTTATTTCCAACGATGGAGGAGTTGGGACCTGGATAACTTGAACCAGGCTATACTCATGAACAAGGTATTCGGTACACCAGAAGAAACCCACTCATCGACCTCGGCCTCCACAAATGTGCCCCTGATGGCGACCGTCCGCGTTCATCAAACTAAGCTTGCCATTGACCCCGGGCCAAAGCAAAATGAGATTTTGCTGCTTGGCCTCGCTGCTAAGCTTCACCGTGATGTTTCCGACTTGGTACCGAGAACAGCGGAGGCCACTGAACCAACATCCAGCACTTTACTAACGGTGCTCAACCTTTACTGCGGCACCGCCGCGATCAATCTCAACTGGGATCTTTGTGAGCTAGCTGAAGATGTACTCAAGTTATTTAGTCAAATGCGATCAGACACTGTGTCTGAGCCTTCATTGCACTCCGAGAAGAGTGAGCTAGGCGATGGACTAAACAGCAAGGCATACCAGGCCTTCCACGTCGTTCTGGAGGTTGAACAAGGGAATGTCGCCATTGATACGATTAATTTGAACGGAAGATCATCAAGCCAAGGTCTCAAAGCATCTCTGTTGATGGGACATGGCCGGCGGGGATCTTCTGATACCAATTTTATACTCAGCTGCGATACCATATCGTCTCGCATTCGCAACCACGCGGAACTGATTACCACCTTCCGACTTGTTCAACCTAGCGTCTTCGTTTCTCACGAACTCCACGCAACCGAGACGATCAACGAACACACGATCAAAGCCACGGCCAGCAGCGACAAATTATCATTGGCTATCAAGCAGGAGCCTATTGCACTTATGGAGGTCTTAGATACCTTGATCAAGGACGAAGTCAGTCAAATGTACAGACTGAAACATCTTATTCCTACCACCTCACCGCCAAAGTCTTCCATGCTCCCCTTGTCGCCTACCAAGAAGATCGCAGACAAGCTATCCAGTTTCAGGGTCAATGTGGCCATGTTCCTGAACGAGTACACCATCAGCCTGCCGCTTCTTCGGTCTCTCACTTACAACATCAGCGGAGTTGTATCTCGTGCTGCCATAGCAGCAAATTCCGGAAGGGAGTTAATCTTCGACTTTGACGTCAAAGAGAATTCTCATGACATGCAGATCACCATCAATGACAGAGCACGAAGCATCTCGCTCCTCCAGATTCCTCCAACCAATGGCCGAATCACTAGTCTATTCGGACAGGGAGACAACACAACCACCGTTTATGCATCAGTGGAGCTCATACAACTGGATGCTTCTGCGGTCTACAGCTTGCTGTCTGCACTCAACAGACCGGAGATATCTAGTACGCTCAACGAGATCCAAGAGCAGGTTCAAATCATCAAGGGCCATCTCGAGGAGATTTTCGAACCAGAGGACGGACCCAACAAAACTTTGGTAGAGTCGCCCGGCCAGCCAAAGTCATCGCTCTTTATCTACTCGATACATTTGACATTTGCAGGCCTGGAAGTGTTTGGAGATACACCACTCAAGTCTGCTCAAGAGCCAGTCGCTCGTCTGCTGTTCGCTCTGGACAGCATCCACGTCGAAGTTGCCAACCGGGCAGATCAGCATAGTCGCGTGCTGGAGAACCCCGAGATACATCTTAGTCTCCGCAAGGTCGCCTTGGAGATTAGAAAGGGCAGGCCTGGTGCCATGGCTGTCTGCGGGAGCGTTGCTTTCGGGGCTCTAGTGACGGCCACATCAAGAGTCCTAGAGAACGGCACAGAAGAGCGAAACCTGAACGTGAAGAGCAATGGCTTCGAAGTCGTCTTGTCACCCGAGACTGTTTCCACGTTTGTGGATGCCGTCGGCTATATGGGCGATAAGATCAAAGACCTGGACACATCACGAGAGCGTGAATACCTGCGTAAACTTCGCCAGAACAGACCAAAGATTGCCATCAATGACGAAGAAGAGGACGATGAATCGGACATAATCGAATCGTTCTTCTCATCCATGGTATACTCATTTGAGATACGGGATATCAACGTATCTTGGCACGTTCTCGGATTACGCGAAGAGCCCACTCCTGGCAAGGACGACCTCGTAGTTTCGCTACAAAGGATTGAGTTTGCCACGCGGACAAGAAACTCGGCGAGGCTGACCATTGAGAACCTTCAAGTACAAATGGCCCCACCGACGGGAGACAGAAGGGTTCGATCGTCCAACTCGGCTCTGCTGCCCGAAGTCGTTTTCAGCGTGGCCTACGTCTCGACAGCAGACGCACGGCGTCTAGCGTTCCAGGCTGTTGGCAAATCGGTTGATATCCGCTTGACACCAGGCTTCATCATCCCAGCCGCAAACTTGGGTGATTCGATAGGCCTCTCTATCAAAAATATACGAGAAGCGTCCGAGAATTGGGTACCACCACCAAATCAGCTTGATTCCGTCGATGAAGCCAGCCCGCCACCTGATCCACCACCCCGAGCTCGGTCTATTCTGGGAAGTAAAAGACTGGAATCAATGTTGATCGATGCAGACTTTCAGGGTGCCGTCGTTCATGTCAGTGGAAAGAAGTCGTCAGATGAATGGGCAGGCTATCAAAAGCAGAACCGACCAAGCATGGGAACCAAGTACGGACAATCTGCAAACGACGAACCTGCGGGAGGAAGTACTGAGCTTCGCACGCCTGGCCTTGCCCTCAAGGTTGAGTATCGCGACAACGGTAAAGAGGACCCGACACTCTACGCCGAGTTGAGAATCCAGGCATCAAGCAACATACTATACCCCTCGGTTGTTCCACTGATTGTAGATATCACCAACAGCGTCAAAGAAGTCGTCAGTGATGATTCGGAAACCCAAGTGCAGACTCCAAAACCCAAGACGAAACCCGATGCCAAAGAGAAGCTCAGTCAGGAGGACAGCATCTTGTTGAGTGCGGATCCGACTGCGGCGCTGGGACGCGTTAGGCTCAACCTCGGGTTGAGGATTTGCCGACAGGAGTTTTCACTCAGCTGTCAACCAATTGCTAGGGTTGCTGCTACAGCTAGCTTTGAAGATATATACTTCACTATTAACACGGTGCGGTCAGTGGAGCAGGGCAACTTCTTGGCAATATCGGGCGCCATGAGCAACATCCAAGCCTCTGTCCAGCATGTGTACTCACGCGAGTCCACTGGCAGCTTCGAGGTTGACTCCATGGTCCTCTCAATGATGAACAGCAAGCATGTCAGCGGTATCAGTGGCGTGTCTGCCATTCTTAAAGTCAGCCCCATGAAAGTTGCAATCAATGCTAAACAACTTCAAGACTTTTTGCTGTTCCGAGAGATCTGGGTTCCTCGCGACCTCAAGAAAGCCGCTACCGAGACAACATCTACAGACACAAGATCCACACCCGCCATGGCTAAGCTGACCACGGAGACCTCTCAGGGCCACTTGGTGCAACGCTACCAACAGGTGGCAGCCACCACTGCATTCCCCTGGACTGCTACCATTTCGATCAGCTCACTCGACATCAGCGTCGATCTGGGCCAGGCTATCGGGAAATCGGTCTTCTCTATCCATGAGTTCTGGATCTCGTCCAAGAAGACCTCGGACTGGGAGCAGAATCTGTGCCTAGGCTTTCAGCGAATTGGAATCGACAGTACTGGCCGCATGAGCGGCTTCGTGGCAATGCAGGACTTTAAGCTTCGCACCTCGATCCAGTGGCCTGAGCGGGAGCAGGCACTCAACGAGACGCCACTGGTGCAGGCATCCATCAGCTTTAGTCAATTCCGAGCCAAGATTGCATTTGACTATCAAGCATTTTTGGTGGCCGACATCACATCGATGGACTTCCTTATGTACAACGTCCGAAGGAGTCTTAAAGGCGGCGGAGATAGGCTGGTCGCGAGCTTCAACGGCGATGCGGTTCAAGCGTTTGGAACCACCACGTCCGCTGCACAGGGTGTCGCTCTGTATCAAGCATTCCAGAAGCTGGTGCAGGAGCGCAGGACAAATTTTGAGGCTTCAGTAAGAGAGATTGAGAAGTTCACACGGCGTCGATCTTCAACAGTGCCAGAGGTCGTCAAGAGGCTCACCATACCTAAGAAGAAGGACGAGGACGGTCTTTCAAAATCCCCAATCTCCCTGGATACCGATGTGGTGGTAACCCTGAAAGCACTAAATCTGGGCGTCTTCCCGTCCACCTTCTCGGATCACCAAGTTTTCAAAATGGAGGCGCTTAACGCACAGGCACGCTTCGCAGCCAGTGCTGGTGGCAGGGATCGCAGGATTCACAGCATGCTAGGCCTGACACTCGGTCAACTCCGGATCGGTCTGGCAGGGGTCAGACACGTGGAGGCACCCAGGTCTGTCAACGAGCTTTCCGTTGACGATGTGGTGCTGAGCGCCACAGGATCCAGGGGTGGCACAATCCTTAAAGTTCCCAAGGTCGAGGCAGTGATGCAGACTTGGCAGGCTCCCGAATCACGACACATTGATTACATATTCAAGAGCGCGTTCGAGGGCAAGGTCGAGGTCGGCTGGAACTACAGCCGTATCAGTTATATTCGTGGTATGTGGGCCAACCACTCGAAGACGCTAGCGCTGGCCTCGGGCAAGGAGCTTGCCCTGCCGGCAATCAAAGTGACGGGTATCCCGGGTCAGGCGGACGAGGAAAAAAAAGAGAGCACCGCAGCCCGAGGCGGGAACGCATCATCCGCAGCCTCGGAGATTGCGACTGCAATGAAGAGCGCTGCCGGGAGCGCCGTGGCGGCCGCCGCGGGTAAACCACAGGATATCGCGGAGAGCCAAGGTCAGACACGGAGCCGTAGCGGCAGCGGAAGCAGTCAGACGAACAAGATCACGGCCGAGGTCCATGTGCCTCAGAGCAAGTATGACTACACGCCACTGGAGCCGCCGATCATTGAGACGCCGCAGCTAAGAGACATGGGCGAGGCGACGCCGCCACTCGAATGGATCGGGCTCCACCGCGACAGGCTGCCGAACTTGACGCATCAGATAGTCATTGTTTCGTTGTTAGAGTTGGCTGGGGAGGTGGAGGACGCATACAAGAAGATCTTGGGATCTTCATAGGGGGGGCTAGCTATGGACCAAGCCGGTTTTTTGTTCTCTTTTCTTCACGTTACTTGTTTAGGGATTATAGGCATTTGTTGTTGCGGCGTCTTTATTGGGCTTCAGATACCATACAAGTACATGTATATAGATGATCGTTTAGTAGAAAGAGATATTATTAATTGTTGTGAGTTGTTGCTTTGTAGATGGTTGGCTTCACATCTACACGCGAGGCAGCATCTTCGTATGGGTCCACGATCGATGACACAAGTTTTCTGGACTGTGGTACTGGGTATTTTTATGCTGTTACTTACCTAGCTAGGTAGCTTACAAAACCTGACAATACTAAGCAAACAACAAGCTCCGAGTCTTCGAATCATTGGACCTTGTCTTGGCCACCTTCCAGCCTAGCGTCTAATCTGATGTCCTGATTATGCTGGTTAGCTCTCCGGAAGCTCCGGCAATTCGACAGCAGTCCTGAACTACGGTAATATCATTTTGACTCACATGGTTTATGACTATCGAGCTCCTTTTAGTCACACAGGCTTGCCGTTTGAGTCTAAAAGCCTGGTTGCGCCCCGAGTCGAGTTTTGCCTCTTGATCGCTCGTTCGTTGACTGACCTTGACCTGTTCGCAGCGGGACACGTGCAAAGGCTTCGCCTCACGTCACTCAGGGTTTGCTAACCCTCGATGCGGGTGGGGTGGATCCGAGCTTTTGCTTGGTTGCTTGGACAGTGGAAGCTAAAACTCGGCGGGGCCTAGACAACGCAAGAAAAAGAAAAAGAAAAGAAAAAAAAGGCGGGGTTGAAAGCTTCCAAAACAAGACGCACATAAATGTGTGTGGGTTTGGGCGCAAATGAGGGGTCAAACAGACTGCGGGTTCGCAAACAAGCCATGCTGCGGGATCGCGGACGTCAAAGTTTAGGTTTCACGTCGTCACTGCTTTTTGCCATTGGCATCCTACGCACACCACAAGGGGATGGCTATGACTGTTTCTTTTTCTTCTTCTGGTCCCTTGGTAATAATTCCTTGAAAATATGTCTTTCCTGAGAATACGAATGGCATTGATAGTAGCTAGGTCCATGCATGTTCTCCTCCCCAAGTAGATAGCTATTTTAAGAGGCAGCTCCCAGTAGAAAAGACTTTTTTTTCTCTCCCATCCTATGTTTCTTTCTCCTACAGATAAAGTGGACATGCAGATTCCCTCTCTCTCCTGAGGAGCCCCGTGTGATCCTGTCGCCACTTTTTTGTCAGCAAGTAAACCGGAGCGTAGACCTCGACCCCGCTGCAGCAAACGCACGCCGGTAGACAATAAAAATTTCTCCCGCCTCCTGCTGCCCCGCTC
Organism: Pyricularia sp. CBS 133598; assembly: GCA_004337975.1. Lineage (NCBI taxonomy): Eukaryota > Fungi > Ascomycota > Sordariomycetes > Magnaporthales > Pyriculariaceae > Pyricularia > Pyricularia sp. CBS 133598. Next base: position 2,281,799 of record RRCJ01000004.1, read on the forward strand.
AATACTTCGTTCCCTTCTCTCTTTTCCACCACCTCCCGTTGAACGGCCAAAACAACAAAGAACCATTATCTTGACGTCGAGGACGTCAAGCCAATACCGTCAAGATGGTCAAGTAAGTAACAAGTCTATCTGCAAACAGATGTGCAAGATACAATATCCAGTATACAAAACCCCGCGCTTGGGGCGACATGACGTCCCTCTATCGCATCATGTCGCCCTCGCTGGTAGCTGGAAGAACCGTTAGAAACTAGATGATTAACACATTATTCCACAAACAGCTTCACGATCGATGAGATTCGGTAAGTGCTTTCTATGGTTGTCAAGCAAGCAGACAACTTGCCTTTACACATCCCCGATGGTTTGGTGGTTTCGAGGATGCGCTGCTCTCGGGGGTGGAAGCAAATATTGGGCTGGCTCTAATACAAGTTACTTTTGTTTCATAACAGGGCCTTGATGGACAAGCCCTGCAATGTCAGGAACATGTCCGTCATTGCCCACGTCGACCACGGCAAGTCGACCCTCACCGATTCCCTGCTCGCCAAGGCCGGTATTATCTCGACCGCGAAGGCTGGAGACCAGCGCGCAACAGACACACGAGCGGACGAGCAGGAGCGTGGTATCACCATCAAGTCGACAGCCATCTCTCTGTACGGCAACCTGCCCAGCGATGACGATCTTAAGGACATCGTCGGCCAGAAGGTCGATGGCAAGGACTTCTTGATCAACCTTATCGACTCGCCCGGTCACGTTGATTTCTCATCAGAGGTCACTGCTGCTCTCCGTGTCACTGACGGTGCTCTCGTCGTCGTCGACACCGTCGAGGGTGTGTGTGTGCAGACCGAGACTGTGCTTCGTCAGGCTCTCGGTGAGCGCATCAAGCCCGTCATTATCATCAACAAGGTCGACCGTGCTCTTCTCGAGCTCCAGGTCACCAAGGAGGATCTTTACCAGTCTTTCTCGCGTACCATCGAGTCCGTCAACGTCATCATCTCGACTTACTTTGACAAGTCGCTCGGTGACGTCCAGGTCTACCCCTACAAGGGTACCGTCGCTTTCGGTTCCGGTCTGCACGGCTGGGCCTTCACTGTCCGCCAGTTCGCCGTCAGGTACGCCAAGAAGTTTGGTGTCGACCGCAACAAGATGATGGAGCGTCTGTGGGTAAGTGGATAAAAATCCCCTGAGTAAAGAGACCTCTACTCTGCGCAAGCTCAAGGCAATGGTTACTTTTTGAGCCTTCTCATTCTCGATAGACAGTGCTGACATGTTGTCTTTGCTCAGGGCGACAACTACTTCAACCCCGCCACCAAGAAGTGGACCACCAAGTCGGAGCACGAGGGCAAGCAGCTCGAGCGTGCCTTCAACCAGTTCATCCTGGACCCCATCTTCCGCATCTTCAAGGCCGTCATGAACTTCAAGAGGGACGAGGTCGACCAGCTCCTTGCCAAGCTTGAGCTCAAGCTCCCCACCGAGGACAAGGAGAAGGAGGGCAAGCAGCTGCTCAAGGCTGTCATGCGTACTTTCCTGCCCGCTGCCGACTCCCTGTTGGAGATGATGATTCTCCACCTTCCCTCGCCCGTTACCGCCCAGCGGTACCGTGTCGAGACCCTGTACGAGGGTCCTCCTGATGACGCTGCTGCCATCGCCATCCGTGACTGTGACCCCAAGGGTCCTCTCATGCTTTACGTCTCCAAGATGGTGCCGACCTCCGACAAGGGTCGTTTCTACGCCTTCGGTCGTGTCTTCGCCGGTACCGTCCGTTCCGGTCTGAAGGTCCGTATCCAGGGCCCCAACTACACCCCCGGCAAGAAGGAGGACCTTTTCATCAAGGCCGTCCAGCGTACCGTCCTCATGATGGGTGGCAAGGTCGAGCCCATCGACGACATGCCTGCCGGTAACATTGTTGGTCTGGTCGGTATCGACCAGTTCCTGCTCAAGTCGGGTACCCTTACCACCGACGAGACCGCCCACAACCTCAAGGTCATGAAGTTCTCCGTCTCCCCCGTCGTGCAGCAGAGTGTCCAGGTCAAGAACGCCCAGGATCTGCCCAAGCTCGTTGAGGGTCTTAAGCGTCTGTCCAAGTCCGACCCTTGCGTCCTGACCATGACCAACGAGTCTGGTGAGCACATCGTCGCTGGTGCCGGTGAGCTGCACTTGGAGATTTGCTTGAAGGATCTTGAGGAGGACCACGCCGGTGTTCCCCTGATTATCTCGGACCCTGTCGTCCAGTACCGTGAGACCGTTGCTGGCAAGTCTAGCATGACTGCTCTGTCCAAGTCGCCCAACAAGCACAACCGTCTGTACATGAACGCTGAGCCCCTCACTGAGGAGCTGGCCCAGCTCATCGACGACGGCAAGATCACCCCCCGTGACGACTTCAAGGCTCGTGCCCGTGTCCTTGCCGACGAGCACGGCTGGGACGTCACTGACGCCCGTAAGATCTGGACTTTCGGTCCCGACACCAACGGCCCCAACTTGCTGGTTGACCAGACCAAGGCCGTCCAGTACCTCAACGAAATCAAGGACTCCGTCGTCTCTGGTTTCCAGTGGGCCACCCGTGAGGGTGTCCTTGCTGAGGAGCCCATGCGTGGTATCCGCTTCAACATTCTGGATGTGACCCTGCACGCCGACGCCATCCACCGTGGTGCCGGTCAGCTCATGCCCACTACCCGCCGTGTCCTCTACGCCTCTACCCTTTTGGCCGAGCCCGCCATCCTCGAGCCCGTCTTCTTGGTCGAGATCCAGGTTCCCGAGCAGGCCATGGGTGGTGTCTACAGTGTCCTTACTCGCCGCCGTGGTATGGTCTTCAACGAGGAGCAGCGCCCCGGTACCCCTCTGTTCACCATCAAGGCCTACCTCCCCGTCATGGAGTCTTTCGGTTTCAACGCCGATCTGCGCCAGGGTACCTCTGGACAGGCCTTCCCCCAGTCCGTCTTCGACCACTGGCAGGTCCTCCAGGGTGGCTCTCCCCTCGACGCCACCTCCAAGACTGGTACCGTCGTCCAGAACACCAGGAAGCGCAAGGGTCTCAAGCCCGAGGTTCCCGGCGTCGAGAACGTAAGTCAAATCATCTATTCACAAACCGAACCACCCTCGCTCGAGAGAAATGCAGATATGCTAACTAGGATCCTCACTATAGTACTACGACAAGTTGTAAGCGGCTTTTGGCCAAGTTGGTATACCCATCCTTGATCCTTTCTCTAGCATCACTCAGCAGGGGAGGCTCCACTGGCTATGAGCGCCAGTCTGGTTCCCGTTTTCTCGGCGGTCGGTGGTACAAAAAAGCGGAATGGACGTATCTTTGGAGGGCTGTTTGAACAGCATGAGGATGGCGGTGGAAGATGAGCACGTCGCTACTGGCGTCCTTAGATACGATCTGCTTGTCTTGTAGAACTTTATTTGCATTATGAACGCGTTGATGACACTAGTTAATATCTGGATTCCCTTTGAAGTGTGATTGTACTATTGCGGGAGACGTGGGAGTAAGATTTCTCGGCAGTTACAGAGGAAGGTGATGATACGTATATACCTAGGGATGAATTTGCACAAAGGTGACATATCGGCCATTTATCTTTTGCGAGGCCCTTGAGTTCTCACTCATACTAACATCGAGGCAGGATTTGGTATTGAATAACATCCCCAAGATGAATAATAGAAAGTTTGTTTGCACTGAAAGCTTTTCAATTTTATTTGATAGAAATGATGAGATGCGTACAATAGAAATAAATGGATATAATTTCTTTTCAGCTACGACGAGCGTTATCCAAAACAAGAGAAAACCGAACAAATCAAACCCAGCTAACAGAACAGTAACGCCTAAGCTTCAAGAGACAACCCACGTGACTACGGTATGTACTTCACAACTAGCAATAAGCCCCTATCTCTGTCTCCAAAGCGCTTAAGCAGTGGAAGCCAGAGGGGTGGGCTCAACACCAACACGCTCCTTGCTCAGGATGTCGAGCAGGAGCTGCGACGGCCTGTTGTCCCTGAAGACCTTTTCGCTGTTCTTGAACATCTTCACGTTGGCGAGGTACTTGTCGAAGAGGAAGGAGCTGTCCATTGGGCCTCCCTTGGCCTCGGGGTGGAACTGCGTGGAGAAAATCGGGCGGGTCTTGTGCATCATGCCTAATGTGCCACGAACGTTAGTATCACAACAAGACATAGATATCAGTTCCCATGGGAATAAAGCATGCGAGACTTACCCTCGTTGCTCCCGTCGTTCAGGTTCACAAAGTACTCAATGAACTCGCTGGGCAGCGTGCTCGTGTCAACAGCATAACCGTGGTTCTGGCTGGTAATGTGGCATTGTCCAGTGGTCAACTGCATCAAGGTCAAGTCAGTAAAACATTCAAACGGAATTGAATGCCAAGACCATGGGCTTTTAACTTACATCGAGTGCGGGAATGTTGTGCGCCCTGTTGCCGTACTTGAGCTTTAAGGTGCGAGCACCAACAGCCAGAGCAAGCAGCTGGTGGCCCAAGCAAATGCCCATAATGGGGACAGGGGATGTCTCCATGAGCCTGCGGAGGTTGTAGATGGTCTCCTGGCAGTGAGTAGGGTCACCGGGTCCGTTGGAGATGAACACTCCGTCAAAGTTGGAGGCGACCTTGTGGATCGGGTAGTCGTACGGGAAGACAGTCACGGATGCACCGCGGCTGACCAAGCTCCTGAGGATGTTCTCCTTCACACCACAGTCGATCAGACCAATGTGGAATGTTGGGTCGGGAGACTCAACGACAAAAGGAGCCTTGGTGCTGACACGCTTCACAAGGTTGATCAGACCAGGGTCAACGAAGCTCTCATCCTCGTCGGCGTCGTACTCCTGGCCGATGGTGATGCGAGCAAGAGATGAACCTTGCTCCCGGAGGTGCGTGACGATCGCACGGGTGTCGACGCCCGAGATAATGGGCACACCCTCGCGGGCACACCACTCGTTCAGACCCTCGACGGCAGTCCAGTGGCTGTACTTCTCGGCGATATCCGAGACGACAACGCCGGCGCACTGGATGTGGGGCGACTCGAAGTACTTTAGCAGGTTGTACTCGTCACGCTCCTTGGACGGGACACCGTAGTTGCCAATGAGCGGCTGGGTAAAAACCAGGATCTGGCCACGGTAAGAGGGGTCCGTCATCGACTCGGGGTAGCCCACGAGCGAGGTGGTGAAGACGGCTTCACCAGAAATGTTGGAGTTGGCGCCATATGCCGTGCCGTGGAAAACAGGGCCATCCTATGCCACAAAGAAGAAATATCAGCATTGCGGGACACCAAAGGTGGAAGCTAGACAGAGGCCACATGGGATGACATGACTTACACGAATGGTGAAGGTTGCATCGAGCCCGGCAACTGGGGCGGTGGCTCGGGAGCGCTGAGCGGGCATCTTTCGGCCTTTGCTGCCGTGGGCAACCTGCTGCTGCTGGCTGCTGCTGACGAAGCGCAGCTGCTTGGCGGCAGGCTGAGCGTTGAAGGCAAGGGCACCGGCGGCACGGAATGCCGGTGCCGTCTTCGTGGCGGCGGCCATGCGGACGGACACCCGGGAGAGCATCATGTCGTCGGTATCTTGGGATTTTTTTTAAAAATTTGATTCGTAAATCTGGGAGGCTTTCTGTGATAGGTGATCAAAAGGGTTTTAAGCGGACAGGGCCCTCCACAGATGGTCTAGCAACCCTTGTCAGTCAACATCCACACACGGTTGAGGCGGTGAGTCAAGCAGCAGAGGCTGCGAGTCTACCAAGTCGGGAAGGGCACGAACCTGAGAGATAGTCCTGTGTGGGAGAGCAATGTCAGCAAAATGGATTGATTATCAACGGATAACGGCAATGCATGCGGTGTGTCTGATGAAGTAAGTAGGTACGGGATCCCAATGGCACGAGACACGGTTTGCTCGAGCGTGGGCTTTGAGCAGAAAGTTGTGACAGAGCTTGGTGAACAGGGCGACATAGGATGGGATGGGGGTGGGGTCAAAGCTACGTAAGTAAGGAAAGAGTCAAGTGGCAGGAAACCTACCTGAGAAGTGAATTCTGACGGGCGACCGTTCATAAGCGCGGCTTTGGGGGTATCAGCTTTAAAGCAGACAGAAGTAAGAGAGCAAGATGAAAAGAATTGATATGTGTCGTGGGTGCTGTCGCCTGTGTGGGTAGATGCTGGATTTGTATTTACCTTGTCCGGGGATGACGGGGTGTGAGGGAGGGGAGGAATTGGGAATTGGGAATTGGAATGGGATTTTGAGCTCAGAGCTATCCCAGGTTCTTACGCTTTGCAAGAGCAAAAAAAAAAAAGTCTTGGGGGACTGGTGGGGCTTATCGTCCATATGCAACATCTATCATTGGTGAAAGAGTCAGTTCACTACCGGGCTTAATGTGGGGCCTTGTCAACGTCCTCTGCACAACGATCGGGCTGTATCCAGCAAAACTTTGACACTCGGTCTGGAGAACCGCAATCGGAGCATGACATGGAAGACAAAAAATACAAGGGCAATGTGGGCTCTCATACAAGGTATGCGTCACAAGTGTCAGGCTCGGCACTCCAGTTGGTACTCTGCAATTAGCGATAGACCACCTGGCAAGTTGGTTGAGCACATTTCATTGAGTGCGTACCTGGCAGGTATTCAAGCACCTATCTCCTATAATAGAGCTTGGGACTAAAAGCTAGATAGTCTAGACTCTAGAGATGTAAATGCAATTTTGCCCCACAATCGCCAAGTAATATGTACAAAGTAAGAAAAGAAAAAAAAATTATATGCGGTAATTAATCATCGGCAGTGATGCAAAACTATGATTTTTGTTATCCAGCCCATAAAAAGTTGCCGCCCCTCCTTGGCGGTTGGACTCTTCCATGGGCAAAGCTAGTGTTGACTGTTGCATAGCCGGGGTCGGCTTGACAGGTTCACAACTATTTTATCACTCACTGCTTTTTACAATTCATGCTTGGTACTCAAGGACGGAGAATCGTATGCTCGGTACATCGGCTTGATCGATGATTTGAGCATTTGAACATTTGATCTACGTTGACGAGGGCTCCCGATCAATGGGATAACCCAGTCGGAAAGATGCTGAAAATATACGGGACTTGTGTTAGAATCATAACATTGTTTGTTTTAATGCTTTGCTGCACTTCTGCGGTCTATCCAACCTGTGGTGTCTTTGTGTATATTTCGCACTAAAAGCAAAAGCAATTTTACAATGCCCCCAGTTCCTTGAGCTTGCCAATCAGTCCATCAACATCCTCAACCTTGCCGCCGCCCTTTCTTGGCGGAGGCTCTGTAAGGGTGGGTAAGAAGGTCAAAAAAGTCAGCAAAATCGTCTCGGCAGGGACGGCATAGGATCAGCAGAGCAGCAACAGCATCCCGTCTTGACGTTCATGGAGTGCATCATCTTACCGGTAACCTTTAGGACCTTGAGCCTGCTCTCGGCCGAGACGCCATAGTCCGCCAGCTTCTTCTTCTCAAACGGCTTCTTCTTGGCCTTCATAATGTTGGGCAGGCTGGCGTACCGCGGCTCGTTCAGACGCAGGTCCGTGGTAATGATCATGGGCAGCTTGGCCTTGACCGTCTCGACGCCGCCGTCGACCTCACACGTGACGCTGACCGAGTCGCCCTCACCAAACTCGACCTTGCTGGCCTGCGTCGCCTGAGGCCATCCCAGCAGCGCGGCGAGCATCTGGCCCGTCTGCGCCGAGTCGTCGTCGATGCTCTGCTTGCCCAGGATCACCAGGTTGCTCTTGTGCTCCTCGGCCGCCTTGCGCAGCAGCTTGGCCACGCCGAGCGGCTCCAGCTGCTCCTCCCCGGTCTCGACGTGCACGCCGCGGTCCGCACCCATGGCCAGCGCCGTCCGCAGCACGTCCTGCGCCTTGGAGGGGCCGGCCGAGATGACGCAGATGTCCTCGACGCCGCCGGGGGCCGACTTCTTCTCGCGGATCCGCACCGCCTCCTCGACCGAGAGCTCGTCGAACGGGTTCATGCTGTGCTTGACTCCGGCGGTCTCGACGCCCGTCTGGGCCTTGTTTACTCGGGGCTTAACCTAGTAGAGGTGGCGGGCCGCATTTGGAAGCGGGCGTGCCCGTCAGCGATTTAATTCCAGCCTCGAGTTTATCAAACCGCTGCTGGTTAGTTAATTGAAAACTCACGGCATAGTCAATCACCCGCTTGACGGGCACTAATATCCTCAATGCAGACATGGTTGTTGTGAATTGGTATTCTTGACCGAGGAGAGCTAAAAATGGTATCGCAAAGTGATGATGTCGTGGGTAAGGCTGCTTCCTTGTATGATTCGGCCCAAGCGGCTAACCTCGGACTTGAGCGAGGGAGGGTGGGGAGGTGACAAAAGAGGGGCTTCTGCGTAGACGCTATTGATATGGCCTAAATACCAAGTAATGGCGCGTGATCTCACTTTATTCACCTACCAGCTTGTCCCCAAACCCTTGAATAGGTAGTTCCTTTGCGCGCCGTGTAGGATTGGTTGGTAGAGTGCTCGGAACCTACCAGGGAAGCAAGGGACCACCCTAGGTTAGGTACCTTACGCCGTAACACATGAAAGTCAGGGACTACATATGGTCAGTTAGCTAGCAGATTAAATTACACCAGAAAAGCCACGCTCAGCACGAATGGCGAAAAAAAGAAAAAAAAGAGAAAGAAGATCAAATGTTCAAAATGTGCAAATAAATACGCTCATAAAGCTTGCAAGATATGTCTATCACCTCCCAACGAGGGCCCCAGGGCACCTCGCATCCTCTCCCAAACCCCCATCCAAACCACCCATCCCAACAATCTCCCCCCTCTGAGCATTTTTGTACGACTACCAATCATCCCATTCATCCTTTTTGGCCGTTTGGCCAGCCGAAGCACCTCCAGACCCTCCAGCGCCGCCGCCGGCCTTCTTACCCATGGCCGCGGTGCCAATGGAGCTTGGCTTCGGCTGCTGCTTCTGCTGTTGGTCGGGGATGTCGGAAAAGTCGTCCCAGAACCCTTTGCGGGTCTCGTCGATCGGGGCCTGCCGAACCTGCTGATATTGCCGGCTGTCCGGTCCCTCGACGAATCGGTTGAAGCTGGTTTGTGCGCTCTTGGCTCCTTGCTGCGCTGCTCGCCCGACCGTACCTGCAGTAACGCGAGCCTGTGCTGCAAAGTCTGAATCTGCGATCTGGATTTGGGGGGAGGGGTAGTCAGTAACTAAGAAGAGGAAAAAAGAGAGATAGAAAAAAAAAGTCAATGCCAGGGATTGGGGAAAGGAGACAAGGACATAGATTCCACATACCTGCTTTGCGGTGGGCTGGATATAATTATTATTCACTGTAGATGCAGTCTTTGTGACGGTCGATGCGAACCAGCCAAAGCCCTTGGAGAGCGCAGCCACTGGGTTGTTTTGAAGCTCATCCATGGAGGGCAGGGCAGTGTTGCCACCGGCTCCTCCCGGCGCAGGCGCAGGCGTGTTTCCAAACCCGGCGTACTTGCCGCCCTGGCTCGGCGGCAGGTCCTCCGACCTCGAGGCGTTGTCGGCCCCGAGCCTGGCAAAGTATTTGTCGTCCACCCTCGTCTTTCCTCCGCTCGTCGCACCGCCGCTTGGGCTCTCAGACCTGCTACCGCCGAGCGAAGGGTCGTCCCGGAACCTTCCACCACCACCACAACCGTTCTTGGACCCGTCCGCGGAGCCACCGAGCGGCGCACTCGACCTGTTGTTGTTCTCGGCGGGGGCAGCCTTCTTCTTCTCCCCGGGGACGTACTCGCGCCCGTCGACCAGCGCGCTGAGGCGCTCCTTGTACTCGTCGCCGGCCTCGCCGCCGTACCGCTCCGCGATGGTGGCGTCGTCCCACGAGATTCCCCTCAGCTCCGTGTCGGCGTGCTTCTCAAAGAACTCGCGCCAACGCTCGTTGCCCCCGAGCCGCATCCGCTCAATCTCGGCCGCCTTGAACGCGTCCATCGAGATTGACCGCACAAACGAAATGTGTACGCCCAGGCCTCGGTGCACGCCAGCGCATGACAGGCAGATGAAGATGCCGAACTTGGGCGACGCCCACTGCGGAGACGGCGCGCCGCAGTCGCAGCACAGGCTGTTCTTAGACTCTTTCTGGATCGCGAGGAGCTGTCATGAGAGAAAAGAGGTCTTTGTTAGACTTGATCTCTGATCTCTTCGTTTTCTACGCCTCAACTCCTGGCTGTCTCTGTGTTTGTCTCTCACCTTCGACCGAGTCTCTGGGTCGACCTCCCACATGCCCTTGGAGGCCATTTGCGCTGATGTGATGACTGACCCCTCAATCAAATCCTGGTCACAGGATAGGTATGTTCCGTAGAGAGAAAAATAATAATAATAACTGTATGTAATGTTGGTTTATTGGCAATACTACGCTTTTGAACTTTTGGGACTGAAATGTTCACCGTTTCGAAAGACACCTTCGCTGGTACCCATTGGGGGTGAGATGCAGGGGCTGTCACAGAGTTACACGTCTCAATTTAGCCTTTTTGCTAGGGGCTACCCTGGAAACCCTGGGATCTAGGCTTACCTCTTACTGACACTAGCAACCCATCAGCCAGCTAGCAGCGGGGCGAGCACGGTCTCGAAGCCACAACCGCGACTGCCTGGAACAAACAACCCCCAAGATTTACGAAGTAAGCCCCAAAGAACAATACCAGCGAAATTTTCTTCTTCTTTTTATTTTATTTTTTATTTTTTATTTTTTTTATATTAAATACAAGTCATTCTAAAATTTAAAAGAAAAAAGAAGGGGGGAAGGCATGGTCTCAGTGGGATATAACCATTCTGCCAAATAGCCTTGTCATCCTCATCCGTAGCAATTGACCAAGAGCCACCTGCTCGTGTCCAAGACATGCAAAGACTTTGTCACAGCTAACAGACATATCACGTTGAACAAGTATTGCGGCCAAGTTGAAACTATTACTTCGAAGTCTGCGCTCCTGTACGATGCTTGGGTCATCTTCTAATGAGAGACTACGTCCATCCCCTCCATCATTTTTCTTCTTGCCGCGGCGCATGACGAATAGTTACAACCATTCAAAATACGCAATGCGACACGTTCATGAGCATGTAAACGTTTGTGTTTGTGAGAATCAGCTATGAGATGTGAGCCATATCAGATTATTGGGAATGCGCTGGACAAGCGAATAATAAGGGTCCTGAGGTCTAAATGTCATGTCGTAAAAAGAAACCCATAGATGGACTCCAATGCCCCTCCTTTTTTCATCCGCCTCTCTTCATTCCTTCCACGTCATATCCGCCGTAAAAAAGTTCGTCAAACTCCCGTGATAAATCAATGTGATCATACGAGTAGCCAAATAATACAACGGGAAAAAGCCGGGCTAGGCTGGGAAAGGGGTAAAAGGTAGCTCGTTCCGTGAACCGTGTGTTTTCATCGTATTGCTTAGTTCAATATCTAAGCAGTGGTGGCCGGGGCTGCCGGGGTGGCAGCCGGGGCAGCAGCCGCGTCAATGGTGGCGGCAGGAGTGGCCTCGGCGGTGGCGGCAGGGGCGGCGGCGGCCTCAGTTCCGTTGGCCTCGGTGGAGGCCTCGCCTTCGTGTGCGACGTCATCGTCGGTCTTGTCGGGGCTGTCGATGGCGACCTTGACAGCAATCTCGCGGCTGTCAATCTGCTTGCCGTTCATCTCGGTCACAGCCTTCTGTTGAAGCTCCTCGGAAGCAAGGGTAACGAAGCCGAAACCACGTCCCTTGCGGGGCTCGTTGCGGGCCTGGAGCTTCTTGATCATGAAACGGGGGATGGGGCGGAGGGCGATCTTGGCGGAAACGGGGTCGTATGCGGCAAAGACCTCCTTGAGCTATATTCATGTGTATCATTTCAAGTTAGTAACAATGTCTCGTATGATTCTGGCTTCCAGAGTTCGTGAGGATGGGGGTAGAGCTTACGCGAGCCTCGGTCATGTCGTAGGGCAGGTTGGCAACCATGACCTTGGTCTTGGAGGCAATGCCGTCGGCAGGGGGGCCACGCTCACGGCGCTCGCGGGGCTCCCGGGGAGCACGAGGCTCCTTCTTGGCCTTTTCATCCTTGTCAGTCTGGTTCTTGTTCGTGATGTCGGTCAGTGGCTTGACCTCGGCATCAGTGGCACCAGCAGCCTGGGCATCGGTTGCGCCCTCCTGTCCCTGGTTCTCCTGCGCATGAGGATACTTGTGTCAGCATGTTTTTGTTTAACCGTAGGTGATGAGAGGTGATGCGACATACGTCAGAGCGACCGGCCCGGCCGGCACCGCCACGGCCGCGACCAGAGCGGCCGCGACCACGGGTAGAACGAGAACGACGGGTTCCCTCGGCACCCTCACCGTTGGCGCCCTCCTCCTTCGGCTGCGTGGGCTCGGGCTTGCGAGCAAGCTGGACCGAGACCTTGCGCTCCAGAACCTCCTGGCCCGAAAGTTCAGCGATGGCACGCTCAGCCTCGTTGGGGGTCGAGAGGTCGACGAAGGCGTAGCCGACAGGACGGTCGGTGCGGGGGTTCTTGGGGATCGAGATGCGCTCACTGACAGTGTGTTGTTAGCTTTCTGCTCTGGCGAGGCGTCGGTGTCGCGCATTGTGGGGGGAAGAGACCGGTCTCAAGTCTGTTCTAATCGCAATGGGGCTGAACAATAAAGCGGAACCGTCTTGATAGATGAGACAAAACACCGTGTTGGATGGCCTCCCAACAAATTCCCAGTGACAAGAAATCATGTTTGCGCGATGCAGACGTCATGTCCGGAAATGGAAGAGCAGCAATCCAAACAAATGCAGATAAGACCAAAAAGGGAGGAAAGATTTCGAGATGCGTAGATGTATAGATGCAGCTGATGAAAAGATGACAACTTACACAAGGTAGCCCTTGAAGAACTCGGTCAACTTCCCCTCGCTTGTAGCGTACGCGAGGTTGCCGATGTAGAGACGGCGACCTTCGACAGCGCTGGCATGATTGTCGTCGTTGGCCTTGTTGTCGGCCTTGCCAGAGATGGAGGTGTCGGCCAGAGTGGCGGCAACGTCGGTGACGGCGGCGTCAGTGGTGGGAACGTTCTCAACGGGAGCAGACATCTTGGACTTGGTGATGAGAATTAGGAGACGGCGAAAGGATTCGGCGGTTGTTGTAAAGTCGACGTTGACTTGAGTTTGGGATAACTCTGGAACTAAGCGGGGGAAGTTGTTAGGGTAGCTTCGTGCCCTAGATTGTGAAAGGTTGGCGGGTGGGTGCAAAGATTGCTTTCGCTGATCTTGAGATTGGTTGTGATGAAGATGGAGAGGGAAAAAAGAGGAGAGGACGAAACCAAGAGCCACCAGGAGGCGCGCTGATGAAATTCTAAATATTTTTTCGCAGACCCTGGGCCAGTTCCATCTTTCGGGGAATTAAGCGAAAGGGAGGGAAGAATCAGGTGGGTCTGAGCCAAGCAGTACTTGGAGGGGAAGTTGCGGTGCGCGGGAACTACGGTGTAAGGGGACTTGTGATGGTGGCTACTTGAGGTAGCTGCAGACTCCACCTTCCTCCACCAAAACTGATTTTTGCAACGTGGGAGATGAACGTGGCTTCCTTTCACCCAAGAGAAATGCTACTACGACTCGAAGTCGGTAAACCAGGTTTACGAATACCTATCTAATAAGGAAAGCGCCTTTTTGAGGTTAGTACAAGTAGGAGGGAGATATCGTGGGCCGTGTTGTATGTGGGCTTGGGTAGGTATGAAGCTTTGGGCATGGAGCCGGGGGGTTTGTTTTGAAAATGCTTTGCTGTTTTGTTTGCTGTCATTCCTTTTTTTTTTCTATTTGATGATCTCGATTTTATGTGTGATGATTTGTGTCTGGCAACCAACCAGACTTGACCAATGAAATATTGGATACAGTTTACGTAAACCACTCACAAATCATGTCTATTCGAGAACAAACACGTCAGAAGCCCTATGCGACTCTTCTCACAGGGAGAGTGACATCCACTCTTGGAGCTGCAAAATGATAAGGCAACTGGTATTATGAAGCAGTGGCAACATCGAGTTATTCGTAAAGGAAGCTCGAGAGCCAGTTCTTTGTTATTTGGTTGTCACCGGCGGAAGTTGCATCCGGCCGAACAGATATCACTTGGCGTTGAATAGAATGCGCCGGTTGCTGTACTGTACAAAGTAGGTCAAGTAAGGAGGCAAGGTAGGTAGGATGATGGCTCTCAGTACCTATGCAAAGAGGACACATACCCCAAGGCACATGCATGGCGCAGTGTGAGTATCAAGTGCTGCTTGATCGCGCAATCTCAAATTGCGGGCATAATAGGGAGGTTTTGATTTTTTGAGCTCGGACACAATATATTATGTACCCTTGTGTCGTATTACAACGGCTCAGCAAGCCAGGATCATACACAGGGCTACCTTGTGCAACCCCCTTATTGGCGAAATGATCATGGCCAAAATTCCAATGAGCAATCTGGTCAAAACGGGGGGCTTGCACAAAATGCAATCTCTCGGTGCTCTTTCTAGAAGACGTCCAATGTGGAGAGGGCAGCGCTGGCCGTGCCGGGGTCTGGTCTGGAATGGGATGGCAGTTGGAGACGACTTGGCTAAAAAGCACTGAATTCTAAGTGTGTGCCGGCCTACAGTGCGCATGGAATGAAAGCCTGTAGGTAAGGTATGTCGGTATGTATGCTTTGCAGTTAGGATCCTGTTGGTCTTTTTTTTCCTCTCTCTCAAGGATGTTTCTTCTTTGTTTTTGTTTTTATGTTTTACTTTCCGTCGCTGAGTGAATGCCGCGCAAACTGTTACAAGTGAGGCTGCCAAGACTTTCTTTTATTTTCTGTAGTGATTTTTTTTTTCTGTGGCCGGCACCGGCGCTACCCCCGCGTTTGCCTTTGGGCTTACTGCAAAACTGCTAGTCTCTAGTCTAGTCAAATGTCGTGCAGTGTGCTTTGGGTTATCCCCCTATTCGTTTCCAAAAAAAAATCAAAGCCTGTCTGACATAATTGCGCCGTTGAGAAAATACCCAGACAACATTTTCTTCTCTTTTTAGTCTATTCGCTCCTTGTAATTGGTAAACCCTTGTGTGCGCTTAGATAGCGTGTCGAACTACCTAACCTACAGTACCACCTATGTTACCCCTCCCATAAATAAGGTACCTTACTCTATATACCTAGGTGGTCAAGTTAGATCCCTTATCCCAGGTGGTACAGGCGGTAATCAGACCTATCTCGCATCGCAAGTGAACTTGAGGCCAATACTCGCTCAATTGTTCAGGAAAGGGGAAAAAACTCACCGAACCTCAGTATGGAATCTTCATCAAATGATGTCCAACTCAAGGACCGTAATGCATTGGTTCTGTACGGCTCAGAGACTGGTAATGCTCAGGACATTGCCGAGGACCTGGGCCGGACAGTCGAGCGTATGAGGTTCAAAACTACAGTGGAGGAGATGAATACGGTCGAACTTGCAAGTGCCCCTCCCTCTATCGGGAGTACCTGAAATGCAATGCGGAAGGGTTGTGCGATGGCTGACCGATAGGGTGCACGCCCCCAATAGAAAGAACTCCTGCGGTACAGCATTGTTGTATTCGTAACGTCCACAACGGGACAGGGAGACATGCCGCAGAACGCAAATCGCTTCTGGCGTAGTCTTCTTCGGCGCAAACTGCCACCCTCTTCTCTGTCCCGGTTAACCTTCACCTCGTTCGGCCTGGGGGACAGTTCCTATCCCAAGTGAGCAATCAAACGTGACATCTAGTCTATGACGCTTCTTCCGGGATGTCTCTGACCTGAATGATATTGGTAGGTATAATTGGGCTGCACGGAAGCTGTCGAAGCGTCTAGTCCAGCTAGGGGCGCAGTCATTTCTCGAAGCTGGCGAAGGAGACGAACGACACGATGACGGGCAAGTCCTTAGCTTTCTAGATAACCGTACTCATAGACTGGTCACGGTCTCGACTAACTCGCAAAAACAAATATGCAGTATCGACACCGTATACTTGCCATGGAAACAAAGTCTACGCTCGCATCTTGTGTCCCACTACCCTCTTCCCGAATCTATAGAACCTATACCGGACGATGAGCCGTTGCCGCCTCGCTTCCCCTTGTCAATCGATGATACCAAAGGAGCCACTGTCACATCATCTCTGACTTCCACCACATCAGAAGACCCCCCATCCAACCTTTTGCCGATAGAAAATGCAAGAGAAGCCATCATTCAGAGCACATCTCGCATCACTCCTCCTGATCACTGGCAGGATGTGCGCCTTTTCAGCATGCACATGGACGAACCTGCCGAGCCGTTGCTACCGGGTGCGACGCTCATCGTATACCCCAAGAACTTCAAGGCCGATGTTCAGACACTCATAAATCAAATGTGCTGGCAAGATCAGGCCGATCAGCCTGTGCATGCAACCAAAGTACCAAAGGAGCTGGAGTGGTGCACCAAGCTCGAGGTCTGCACCCTGCGCGACCTACTCAC
Organism: Pyricularia sp. CBS 133598; assembly: GCA_004337975.1. Classification (NCBI taxonomy): domain Eukaryota; kingdom Fungi; phylum Ascomycota; class Sordariomycetes; order Magnaporthales; family Pyriculariaceae; genus Pyricularia; species Pyricularia sp. CBS 133598. The sequence continues at coordinate 2,298,177 of RRCJ01000004.1, forward strand.
CCACGGGTTGGACATCACCGCAGTTCCCAGACGCGGCTTCCTCGAGAAGCTCTTCTTCCTGGCCACAGATACGGATCAGCAAGAACGGCTGAAAGAGCTCATAGACCCAAGCGGGTCCCAGGACTTTTATGACTACACCACCCGCCCACGCCGCACCATCCTCGAGATACTTGGCGACTTTCCCTCTGTCAAGATCCCGCCAAGCTCTGCCGTGGACGTCTTCCCCGTCATCCGCGGCAGGGAGTTCAGCATAGCGAACTCCGCTTCTAGGCTCGCGGTCCCCAATGACCAAAGCACCCACCCACAACCTCCTCGAATCCGCGTCGAGATTCTGGCTGCCATGGTAGAGTACCGGACCATCATCCGCAAGCCACGGGTTGGCCTCTGCTCTCGCTACCTCAAGAGCCTCGGCGCGGACGCCCGCATCAACGTCGGCATCAAGCAGGGCTCCGGCATGCAGCGGCTCCTGACCCGGCCCGTGATCGCCGTCGCGACCGGGACGGGCATCGCGCCGATCCGCATGCTCTACCAAGCGCGCGCCAACGCCACAGGCCCGATGCCGCCGGGTGAGATGCTCCTCTTCTTTGGCTGTCGCAGCCGCAAGATCGATTACTACTTTGCCGAAGAGTGGCGGCGGGCCGCCGATGGCCTGACCATGATCCCGGCCTTCTCACGCGACACGGACGCCCTCATCGAGATGGCAAAGACGGTGCAGCTAGGCGGGCAGGACGAGCCGCCCCCAACGGCCGGGATGCCGCTGCCGCCGTCGCTGTCCGCGTCCACCGCGGGGCTCGACACCTCAGAGACGGGTATGCTCCGCCGCCGCGATGCCGGCAAGAACTACGTGCAGCATCACATCCGCCGTCATGCGTACAAGGTGGCGGCCATGATTCGCGGCGGTGCGGCGATCTGCGTGTGTGGCAGCTCCGGTACCATGCCCAAGGCCGTCCGCCTCGCGCTGGAGGATGCGCTCGTCGCTGGTGGGCTGTGTGCAACCGCTGCCGAGGCAGAGGAGTACCTCACCACGAGGGTTGAAATATGGCAAGAGACTTGGTGATGGGACTGTCAGGCGAAGTCATTATCAAGTGTTTTTTTTATTCTCATATATACATATATAGATTCCACTCTTCTTCTTCTTATCCTCCTCTTCTCGTAGATATATGCCGGGTACCAAAGAAATCGCTGCATAACGAACGTCAAAATTGTGATTATAAACAAGGAATATGCCACAGATTATTGAAAATAAGTCGCACAGGTCCGGATGCCAAAGTGCGTTTGTAATATTACCAAAGCATCGAATCTGTTGATGAGATTATGTTCACGAATTAAGCAAGGGTCCCGGTCCCAGCTGCGTTACGTGGTCACCTCTTGTCATCCTCCCAGCTATAACGCCGTTCGGAAACTTGAGGGATATGGATCAACTCGGTCGCGGCATCGATACGCTCCGGGCTGCTTGTGCTCTGAGGACTGACGCCATCCGCATCAGCGGCGGGCCTGTTTTGTTGTCGCACGATATTGTTATCAACCATGCGTTCCTCTTCATCCACAGTAAAGTCACTGCCTAGGCTTTCGTAAGAGTCTCGTCTGGAGGTCCGCCTGACATGCCCGAACGAGTTGGATGGAGTCTCTATCCGAAGACCACGGCGAGGATCAGCCGGCGGTGACGGCAACTGCGTGGGTGCTGCCGCTGCGGGCGGTGTGGCGGACCTTTGAGAGTATGCTGACATTTGTGATGAGGGAGACGAACTAGGCACGTCGCTGCTGGCATCTGCTCCAGCGTTCCGACTTGCGCTGTCACCTGGAATTATTGTGGTTTGGTTTCGAGGTAACGGGGCTTGCTGGGTCGGTAAACATATGTTTTCTGGTAATGGCCCTAGACAGACAATCTCGCTCTGGTCTATTGGTGTGCGCTGAATGGGCGTAGGGGGGAGTAGCAGGTCGGGACACCTCGCCGTGGCCTGTGGCGGTGAATGGCTGCTGCTGTTGGTAGACGCCGATCGACCGAGAGCCACATGCCTCTGACGTTCCCCGGGACTTGACGCAGATCCGGTCCGCCGCAGTGGGAACTGCCCAGAAGCCACCGTTATTGGCGATGGCAAATCCAGGAACCTCGCGCCCCATTCTAGGTTTGGGCTCATCGGAGATGGTATTTGTGAGGGAAACGAGTTTGTGTTGTTTCCCTCTGACGGGGCTGACACGGTAGGTGACGGGTTCTCGTCATCCCCAGGCCGATAGTGTCCAACATAACTCAAATCCTGGATTAGTTTTGTCCCGGTTGCCCCGTCGATGCTCGGATGGCCGATGTGCACGATGGGCACAGTGGGCGGCGAATATGTAGGCAGCGGGCCCTGAAGCTGCCTCTGCATTTTCCTTCGTGCAATCTCATACTGGCTCATACCGTGCTCGGAACCTTCGGTCCCAAACTCTGTGGCGTCATCAGAACCCATGTGGTCGTGGGTTGCGTCCAGCTCTACAGGTTCTATGGGAACTGGCATCTCATAACGCTCGTGCGCCGCATCGGCTCCAACCTCGACTGGCTGCGTACGTGAGCCATCGAGCTCGTGCGACAGGGGGGCAGGCCCGACCCGTCTTGGCCTTCGCCCCCCAGTGATGAACGATACGAAGCGTGTAAGGGGGCCTGCAGGTTCGTCAGGTCCCAGGGTTGACCCGCCATCCTGGCAGAGCTCGTCTCCATTCTTCTCCGACGGCGACATGGGGGCCTTGGCTTGCGCGGCCTTTTTGCGCTGTCGTCGCCAAAGCCAGAGGGCAAAGCAAATACCAACCGACGCTCCAACCACGCCCACCACTACACCGGCAGTCTGACCTGCGGTCAAGCCAGGCTTGCTGGGCGGTTTCGGCACAAAGGCTGGATAATCGCTGTTCGCAGGCCGGCTGATAGACTTGACCGAATAGTTGCTCGCTGCATTGCTGGGGTATCGAGCCTGGTAAACAGAGAATAGTCGTTCTTCGTATTTAGTAATCATGTAGGCCTCCTGCATAAAAGCCCGCCCGATGACAAACTCGTTGACGTTCTTGGCACGGCGTAACGGGAAGTAGCCCAACCCAGGATCGTAAGGCCCGAATGAATTCCTATACGGATAGGTCAGATATTGCGTGAAGGCTTGGCCAGAGATGGTAATGTTCACCACCCCTGGGGCTTCCAGCGGCTTCCCTTGGCTGTTATTATTGTCCCAACTCGACAGGCTGAAAGTGAAGTTCAGCCGACTCGCTCCCAGGGCCGAGTCGGGAGAAGTCAGTTGATCACCGTTGAACAAGTATAAATCGAGCGTGCTGTTATAAGTGAGATTGAGCGCAGCTGCAAAGCGATCACATATGGATTCTGGCAGCGCAAGATAGGGCAACGAGCTGTCAATGGTGACAACCAAGGAATCGTTCATTGCGACCAGCGAATTGTGAAGCTGGCCTGCCCAACCCGGAGGAGGCTTTGTTGGATCATTAGTGTTGACGTTGATCCCGCGAAGCCGAACCTGGGGCGTTCGAGAATCGGGATTAAGATTGAAAACAACGTTATGACTCTGGAATCGGAGGGGGTCGTATCCTCCCAGTATCAGGGAGGCGGGGACACCGCCGTCGATATGCCATGCGCCGGCGGTGTAACCGTAGCTGTTGCTGGCAATAAGACCATAATCCTCCACCATCTGAGAAATGAGAGGCGTCGTCACTCGATCGCCAAACCGGCCGCGGATGACTCCCAGGCCAATGTAGCCTTGGTAGTAATCTGTTGTGTTGATCGAGGCTATCAGGGCGTTGTTGATAGAGATGGTCTCGCCCTCAAGGCTGTTGAACATTGCCAGTTTGTCCAGGCCGTAGTCTCCGCTGTCGGTAAAGCCCGACGAGGCCAGCCCCAGTTCCCAGGCACCTAGTGATGAATAGCTTTGGGAATCTGGGGCATTGTAAGTGTTTCCCCGTTCCGTAGCACATGCATTACCTGAGAAGATTGGATTTCGTTAGCGAGACGTCGCCAAGACAAGCGGTGCTAACCGCAAGCTAGCCGTCGTTCTGTGTACTTACTGTTGGGTGGGCAACCTCCCCTGCCAATGGCCCAAACCTCAGATATCGCAGTGCTCACAAGGAGCTGGACTGGCTGTGCTGGGACCCCGAGGTTTACCTCGAAAGTTGACCAGGTGCCGTCTATCTCAACCCTATAATCCAGGAAGTCAGACAATGCCATTTCCTAGCAAAAGCACGTCGTTGTAAAGCATAGCCACAGCTACGTGGGTACATATAGCTAAAAAAAAATAAAGACAGATACGTAGGCCAGGGGCATAGATATATAAGCCAAAGGTTAAATTAGATGGTCCAAGTAGGGATGGAACTAACCATTTTTGCGAAGGTTGTACCCAATATGCGCTACTGCCAGCTTGAACCAAGCGCGGGGCAAGCAGTAGGACATGAGCTAAAGGAAGGCCAAAATGCATCCTGGTAAAAGCCTTTAAAGTCGGTTGGGATGACTTTTGTGCTCCAGACTAGCAAGTGTACCTGACCAAGCACGCTTCCGGGGCCCGGTCGTCACCGTAAGAGAATGGCGTGGTCTTTGCTGTCCATCAATCAGCTTGAGAGCCGATCCCGGCCGCGTTTGGCACAGTTCGGGCGCGAGGTTTGCTCGGCTTTTCGTCGCGTGTGGTGTTCTATACCATATTTTCTTTGCTGTTGGTCTGAACGTTTTTCGCTTGAGTGGTTCCCGAGTAGTCCGTCCGTCCCTCTAAATCCAGACTTTTTGTCCTTCTCTTTTTGCGCAAAGAGTCCCCTCCTTCCCGTGTGCAATCCAAAGGTCTTCGGCGGTGTCTGGATGTGTTGGCAATCAATCCCAGGTTATGCAGGGCAACCGCTAAAAGGCTTTGGCGTGTAGGAATGACTCTGCTCTGCTGCCTCTGCTAGAGTTTTCTGGAGTATAGTCGGTCGAGGGGTTTTTTTTGTCTTTCTTTTTTTTCCTATTTCCTTCGCAAGTCCTCAGTTGAATGGTCGGTCTTGTATGACACTGCTACACGTGTCGTGTAGGTGGTTCGGTCGTCAAAGTCAGGATAGGAGCTGTATACAAAGGTGTGAAAGTTTGGATGAGATTCCTAAAAGCTGGGCATGGGGAAATCTATGGGAAACAAGTCCCATGCAATCGGCCACACCGCGCGTGAAAGTGGAGGTCTCCAACTGGGGGTCTCCTCTCTTCGATCAGGGGCCCGCTTTAGGTAGGTGGCTAGGTCTCGTCTTGGCCCTGTGAAAACGCCGCGTTTGCTAACAGGGATCTCTGCCTCGCCACGACCTCCACTGTATTACAGCGGTGTCGGGGCTACCCGTTTCTAGGTCTAAGCCCAGTTGCTGTGCGTTCGAGAACCGAATACAAAACCTTTGCGGCTATCAGCTGATGTTAATGGCAACGGATCTAGTTTATAATACAGGTATATATCTAACGTAGGTAAGGTAGGTAAGGTAAGTAGGTAGGCTCTGCATTTTGCCAATTGCTGCCTTGATAGCTAGCTGGAGGTCTCAAACCTTCCTACCTAGCGGACATCCATTGTTTGCTTCTGGCTAGTATTAGAAGTGGGGATTGTCGGTACGCAGTAGAGGCGAATCTACCTACCGACCACCTCAGGTACAGTACTATGTAGACAAAGATTTTCACGGCTGTATACCTTAGGTAGGCTTCTTGCGTGATTTGCAATCCTTTTAAGCGAGAGTTATATGGGTCAAGAAGTTGCAATATTCTAGGTTCAAGCCAACATAAAGAGCAGACTTGTGGGCTTAGTCAAGGCATGGTAAGGAGGGGTTTTACAAACAAGGTCGTATCCCCCTCACTCTGCGCAAGTGATCCGAAAGGTACTTCGTTGTACGAAGTCATCATGATGGAAGCGGGGCGAAGCATAATAACTACTACGTGGTACTGTAGTTCTAAGAAGTTTAGACATACATTGCCAAGACTCATGACTAGGAACAATCCTACTCAACCTTGGGAGGAGGAGGATGCCCTTTTTTTTCTTCTTTTTTTGTGCTGGCCGGTCGAGCCGATCCAAATTGTTGAGAATCGGAACGAAATGCCTGTCTACCACGAGATCACGCAGCTCCCCTCTCGGACTATTCGGCTCACCGGCCTACTTTGCTGCCTGATAGTTCGGCTGCGGGGGTAAATGGCACGCGGTTGGGCAATATATTCTGACACTTTGAGGCAAATCTGGATAAAGCCATGCAAAAAAAAAGGTTACCTATGCGGTAATACCTTCTGTGTACATGGAAATTTGGGTTTCATTCTTCTCATTCAAGGGTCTCAGGGCTTGGCTTGCTTTTGTCAGGAGATACTTATTCCGTACTTCTGCGCTCAAAATGAAACTAGCCTACATGAAACTATTCGCTTTATTTTTCCCTGCTACGAGTGTCCTCATATCAGGGGCTTGGCAGGAAAGGGGTAGGTACATGAAAAGTAAAAGCAATGTGGTGAATGGCTTGATGGATGTTACGGATTACCGGTATCCCGGTGATGAAAAAAAAAAGAAAAAAAAGGTCGACCAGAAACTCCTGAACAAATTACGGGGATTTCCTTGCTTCCCCACGTTATACGTGCGTTGGTGAGGTACATACCTCGTAGCCAAGAAATAGAAGAAAGGGTTTTACGCGGTAAAGTTTCCATCATAGCTTTTGCCGGTAATCGAGCGCTAAAAGCCGCAGTACGTGGTGCTTTGCACCTGCATTCAAGGAACATACAGGGAGAGAGGTACCCAAGGAACCCACACAAGGTAAGTACACTTACCTATCTCGGCAGGTCTCCTGCCAAATACTCCGTAGCATTCGAATTAACTTTTCACGGCAGGGACCACACTCATTATGACAAATGTACCAGAGTAGGTATCTACGGAACCAGGGCGGGCACAGTCGTACGCAGCATGAGACCGCCACAAGTTTTCCAGCAGAGCAAGCACGGCGTAAAGCTCGACTCCAAACACGTACAGGAGAGGACCACGATAAATATCCCGAAGACCAGGGTTAATCAATAGGGGTCGATAGCTTAAGTCATTCAGTACGGAGTCGTTCGTAAATCTTCAACTGAGATGGAATTGACATGGAGGTCCTCGCCAAGGATTCCATGTATGTCAAAGCGTCGATTGGTCATTGCCGGGTCAGGTCATCTATCCCGTTCAGGATGGGTCAACTGACTGACACTTGTCTTTCTTCTCCACAGTTGAGCGCAGCCGTTGGTAAGGTACCAGGCAAGCCAGCCCGCCAAGCAGGCCGGCCTCACTTACAGTACGGTATGCTCCAAAAAGGCCGAACCGAGCTTTTGCCATGCTCCGGCCCGCTTTTCTCCGGTAATCATCTTCTCCTCAAATTTCCTTAAGCTTTTATTCACTTTCCTTTTCTTAATGCCGAAGTTATAACAATATTACGCTGAGGTCGGTCAAACCCGGCTTACCATAACGCCCCAAATCATGGCATAGACTCCGTGAGTCAATCTGGTCTGGAATAGGAGATCTTTAGATTTCCTCGATCGAGCGTCTCCATCGTCATACGTGGGACGGGAGACAAAAAAAATAGCTACGAAGGAACAGTACCGTAGAGTAGGGTACCGTAGGTGGATGACCCAAAATCAATCCACACGAGGGATGCAAGCCTTCTCCTACTGGCGGACATCCTATCTCAATCTGGTCACCAAAGCGACAAGACGCGCGCAGGCTGCTTGCCATGGAGGCCAAGGGCGCAAGTCATTGATTTGGCCGCCTGATGAGGTGGTGCAACAAACCCCCGGCGCAAGCTGCTGTATTGACCATACCAATATTACAACAGCGGCGGCGGTCACGACAAAATTGGCCACCCACCCAACACCAATCGCTTTACCGTACTTTCGGAAAGATCCTTCAGGGCCTGGGTACCTATATATGTGCTTGGTGCCTGCCTCCCTTACCTACGTATCCATCTTGCCGTACCGCACCTACCGTACACTGAATTGCGGCGGTTTCGAAGCTGGCGCCATCTTGCCGGCAGCCCACAAGACATGGGCCCCTGTCACTCAAGACTCTTGTGTACGGTACTGTACGTCTTTGTAGCACGACCTCCCAGCCACGAGGGCTTCGCGTCTCTTTCCTAATGTAGCAAGTTCTCCGCTTGCTCCATTTTGCTGCGCAATGTTATTATGTTGCCTCTCCCTTCAGCCCAAGTATCGGGTTGCCATGGTTCACTACATAGTTCGTCATTTCGTACGTAGCTGGCTATCTTGCTATCTAAGGTAGGTACGAAGGACATTACATACATACGAAGTAGGTGCATACGCACCTACGAAATACATACCTTACCTTACCTAGCCCAGCAGCCAGCTGAGCAGACCACACACCAGGAACGGACGTCTTTTCCGGAGGATTGCATGATCCTTTCAGGAGATTTCGGTCCCGCGCCGCAGGGGAAAGACTAGACTAGCTCAATTTGGCCCTGTTGAGGTTGAAGTCGTGGTTTTTTCTCCCTCTCCCTCTCCCTCTCTCTCCCATACTCCCGGCCGGCTGGGCAGTAGACTGTCGATCTTGGCAAAAAGAGGTAAAGAGCCAAAGAGCCAAGTCTCTCTATGGTGCTCATGAAAGGACCAGCCAGGCGAGATGATCGACCCACTGTATTAACCCTGACCCTTGACTTTTTTTTCTTTCCTTCTCTTCTCCTCTCCCTTGTTTTTTCTCCGTTTGGCTCTCTTATTTTCCTATAGACTCTCCACTATAGGTTTGTCTTTGGGTGAAAAAGCACAGTCAATCATTCTTATGTTCCACATATTGTCAGACTAGCAGACTAAGAAGCACAAATGCATGGCGCTGTGCTCGCACATGGTGGCCACCAACCCAGCCCAATCAAGCTTGCAATGTTGCATTACCAGTCGCAGCTTGCTGTCGCCAAGATACGAGCTGACGAGCTGGCTTGCACAGTGCTTGGCGGGTGGCTGCCCACCATCTCGTCTGGAAACGGGACCATCTAGACCTTGGAGGGACAGGCGATAATGAATTATTGCATGGAGATTCGGAAATTTACCATGTTCCGCCCTCTCGCCAGATTCTGCTACCGTGGCTCTCCGTCGTTCGTCAATGGATTGGCTTGGATTTGGACTTGGATTTGCATTTGAATTTGGAGTGGACTTGCCGGGCTGCGGCTGGAATATTACCCCTCCTGCATATCATGTCCCAGATCAGTCTCCAGCTATCTATCTAGGCCTGATAGTTCATCTGTCTTTCTCGCTTGCCCTGCATCCTTCCTGCATGTCGCGCTCGCTGGTCTTCCGCCGCCTCTCTCACGCTCGTTTTGAATGCCCGCGACTTGGTGCCCTGTTGGTCCTCTCTCCCTAGACGGCTTGACGTTTCGCACCGGTAGCCTGTTCCGGATTGGATTGACATCCAAAACATAACCTTCATTGCTTTTTCAGGGCGGTGAGAGCCATCAAAAAAAGTGTGGTTTGGCTATTGTCATCGTTGGTGTTGCCGTTAACAGTTTTTTTTTTTAATATTCCTTTTTTTGTATCTTTGGTGGCAAGATAAGCACTTTGGCTTCCGGCCTCGTTCAGTCCAGGGCCCTGATATCTCGCTCGTTATAAATTTATGTGAATTGAGGAAGCTGGAAACACATCATGGTTGCGACTCGACTGACACTGCTGTCGTTGGCAGCTGTGTCAAGTTGCATGTTTGGTGCTTTTCGTGGAGGTAACTAAAACATTACATCTCATCTCGCCTTACCTCTGCGCCATATCAAGAGATATCACTAACTTTGCACTCATTGTAGAGCCACGACTAGGCCGCATTGACCGGAGGTTAAACAGTCCAGGAGGGGAGAGGTCTGCAGACGATGCCACTTCTGGTAATGGCACACCTTTCAGCGAGGATTTGGTTTCACCATCCGCAACAGCATCGGAAGCGGCGGTGCCCGCTCCATCATCAGTAGCGACTGGCAATACTGTTGTATCGATATCGTTGGAACCTATGGCGTCAACAACTTACCCGCCTTCCACATCGTCGACATCCTTGGCAGTGGAATACATTGATCCAGCAGCGTTGATCACAGAAGGTAAAGTCCGTATCACCGATTCCGAGAGGGCAACGGATACGACATTGCTTGCCCAGCCCACTGTCCCTGCTGCTCAAGCAGCTCCTGCTCCGCCTGGAGGGGCTGTAGTCATCAAGACGCCCAGTTTCGGATTGGACATGACCTCGGCTCTGAGTGTTGGGATTGTAGAGACGCCACCTACACCACCTGTTAAGCCTGTGGCAGGCAACGGCAAGAAGCCGCCACCACTACCGTCAAAGCCGTACCTAGCCAACAGTACCGTAACCACATCCAGGAACATGTCCCGAACCATCAGCTCTACCACAGACCCTTGGACCCTTCCAACCGAGCTTCCCGTCGATATCACCCTTCCAGGTCTGACGTTACCTCCATTAACTATTCCAACCATCTCATTTGGAAGCTGGGTTACAATAATACCGAGTACAACCACCAAGCCCGTGACTGCTGCACCCACCGCTCCACCTGGTAGCGGCATCAGCTATTGTCAAGCTTCAGACTTTGAGAAGCCCACGACATCATACTCGATAGTTTACTCGACTACCATCACTTGGAGTGGGGACCCAAACGAATATACGGCGCCTTTCCCACCACTCATCACGCCTAAACCCTCCTGTGTACATGCGCCCCAAGCACCCCAACCGCCAGTCCGCTATACCTTGTCCCGATGCAATGGGACTGATACCGAGACCGAATATCGCACTTGCGAATTTTCGACAACAACCGTTTACGATGTTGTCACCGGTCGCCCCATGCCTTCTACCGCTACGGGGGGGAACAAGGCGAAAGGAACCACGACGGTCCTAGTCACGGACAAAAACCCTGCTGTTGTGTTTCCGACGTCGTCGATGCCCAACTACGGCGGTGCTGACAGGGGCGGCGGCACAAAGTACAGGGACAAGGTAACGGCAGGCGGTGATCCTGGTCCGATAACCACCGGGCCAGGGGGAAGCAAAGTTGGCGGTGGTGGTAGTGTTCCTGCAGTGCCCATCACTGTATCTCTCCGTCCAGGCGCTGTGACTCTGAACGACCAGGTCTACACGGATAACCCAGCGCTCAGGACACAGGTCGCGCACGTCGGCGGGCAATGGTTCACGATCGAGCCAACACGCGTGGTTGGCGCCGGTACCACCCTCAACAGGCCGACAGCGAGTGCCGCGCCGGCGCCAATGACACCCATAACGACTGTGGTGGGTGGCGCCCCGGTTGTAATCAGCTCCGGCGTCGCGGTTGTCGATGGCACGAGCTTCTCGCTTGACGGGCCGCCCACGACTAAGGTTGTCCAGGACAAGACGATGGCGATAGGCGGTGGCGGTGTTGAAATCACCGGCCCTACCGGAAGCACCCGTCTCGTCAGCCCACCCCGCCACACCGAGGTCGTGGTTGCGGGCGGCGAGGTCGTCACCGCCATCGGCACCTCGGTGCTGGTGCTACGCGGCACGACCATAACCTACGGGCCCTCGATGCCCATCACCAAGATGATGATCCACGGCGACGAAGTCACAGTCGGACCGTCGGGCGTCACCGTCCGCAACAAGGTCCTGGGCGGCGCGTCAGCCCGGGAGTCGGACACGCAGTACGAGGTGGTCGGCGGCGCCACCATCACCCAGGTGGCGCCTAGCGTCGTCATCATCGCCGGCTCCACATACACCGTCGGGCCCGGCGCTCAGCAGACGACGGTCGTCGTCGGGGAGCAGACAATCACGCTCGGCCCCACGGGGCTCGCTGTCTCGACCATGACCTTCACCTTCCCGCTCGGCGAGACCCCCACCGCCGTCACCATCACCCCCGGCGCCACCGCCGTGGGCGCGGCGTCGGCCACCACGACGGGCAGCCACAGCACTGGGGGCGACAGCAAAGGCGAGGAGGATGCAGCCGCGGGCCTAAGGCCGTCCGGGGTGCTTTTCAGCGTTTCTTTATTCTGCATCGCGTCTGGCGTTTTGGTTTGGGTTCTATAGACGAACGCAGCGGGTTGAACATTGCTGCTTTTTTTTGTCTTCCTGTTATTGTATAATATCTTTTGACTACATCTCTAATTTTTTGTTCATAATTGGGAGGGTGTGTTGGGGTTTTAGGACTTTTGGAGACCAAGAAAAGAAACCGGTTTAGGGTCTTATGGGCGGCAAAAAGGAAAGAGGGGGGGAAAGGGGAAAGGGGAAAGGCACGTTTGCAACAATGCCTAGGACGAAATCACTGGCATTGGTTTTTTTAAACATATACACCAGACTATGTTTACAATTAATGAATACCATGAAAATACGAACTGGACATCTGTTTTGAGACAAGGCAATAAAGAGGCTTCCACCAACACAGCAACATTTAACATGAATAAATGAGTTTCGATGTCTTCCAGGTAGGTATGTATGTCACTTGCGTCTGATAAAAATCATTCAGGACCCCGCGTGCTTGTATACCTACCTACCGCAAATCCAGTCCGGTATGACTAGATATCGTGAGGTTGTTCCCGGGTACTTGGTATTTTACCATATTCAAGTCACGATAGCCTGCTAACAGTGGTAAAAGATCAATCATTAACCTATCGGGTATTCCGAAGTTTGCAGTTTAAAGGCGACGTTCCCCCACAGTAAAGCGTATTCGCCGAGTGTTGTAAATGTCCCCCTCCATCCGAAGATTCAATTGTACGGAGAAATCTATTAGACGAGCAATGAAATGAATATTAAAATCGAACGATAAAGGATAAGATTTAAAACAACATGAGACGGGAAACAATTGTGGCGTGATAAAGTAAATAAATAAAAAAAACCACCTTCAAGTCCCCTGGACGAGGACCGGCGATGGCATACGATCCGAGCCCCGGTTGTATCAAACCGAGATCGGCTAAGCTGCGTTGCGCTTCCCTTTGCCCTTGGGTTCAAGCGCCGGGAATTCATCTTCCTTGCAGTGAGGGCTTTCCAACCATGGTTGATGGTCCTGAGGTCCAGCGGAAGTCTCTGCTGCATCCTCGAGGCTCAATCGAAGAGCCAACTGCAAATCTTCATCGAAATCGCCGCTGCCACCAATGAAATGATTACTAGAAGTAGAAACAGGCTGAACGAAAGCAGGTCTGCGTGCTTGACAGGCGGACGGCGAGGTCGAGGACGGTCTTCTCGACGTGGCTACTCTTTCCTTCTTCCCCGGCTTGTACTTTATCTGGAACTCGTACTCGCCCGAGCTGCTGCCACGAGGCGAGACTCCCTCATCATTAACTCCTGCCTCGAGCAAAGACAGCCGCATCGCTTGCTGTATCTGGCGTTCGTAATCAGGGTCGAGGTCCTCTGTCTGGCTCTGCTGATGCACCAGCATAGACTGCATTGATGGGGTTGCCTCAGGGGTCAATGTGCCCGTGGTATGGCCACCTTGACTGCTGTCGACCGAAATTTGTCCGCCCATTTCAGTGTCCGCATCTTCTGCAGACGGGGATGAAGATTGAGACACAGATCCAGTCTCGTCACTCGTGCCGAACCGTCGAAGGTCCTCATCCAACTGGAATGATTCTTCCGATATCATTTGGGCATATCGGATTGCTTCTTCCTCGGTGAGGTCACCCAACCCGACCCCAAAGCGACTGCGAAGGCGCGCCTCCTCACGAGCGCGGTGAGCTTGCTCACGACGGAGCTCTGCGGCCTCGTTTGCAATATAGTCCATCACAGTGGCACCGGTGCGACGGCTGGCAAGATGACCGTCAGCGTGGTGACGCGACCTACGCTTCCGGGCCGAACTTTGCACGCCTTCTGAACTATAAGTCCAGTAACGCAGGAACGTCCCAAAAGCCAGTATGCCCCTTGGAACCGCTGGGTCTGGATCAAGGTAGATGGCCCCCACTGCAGTATGATTCGCGTCTCGAAGCATGGGGTTGGCATTCAAGATGGCTCGAGGCAATCGACCCGAAGCTCTCGAGTTGAGTGTGCGGATGGGGTCCATGGTCGATGCCAGGATGTCCCAGGCCTGCGCTAGTCCGTCGCTACCTCCATGAACGAGATATAGCGACGAGAGCGCAACGCTGGAGACCTCGGGGGACTCTGTCTGGATGTACCTGACCAATGGCACAACATCTGTTGTCGTCTCGCGCACATTCCACACCATTACAGCACCTGAGCTGGTTCCTGCGGCCATCATCCTTGCTCGCCTTCCAGGTAGTTCCCCAGCGTTGGTTCTGTTTTGAGACCCAGGATCACAAGACGCAGATGTGACAGCGCCACCGGAGCCACCAGCCTTCCAGGAATCCTCAAACAGTGTAGTCTGAGCGTGAATCGAGTTGTCAAGAGCAATCGATGTTATCTCAATACCATGATTATCCTTGGTGTCCAAGAAGAGAGGAGTGACAGTCCAATCTTCCATTCCGGCAGCCGACGAAGCGCCAGCCTCAATGCCACTCAATGGAATGGCACCATTGCCAGAGGCAGGCTCGGGCGCTTCCAAGTCGATGGGGTTACCAAAAAGGGAGAAGTGTGCCTTGGGTGGGGTGGCTTGAGTGTTGGATGGGAGAACCTCAAGCGTAGACGCTGATTCCCGCGAGACCGGTGCCTTTATACGGGTGAACCTCGTGAGCTTCGCAGGCTGGTCGGATTCTAAGCCGCGGGTAACGACAATCACGGACTCGCCGGCGTAGCCATTGTCATCACCACCAAAATCGACCTCAATCTTGCGACGCATGTCCCATCCTTCACATGCCTTCTTGATGTCGGACGGCGTCTTTCGGAAAAGTGTCTCGATCTCCCGACATTCTGCAGCAAGCTGGGCTTTTGTAAGGGACGTTTGCGTCGACGATGTTTGTGGTGAATATGCCCCCATCGCCTCATCCAAGCCTAGTTCGTCCGATCGCGCGGTCCGTCTGGTAGCTTCAACTAGTTCCCAGGCAACTGTTCGTCCCGCCTGCCAAGCACCCACAAAGCTCTCTTCCACCGTGGGTCTGGCGACGGGCGGCGTTGGAGTGTCTACGAGGTAGTAAACCTCACCCAGGGCGTTCAACGCGACAGCCCAAACACGTCTCAGCGCCTTACGCTTCGGACAATAGTTCTCGTCGACTTTGAGGGCGATGATAGGCACACCCGGACTTAGAACCCATCGACAGGTCATATCCCCCTTGCTGTAACGAGGGCCGGATGAATCGTAGCCAAGGGAGTAGGACGTCACAACACCGAGTGTAGACCCAGTCATGATTCCAATCATGGAACTCGTCGTGTAGGGTACTGCGGCGGACTTGGCTACCCAAACAGCGCATACGCCCTCTAACATATCTGGGATCTTAGGAACGTCGTCCGGAACAAACAAGACTGAAGCATCGGGCCGAGTTGCTAGGTAGCGGCCGTTGGGTTCCCCGATGGGGCGGAAAAAAGGCCGTCCACCCGGGAAGCCCTCTCCGCCCACGATCCCGTTAGGTACGCTGACATCTATGACATTGAGAGTGGCGGCGGGACCGGCATCGACGCCATAGGGCTCGAGGTTCGGGAAGACTTCGTCTAGCTGTGAGAAGGAAAAGTGATCGTCCAGACCCCATCTCTCGATCTTGCCAGTAGTAGGGTCGCCTAAGGTTCCAACACAGAGATCTGCAGATCCGTGAATAACTTTCGGGGCCTTCTTGGCGCTTGAAGAAAAGACAGCATGGATGTTCGAGACCATCCAGGGAAGTTTCGAGTTATATGTCAGGACAGGGCTGGCGCGTTTCTGGGGGCCTGTTCGAATCGTAGAACCAATGCCCCCAGCCACTGCGCCTGGTTTCCCTCTCGCTGCACTGCGCAGAAGACGTGTGCGAAGCAGATACTCGCTTCTCCATGAGGCAAATGCTGTCAGGCGGGTGAACTGACGATATTCGGAACGAATTCTGTCCGAGTCATCCAGCTGCTCGACCTGCCCAGAGATGGTCGCGGACGGCGACTGAACAACCTTCTGGCCAGGGAAATGTCGCATAAAAGCCATCTGCCAAGCATGAGGCGTGGTCACCAGGCTGTAAAGACGCTTTGAGACCAGTGCAACAGCCGCATGTGAGTCGGGGTGTAGGTGCGACAAGATATGGGTCAAGGTCTCTGCAAGAAACGCAGAGCCGTCAGTAAAACCATCCAAGTTTAAGCATAGGCTGCAGAGAGATCGAGAGATGGTAGTGATTTTAAGGGTAACGCACCATTTGGAAGGTCCATCAGTTGTATCCCTGTCGACGGGGAAGTCGCCCGGTTCGCGATCTTAAACCCAGACGAATTTTTCGATTGCGAAGGGGTTAGAGCGTTCTCGTAGTCGAATACCCGTTGACCAGCTATAGGAGGAGTCGAGCGCCTTCCGGACTCATCATCCCTGTGGTCGCTCAGTCGGCGCAACTGCTTATCGAGCTGCTCGGTATCGAGGACTCCGGCATCGTGCAGGTGTGAGCTGCCGCACGAGGCGCCGCGGGGTGAGGCAAACGAAGCTCCAAGACTACGGATGCCATCTGGGCCGCGAGGGAAGCCATCTTGGAAAGGGTGTTCCGAAGCACTGGGGGTAAGAGAAGTGATATCGTGTGTTGGATTCGTGAGAGGCTCTTGCTGCATAAAGTGATGGCTCTAAAGTGGGATGTGTCGAGTGGGTTTTTGACTGTGCGGCGGAAGACGG
This sequence comes from Pyricularia sp. CBS 133598, assembly GCA_004337975.1. Lineage (NCBI taxonomy): Eukaryota > Fungi > Ascomycota > Sordariomycetes > Magnaporthales > Pyriculariaceae > Pyricularia > Pyricularia sp. CBS 133598. Next base: position 2,314,785 of record RRCJ01000004.1, read on the forward strand.
CACAGTCTTTTTTTGTGATTATGCTTGGGGATATAATAAGTTATATCGAAAAAGTAGATGCGCAGCGTTTCGAGTGCTTTGTGAACTCTGGTTTTTAGACTGACTCTTTGAGCCTCCTTGAGTAAGAGACGCTGTGGTTGTGGTTGTGGTCGAGAGGAACGTAGCACATACACGAGCTGTGACGTGTTGTGAGCAAATTTTAGGACGAATTACAGTAATTTCGCGTCGCACGCACAAACGACCATTGGGGGGGGGGGGTAGGCGAAGAACCTAGGGAAGTTGGTTTAATCCCCGAAAAATAGCCGGCGCCTGCGCGATTGTCATTCAGAGGCTGGATGAAGATCAGTTACCTAGTTGCTGCTTGTCAAACATATATGTCGATCTGATCGCGTATTGCGTTGGTAATTACTTTCCTATCAAACTAGCCGCATTGTTATGTTTTCAAAGTACCTAAGTTGCTACCAACATGTTCCGTCGTGTTGTGCGAGCAGTCAATAGGCATATTGTTTGGATATTGAGAAATACCTCCAAGATTGTACTTCTACTGTTCGTCAAATTTCCCCACCATGGCTAAATTGCCACCTGGAAAATCGATTCAGGGCATAGGAACAGCGCACAGTTAGGCACAAGCCTGGTGCCTACCTAGGGAAGAATACTTACCTATACATAAGGTAGGTACCTACCTAAGGTTGGCACTATTTTCATCAAGCTCGGCTAACGATGCGCGTTTAGTCCCCTTGAATATTCGAAAGGTTTTTACTGCACATGGAAAGACACATGAATTCGATACAGCTCAAGTATCTGAAACCATCGCTGGGCCTTGTCAAGGACAAGGTCTACATCCAACACCATACGTTCCAAGAAACACCAAACAACAATCCATCCAAGGTGTATCGGCAAGTGGAGGTCAACAAAAACAGAGACTGGAAACCACAGTCGCAACAATTCATCAACTTCAAAACCACACTAGACTGGTTCCTACCACATGTACAGCTTTCTGGATGAGATGGCAGATATTTCCACTATTAATATACGACATACAACAAACATTACAGAGTTTGATTATCTAGGCGTGAAAGTCGGTTGACAACTGGTCATGCTTTACAAGACTCTGGTTTTTTGTCCCCCACCTTCGGGTCACTATTCGTATGATGCTGTTGATGGGATGGGATAAATTCAAACGGCCCGGGCTGCGGATCTGAGGTGACTCGGGAATCGATAAAACAGGTGAGCATCTGCGGGGTGTTTCCTCCGCACCAAATAAAACTTGCCTACCCCCACCTTTGCTCTGCTACGTTGGGTGTGTACTGTATTCGTAACTCGTCCCAAGAACTGGAGATCCGTAAAAAGCTCTTAACAATCGTTGCAATTAATTAGGTATTTTAATGTGGGGTGTCGTACATCAGATGGCACTGTGTGCTTGGATTATTTATTTAATTTTATGTGTTTTCTTTGGACCATCCTGTAAAAACCCAAGGCATTGGGTGGACTTACGCGCGAGGAGAAAGGCACATTGCCACGGCGTTCAGTTTGGACGCCAGGCATTAACAAGGAAGCGTAGTCAATACTTGTACGGAGTAATCGTTTTGATACTACCATACCTTACCCGAGATAGGCAGGGTATTTATGGTAAAGGTAAGGTAGATAGACACCTAGATACGTATCTGGATGCGTAAGGTAGTAGACGTATACAATCCCGACTAGGTACACCAGCCAAAGCACAGAAACGTTCTCTACCAAAAAGGTACAAGCTTACCTCAGATATTTCATAGGTACTAATTATGCACATTCGCACCCGATCTACAGAGCAAACTTTTAAGCTTCCCGTCAAAGTCCACGCTATGCGACGGCCGTGAAGGGTGAAGGGCTGACAGCTGCAACCATGATGTGAGTTAAGCCATTTCTGTACCAAGTACCGAACCGTGTTGTCGGGTAAAACTCGGTGGTATAACCGTGCACTGTTTCTCGGTGTGGAAAAGCGCCTGGAGTTCCATACACAATACCACACAACCGATGCATAAATGCAGAAAAAGGAAAGGGAATGGGCATTTCTATCCCTAGGCTCCATTGACGTAACCCTCAACTTGAAAGGAAAAAGCTATGGCCAAAGGGGAAATTTTACTCGACTCAGCAATAACCAGGGGCACAAAAGATCCTTCCCACCTACCGTAATTGTCAGCAAGTCCCGCAATAAATGGGGAGCCTATCTGCTCTAGATTTCTTGTTCAGGGCTTGGTGTTTGGTGCACCCAAATGACTGGGTCCATTCGGCTTTTTTTTTTTTTTTTTTTGGGGGGGGGGGGGGGAGGGAGCTGGAAGATATGCCCCTCTTTTGCCCGCCAAGCCGCTCAGACTGGACATGTTTGGTCGGGATCAAATCAAGGGCCATGATTGATTGCAGGATGCGATCCAGATTCTGCTGTACGGAAGCACTGGGAAACTAATTAACTGGCTGGCGCCAGTAGATTGGGCGCACCGAGTGCAACCTTGTTCCTCTTGACGCATCCATCATTATGACTGGCCGCATTTGTTGCCTCATTTTGAAGGGTTTTTTGTGTATTCGTACGGAATTTGAATTTGTGCGTTTGTAAGTGTGTACGTGTGTACGTATGTGTGTTTTTTCTGCAATTTTTTTTATTTTTTTTATCTTCTGAAAAGTTTTATTTTGCTTTTTGTGTGACCATTCCTCCCATCTCCTCCTTTTCTTTGCGCGGCTGAGTTCCTTCTTTGCTTACCCACACCACGGGACTAAAGCCAGAAGCAAGTGCCACTAATACTGTACTAATATTAATTAAGTGTGCCGACACTTTGGGACCGGACCACGACAATCCCTGCCCCAAGGATCCCAAGGTTAGGGGTACGGGAAGGGAGTCCATCCACCCCAGTGGGTTGGAGCCCGGGAAGATGGGACGATTGTTGCACGCACAGTGAGCTATGACCGTCGGGACTGTGAAAACCATTCCAACTTCAGTAAAGCTCTGCGCAAAGAGAGCCACCCCTCGCTTTATATTGACCGACCCCTTCAGCAGTCGCCTTGCGTCCAGCCCGCATGGCAGACCGAGCTAGTGTGCCGCCATTTCCAGACTTTTCTCGCCTAGCACTCACTCGACATTTCGTACAGTAGAGACCGAGGGACCGTCTCTGTCTGCCCGTCCGATAAACGTTCCACCCATCCGTCACCTTTTTTCGTGTTCTTTCCTGACAGACACTTGCGACTTGACCTTTTGCTGTCTTTATTTGGGGCCGAACAAAAAAAAATTGTCTGTCCATGGCACCGTACGTGCCCTCCGCACCTTGATTGGTACCAAACTCAATCCAACCCAAAACCTTGCTTCATCTACCAAATCGAAGGGTCGGCCCCACACTTGTCTCCGTGTCGTTGACCTTTGTATACTCGAGTCGCCCCGGAGGAGGTGCTCAAACTTGCCCCCGTCCCCCTCATCCCGTTGGAATCACCTTCTTTCTTGAGGAAATTTGTCCTCGTCGATTAGGACTTCCACCGATCAACGTTCAATCGTCGTCAACAAGCCTCAAATTAACCGCTGCTCAGAGTCCGTGCCCAACACGCTAATACTTCTGGCATTTCTTCCCGCGATTGTAACTGTCTGTGCTCGGCGCTTCTTACCTGGATTTCGCATTTCACCCAACATAGCCGACAACACCCACAGGCCAAAGCCACGCCAGCGAACTGCGATCCATTGGCCATCTCTTTAAAAAGATCGCACCATCGCCTCCCACAACCGACTTGCCGCTTCGAACAACAGCATTCAGGAAATCCAGAATATCGTTTGTTTGGACTGGCTTGAAATTAGGTCATCAACTTGGCAAAAGAGTCTACCCCTCAAACTGCAACTAGCGACTGCTAGTATCCTGAACAGATTTGAATTGGTCCCAGAACAACACTCTCTCACCGCGGTCATGAGCGCACAAGCGCAGTCGGGCTCACCGGCGGCCCGGGAGAAAGGGAAGACAGGGCTTGGCAAGATGCTATCAAGGATGAAAACTGTACTGCGGAAGGATAGGCACCAAAGGTCTGCAGCTGCTGGCGCCCCCGGTCCGTCAACAGCCCAGGCATCATCCACTGTGCCTATCCAACCAACCACTAGGTACGACTGAACGCTTATCATGTCGTTGGAGGGCATAATTGCTTGCCAAGGGAGTGACATGTACTGACGAGGTCTGGGATTAGTGCACCCGCTCAAACGGCGCCGGAAACTACGGCTACGTCAAAACAGATAAAGCCAAAGCCTAAGGAGTTGCCGGGCTCTGTCAAGATCCCCCGCTTGCAGATCCATGAGGAGCGGGCGCGGAAATTGGGAGAGCGTTTTGGGGTATCAATCCAGCCAACTGCCCGGGACTTGGCTGAGGGATATGCGTTGCGCATCGACAAGCCCATACGCATGCGAGTCCGCCGGCAGTGTCACATGTGTCAATCAAGCTTCGGGGCCGCCAAGGAGTGTCCCGCATGCAAGCATACGTGGTGCACAGATTGCACTCGCTACCCGCCGTTCCGCACCGAGGATGAGCTGGCTGCCAGTAGGGTGAGGCGCGCTGCGATAATCAAGGAGCAGCGCGAAAAGGCGCCCATTGTTCCCGATTACGATGCACTGGCGTGCGATCCCAAGCGTGGGCCCACCGTTGTGCTGAAGAAGCCCAGTAAAACGGGAGGTCAGGAGCTCGTACACAAGAAACCCCGGCAACGGGTACGACGACACTGCCATGAGTGCGGCACACTTTTCACTGGAGGATCTAGGGAGTGCTCCCACTGTACCCATGTCCGGTGCACTGATTGTCCCCGTGACCCGTAAGTTCCTTGTTACTTTTCCTCTCTTTTGCGATCGGCGTTCATGAGACGTCCCTCCGGAGTGCTTGCTAACATTAAACCATGTAGACCTAAAAAGGACAAATACCCCTACGGGTACCCCGGGGACGTCTTCGGGCCCAACTCGATTCCTTACTACGAATGTCACAGCTGCCAGATGCGGTTTCCGCCATCGCCCCAGGCGGGCGACGAATGCAGCAAATGCTCGCACAAAAAGTGCGACGATTGTCCACGACTCAAGCCGCAGAAGGTCGAACCCGAACCAGACCCCGCTATTGTCCAGAGCATCACAGCCAAGCTGGAGTCGGTTCGTTTCGACGCTTGATTTTAAAAGCGAACAAAAGACGGTGTTTTTTTATACATATATACCCAGCCTTGTATACGCATTTTGCGACAGAAAAGAAGCGATCTCTTTGTTAACTTTATTTGTTACTTATTTTGTTTTTCGGTATCAGTCACACTATCCGCATCATTCACGGCATTTCTTGGCAATATTTGTATACACGTTACTGTCGCAATGCATTTGCGTGTGTTCACTTTTGTTTTGTTTCCTCAATGCTCCATGGCTGGGACAAGTGTTCTGTCCATTTGCGACGCTCCCTTCAACACGCCTATCACGAAAAGACTTTAGCGCTTTTCAACAGTCGATTTGTGAAAACTCTATGCTATCGTCATTTTCTCAGCTCCGTGTCAGCAGTACTGTCCGTTCAATCAATGTTTGTATGGTCTTGACCCAGTACTTTGGGTCGACCCAGGACATGCGCAGTTTTGTATCGAAAATCCTGATCCAGACCCGAACTGCCACGAGGACTCTCGGACATCGGGTATCCGACGCAAGCCCAACTGGCAGGGGCTTGCGTGCAACCTCGAGCACGCTATTGCAAAACAAAAACGCCATGCGATAGCTGAACATGGGCTAGCACCGTCCGGAGGACTTGACGGGGAACTAGCTTTTTAGTGGTCCACAACCTGTGCGAATTTCTCAAGCTGGCATCCAATGGAGGGACACTGTTTCTAGTTCTAGCAAAGGGAGGGGGAAGGATAGTAAAAGAGAAAAAGAAAAAGACACAAGATAAGAGAAAGACACAGTCTACTCCAAACGTTTTCGTTTCAGTTGGAGAGGTGCTCGCTGGAAGGATTTCTTTTTTGTTCTACGCCGCATACGCGCATACGCGCATATCCCCGAACCCAGCACCATGGAGCTGGATGACTGAGCCACGAACGGCAGTTGGATTTGGACAGGAGGAGGGTAGGTTAGAAAAAAAAAGAGAAAAAAGGGGGGACAGCAAAGTAGTGTATAGGACATGCAGTATGACAACCATTCAGGACTTGGGTGACGGTGGGAAAGTCAAGCCACTCTGGCGGCGGGTTGCTGATCATTTCGTACCACGACATCCATTGGCTTTTTTTCCCTTTCTTATTTTCTCGATTGAACCTATCCACGACATTTTATGGTACCCTATTGTATGCAGTAATCAAACCTACTTTTCCCTCCATCCATCTCCCTCGACCTACCCCGCCCTTGCTGCCACACCAGGCCATGTGGTGGCTTTTCTTACCAACCAGAAGCGCTGTAGTACAAATTGCAATATACTACTCCGTGCGCGTTGAGACTGTTCCGGTTATTGCTACTAAAGCTGTAGCGGTTAGCGTGACGACGGGCTTGATTCTTATTCGGTGTATTTTTTTTCTATGTCTCTGCCTCTCTCTCTATCTACCTCTCTTTATCTCTAACTGTATGTTTTGCTTTGTCTCCTACTTTTCTTAAGCACACACCCCACCTACTTTACCACGTAGTTTTCTGCATTTCCAAACTCAAAAAGACCGCGAAGCCGTTGGACGGGACCGACCTGTTCCGATTCTAGTTCGTGGGACTGCCCGATACTACGTTCCCGGTTGGTGGGTTAAATGGTCGACCGCCCCTTTGACGACGTCAGCTTCTGTGTAGGCCAAGAAAAAAAGAAAAAATAACATGTAACAAGAAAAAAAAAGACCGTTGAGGGTTTTCTTCACATGTGCTTCATGCTTGCGTCAAAAGAAAAGCAGATACGTTATACCTCTAGTGCCCACTGTATGCCGTAATCCACTTTCTTTGGTATAAGACAGGTTTGCACCTACTTTGATGTACAAAAGGCCCGGCGGGCTTCACCGAGCATTCATACCTACCTACTGTAACGCGTGATCAATACTAGTTCTAGACTAGCCTTAGATAGCACTAATTTCCACTTGCGCACTCATCTATTTGAACAGTCTCTCTAAGTAGGCCGATTAGGAAACAAGTTATGTCCAAAAAGATATCTGCACATTGCAAACGCTGATACACGCATGTAGCTTGTTCGAAACTCGGTTTGACGACGCTTCTCCATCGAGTGCATGAATCTCTGGGGTTCTCTTAGAATGAGACGTTCGAGCAGATAAATTCGCTACGTGCGGCTCAATAGGAACCCCTAAGAGGTTTTCGTTTATCTAACTTTTGACCAGGACCGATAGTCGATCCCAGAAAGCGCTAACAAGAAATTCCCCTTAGCCTTCCACTACGTTAGGCCCGAGGTCCAGCATGTCAAGGGACGCCGAGTCCCCAAACGTGGCCCTTCTGTTCTCCTTGCGCCCAATGTAGAAAGGCTTGTCCGGCCTCAGCCGCGCATTGACGCGCTGAGTGCCGTCGTCGAATGGGTTACCTTCCATCAAGCTAGCCTTGACGTCCGGGAGCAGGTCAAAAGTGACATAGAACCGGCCACGCACGTCAGCCTCGACCCTCTCGGCGTCCGTCTCTACCAGAAACCAGTCTAGTCGTCCCCCTTGGTGTCGCAGGACCTCGTTGGTGATCTGGATCTGGCGCACGAGGTCGACGCCTTGCGGCTGACTGCTCTGCTCTGGCGCCTCGAGAGGGACGATTTGCGAACGCCAGACGTCTCCGTGAAACTTGGGTTGTAGACAGTCTTCATCGTCGACGATATGCTTGATCTCCATAATGTCCGGGCTCCCATCCTGCTCTCCGATCAGGCGTGTGACCCGGACAGCATCACCCACACGTATCATTTCCGGTCCAACTACAGGAACAGCAATGTTAGTAAAAACTATTGAATTTGCGCGCATCCATGCCAGCGAGATTGTAAGAAGAGTCTTACGGAATATGCCACCATATGACCCTCGTCGGCCATCGGGAGTGATGGCCCCGAGTCTGTTGAAAGTTGAGAAGGAGACATTGACGTCCCTAGCCGCCATCTTGGAAGCCTCCAGTCCCACAACCTGCTGCTTGTGTGCGTTACTGCCCGCGTACCGGTGGACAAAGGCAGGCCAGTCAACCTCGGCAAATGCACTCTCCTGCAGCTCCTGTATATCGATACCCGGCAGGCTGAATGCGTGAAAAGGTCGCATTTGTGCTGCCGGTTTGACGCTGCTCTCTTGATTCAAGATTTTATGGCCTAAAGGCGCGACAACCCATGTGTCCGTCTCAGTGGTCTCGCGTGCCCGCGACAGAATGAGCCCAATGCGCCAGATGCCCGTCTGGGTGCCATACCAAACAACTTCCCCGGCCCGGTAAATAGAATGGTCCTGCACAGGTGGGGGAGGAGTCGGTGGTCTGGCCACGGTTGGCTTTGGGGCTGGCTTGGCAGCAGGTTTGGCTGGTGCCGCAGCAACAGGCTTTTCGGTGTCGGCTGCTACCTTGGGAGCGACAGCAGCAGGGGTAGCAGGAGTAGCAGTAGCAGCAGCAGCGGCGGCGGCGGCGGGGGCGGCAGTGGCAGTAGCAGTGGCAGTAGCAGTAGCAGTAGCAGTAGCAGCGGCTGGAGTGGTAGTAGGAGCGCTTGTTATGGTTGCTGATGGGCGGGAAGCAGTAGTGCTGGAAGTGGAAGCGGCAGGCTGCTTGCGTTTTGGTGCCGGCTTCTTGGACTCCTTGGCCTTTGGCTTCCCTAACATCTTCTTACACGGCTCGCACGAACACTTCGAGCGGTCGTAGGGAGCAGGTGCTGCAAGCCAGAGTGCATGAGGTGCAAATTCCCCTACATTATGATACCAAAAGTCCCTCCCCATGCCACCCGGGTGTCCGACAACATGTCGCTCCCCCTTCTCTGTCAAGGATGGTCAATCGTGGTTAGCTCGCAATTCGGAAGAAGCGAGAGTTACAGATATGAATAGATCGGTCACTTACTCGGGTCGAAGATCAGCATAAAGCCCTTGGGGATGCGGGCAATGTAGTGTGTTCCTGGTGATGGCACATAAATGTCAGGACAACAGGTAGATAACCAGAGCACCCAGCCGAAATGTATACAGAATATACTACGTACTGTCTGTTATACTTCCGCATTGTTGCTTGATAGAGGCACCAAGTGTGATCTCCCACCTCATCTGGTAGTCCGGATCAAGTGCAATTTTTGTGTTGTTCTCCGCGGCCTGTATGGAGCTAATATCGTAGCCTTTGCCATCACTGAATTCGAACAGCATCTCAGTATACGACTTTGTCGGTACCCTCGGCATGGTCTTGGATGTTTTGACGCCCAATTTTGCCCCGGCGGACGAAACAGGGCCTTGAGACGACGCCATCTGGAACAGATCTAGAGATTAAGACTGGCTGCCACTAAGCCAAGCTCTTTTCACACGGTGGGCCGATGGCCTCGCAGATTATAGGCTGTTTATATCCCAAGAAATGCCCTCCGGTTGTGTGTCGACACGATGGGGCACGAGGCAGTCAAAGGATCGAATCGAGACGCCAGCGTTTCCCGTGCAGGATGAAGTCTTCCACGGCGCTGAACGGGTTACCTTGGGTGCTTAATCAAGCTAACAGCTGAATTTGAAAAGCCTCGTTAAAATTGTACGTTGAACTGACGAGTTTGGCCTCGATTATGGGGGCCTAGAGCAGCATGCTGATGGTGTTTTGTCTGGTGCGATATTGAATCCTGAGTGCCACGCACGTGCCATGTAATTAATTACTGTATCGCCCACCAACAAAGCTCCAAAGCCAAGTTTAAGTGGGGCCAAAATTCAATTGCCCAACGTCCGCCCTTTATCACCTCCGCAAACGAACAGCATCGTTGAGAAAGGGCTACCGTGAATTAAATGTCTTGAACAACTGAAGGTAGAGCTGTAAGAAATAATCGCCAAATTCAAGCGCGCGCAACCTAGGCAATGCAAGCAAGCGAGCAAGCAAGCAAACAAATAAACAAAACACATGCCCAACAAAGTACCACACAAGCCATGGCTGGTACTAAAGTTTCTCCGTTACCCCGTTGAGTGGATGATTGAGAAGATTGGCAGGCAAAAGTCGTCACTCGCCTATCGATCAGACTAGGTACATATTCATTCTAGCCTCATAATTAGGCTGGCGATCGTCACTTTGATAATGTGATGTGAACATCTCGCCGAAATAAGTTGATTAAAATCTACTCAAAGACATGTAGCTCAGAGTTGACAAAGGCTGTGGCGCACTACTGGACGGAGAACGGTGATAACTAATCTAGACCGATAGAATAGATGGGATTCACAACATGTCTATACCGTACGCCCGTCAAAGGCATTCACTCACTGTCCCTAGACTACTAATATGTGACAAGGCGGTACTGACGATGTGGGGTTTTAATGACTACTTGACAACATAATTTACCGACCAGAGGCTTGACTGGAATGTATAAGGCTGGAATTTATAGTCAAAGCACGGAGTTAGCAGGTTGCGCTGGTTGCCGCGCAAACAAATCCTCACGGGACCAAAATAAAGGCGCTACTCATGGAATGTGTTTGGGCCGCAGTTCCGGAGCAATGCGTCCAATAATATCAGCCCTGCCAGGACGGCAAGATCCGATGTGGTAGGGGATGGCTTGTCTGATTGGCTGCCCCACCAGAATGGGGGTTGACGGATGAATCGGGCAGTGATGGCCAAGTCAATTCCGTAAATTTGCTGGTGTTCTCCAGCGTCAAGAAGGTGAGTTTGGGGGGGTTCTTGAGTTTAAAAGCTTAAAACACCTACAGACGGATCTATGAAATATGAATGCTGGCAGTATTGCCAATATCCAATCTCCAAAAAGATGCAAAGTATGGTGTGATTGACGCAACCTTTGAGTGGGTGGGGGATTGTTTATGTTCAATCTCCGTGGACCAATATGCAAGCCTGGCAAATTAGGTACCTTATCTCGCGCGCGCAAACAAACTTGCACTGCTCTTATAAGCATGTAGGCGTCTACGGGATATACCTCCTTCCAAAAGAAGGTGAGAGAGAGAAAGAGAGCGAAAGACGGGGAGAAAGGGATAAAACACAAGCTATAGGTCAGAAGATGCAAAGGAACGCAGGTCAAATCACTTGTTTTAGCTCCCAACTAACATCGCCTGGCGCGTCGCAGAATCGGCATCGCCGGCTGGGTAGTGGGTTGACTTGTCGCTAGCTTCGCCTTGTGCCCGGCCCTTCGCAACGGTGTCATGGTGTGATGGGGGGTTAACCAACAAGCCAGGAGCCTTCGAAACGCTGCCAGTTCGCGGAGAAAGAATCAGCAGGTAATTATTATTCATACCTAATCTTTGCGACGGGTACGCAGGCAATAGCAGTGCACGATCCATGTCGAGTGGTCAAGGTTGCATCACCTGCCACTTGCGGTGATCCCATGTCTTTGTAGGTTCCATTTTGGATGGATGAGTCCATGCGATTCGAGGCCATCTTGGCTGGGTCACTTATCGCCCCACGCAGAGCGGTATACCAGTTAACCAGGTGGTAATCAATCACGTTTGGTGGTCCAGGTGGGTGAGGAGGGAAATTGAAATGATTCCATCATGATTGTGCGGACCGACGGGGGAAATTTGCGAGTAGGTAATTATCTAATTACTTACCTACCTAGGTAGTAAGTAGGGAAGTAATTACTGATGGGATAAGAAACAAAAACGAGTACGAGTAAAAAATTAAAAGCAGCCTTTGGCTGCAGAAAAAGCACTTTAGGCGGCTAAGGTGGTGGCGGTAGAGTAAAATTGTCGAGTCTTTCTGTGCTGGGCTTGCAGTCTGGGTTGCTATATCCAATGATGAGGTTGGTTGCATACTAATTTCGGTTGGGCTACCTTTAAAGAACTTTTCAGGGGATGACGGGTGAGCCACACTAACCCTGATTGGCCAATTGGAAATAACCGACGCCAAAACATTGTCAGAACCGTTATGGGAGTCCTTGCATGCGCGAGCATCAATGGATCCAATTTTCCTTGTCCCCAGTTTTGGATAAGCCCAGGCCGCAATGCGCCCGTCAGTAACGCTGCCCGCCCCCGGTTCTTCTTCACAAGGCAGAACCAATCCTCCCCCTCCTCCGGCCATGCCCCCTGTCCAGCCTGGGAGAGCGAGCATGGCTGGTGGGACACCGCATCCCATCCAGCACACTCGATCCATTCGAGAAGATCCGGGCAACTCCCGGACAAGGTGACCTTTTTTCGTCTCCATATTTGTCAAGCACGTTATGGATTCCTTGCTCCCACGCCCTCGTTTCCCTTTTCCTTTCTTTTTTTTTGACTGTATAGCCCACTCTCTCTCCCTCTTCTGGAGTAGTTCACTACCCTACCTTCCTTTTTACCCTTCAGTCGCAAGACGCTCGTCGTCACTTACTCTCGCTTCAACGTACGGCCGTCTACTGTCGTGCCATAGTCACTCCTTTAGTTGACGTTCCTGCTTTCAGAGGCTGGCTGGCTTTTTTTGTTTTGTTTTCAGTTCTCTTTTTACCTTCCAAGGGTCGATATCGGTTCCGTTTTCGTGTCCATACAGATCCCAGCCAACAAAACAACACTCCTTTGGTAAACAGTAACAATACAGCGCAAGACTCTTGCTTTCGTGTTGGCGATCAGTTATAAATAACCCTGCGCAAACAGTGCGCTACACCCAACTTTGCGCTCCTTATCTTTAGAGGTAGCCAACCAGTTTGGCACAACCCGAAATCACTATGAAGACGGCGACATTAGGCGCAGCACTCCTGCTGCTGGGGGCTCAGCAATGCGCCGCCACCTCCGGACACCGCAACTTGCACAGGCAGTTTGAGAAGCGCCATGGCCACAACCACCTGCCTACCCGCAGCTTCGAGGCCGATTTGCGATCCCCCGAATCAGAGGAATCGGGCAACATCTCCGAGGTCAGGAAGCGAGGCTCCAGTTGCTCCCTTCCCGATGACGACGGCAACCTCGTCCGTATCACCGACACCCGCAACGACAACCAGGGCTTCGCCATGTCTCCCGACCAGACGTGCGAGGACGGCATGTACTGTCCCTTTGCCTGCAAACCAGGCATGTTGATGAACCAGTGGAAGGAAGGCACCTCGTTCAAGCCGGTCGAGTCTATGCAGGGTGGCCTGTACTGCGACAACGGCAAGCCCAAGAAGCCGTTCCCCAGCAAGCCCTACTGTGTCCCGGGCACTGGCACTGTCAAAGCTGTCAACAAGTGCGGCAAGGTTGTCTCATTCTGCCAGACTGTACTGCCGGGCAACGAGGCCATGCTCATCCCCACCGAGGTCTCTGGCACCACGACCCTGGCCGTGCCTGGTCCTGACTACTGGGCCGGTACCGCTGCGCACTTTTACATCAACCCGCCGGGTGTTTCTGCCGACCAGGGCTGCCGTTGGGGTTCGGATGCCAACGATGTTGGCAACTGGAGCCCGTACGTTGCCGGCGCGAACACGGTCTCTGACGGCAGGACCTTTGTTCAGCTGAGTTGGAATCCGATTTACGAGGACTCCAAGTGGTCCAGCAAGAAGCCCAACTTTGGCGTCAGGATCGAGTGCGACGGCGACTGCAACGGTCTGCCTTGTGAGATTAACCCGGCCAAGACCGGCTTGAAGAACGTCAACAGCAAGACCGCGGCTTCCGGAGCCGGCGGTGCCTCTTTCTGCGTTGTCACCGTCCCCAAGGGCTCTTCCGCCAACATTGTCCTTTTCAACACTGACGGATCCACTGGTGATTCGTCGTCTTCCGAGGAACCCAAGAAGACGACTACATCCTCTTCAAGCTCAACCCCATCATCGACCTCGACGACGCCTGCCTCGAGCTCTGCACCGGCAAGCTATACAACCAGCTCCACCTCGCTCACTGTCCCTACTGTCCGTCCCGGTATCTTCCAGGAGAACAGCACTTCGACCACAGACAGCCCGTCTTGGTCAGGATCAGCCTCGACCACAAAGTTCGACAGCACCCAGGGCACCTCCTCGACCAGCTCCGCTGCTTCACCCAGCTCCACAAACGATGGGGCACAGCGTGACAAGGGAGGTGCCGCCATGGCGGGTCTCGTCATCGCCATTGTCGCTGCGGCATGGATGTATTAGGTTTACTCCTCGCCGCAAGTGATTCATTCGTGTCTCTGCTGGGCGCGCCGCTTCCATCTTCTTACCTTTGGCATTTATTTGCCCAGCAAAACACCACTACCTCTTTCAGCTTCGATATTGGCCTCCTTTCGAGTTGATGGCATTTTCGCTTCTTGAAAAATAACCCAGTTATGAGATGATGTCCACGTTTTTTCAACCCTCCAGTATTGGAGGGGCTTTTTGCTCGGCCGGACACCAAGCAGCTATATTCAACCTTCTTTGTCCAACCCATCTTTATTTATCTTCGACGCATCTCACCGACACACTTCGGATCGCTTTTTCTTGTTGCCAGCGTATCCCATCAAAGTCAGTCAGTTGAGGTGATATATACATCGACAGCCCGAACATCAGTCGACGTCGAACAAACTTTTTGTTAAATAGCAGTCTGAGCCCAAGGCCTCGCCTCTGCAGCCATGGTAGTGTTTATTGTCTACACGGGATGGTCTTCTTTCTCTCTCCTGGATTCGCTTCAATTTGCTCTTGGGATAGCCACCAAATGACATTTTTACAATATACCCCTTTAGCTTTTGATCTTTTTGGGTACTCTGTATCGCAACAGTTGTTTTTTATTCGTCCAGGGCGATAGCTCACCCCCAATTGTACCTTTTTTTTATTCTCCTGGTGATGGTAGAGGCGGGCCAGCCATTTTTTGGCCTGTGCTCTGTTGTATTTTTTTTTTGTTTCTGACGACGGAGACCGATACCTACATTTTTGTTTTGTCTCGAGATGATTTGGAAAAAAAAGGAAAACGACAATGTCGGGAAGGCGGTTTTTAGGGCGGAAAACAGAAAAATTGGATGGAGGATAAGGGGGGGGACTTTATATAGGTAGTATTACTAGGTAGTACAAATTCGATCATTTTCGAATTCACCCAAGGATATGAGTGTCGAGTTTTGTGTGACCTTTCTCGATGTGACAAGTTCCAGAGAGAAGTAAGTATTATTGGTTCTTCTACCACAGTCTAGAACTAGAACTAGTCTAGGTATAGTATATTCAGAACCTCGTTGCAAACAAACCGTCCTTTCGTGGACCACCACATCATCCTTGTCCTATCCTTGTCAAAAACACCATCGACATCATATAACTACCTCACCCACCCAGGCACCCAATCCGTATCTACACTCTGGTCCCGCAACCTCTGCACAATGACCTCGGACACGTTGGGCGGCCACCCGGCGGCGGCGGCGTTGCCGCCCGTTTTTTTAATGTTTTGGATGGCAAACTTGCGGCCCGAGTGCGAGATGAACCCGTTCATCAGGCCCTGCGCCACCAGGCCCATGACGGCGACCTCGATGTGCTCGACGGTGACGGGCAGGTTGCCCCACAGCAGGCCCTCGTACGCACGCAGCTTGCGCGTGCCGCCAGACCCCGAGACCAGCGTCGTCGAGTCGGGCGGCTGCGATGTGCTGTTGGCGACGGCGCGCAGGAAGAGCGGATTCGTCGTGTGTCCCGGGGGTTTGCTGCCGGCTCTCGGCGGCATGGCGGGTACGTGGCCCTCGAGGGAGCGTTGGATGTAGTCGGCTGCCGCGTGTACCATGCTGATGGAGAGAGAAAGTCGAGAGTCAGTAAAACGCTGATTACTACCCACAAATTGGTGGAGACAGGCGAAGGAAAAGGTAAGGGTGGGATGATAGGGCATACTTCAGATCGAGCGTGACAGCCTTGCGCCCAGCCGGCAGCATCGCCTCGTTGCCAGCGTCGACCGGCTTGTAAGTCAGCAGAAACACGCGCCGCGTCAGCGACCGCCAGAGCAGCGGTCTCGCGCGATACATGAGCGGGAAGAGCAGGTTCCTCTCCAGCAGCCACGCCTGATGCGTATTCAGCGCCTGCTGGAACGCCGCAAAGTTGCCCTTTCGTATGGCCATGGCCATGGGTCTGAATATCGGGGCCAGCTGCTGTGCCTCTGGCCGCTGGAACAAAGTATCCGACGGCAGTCGCCCGGAGAGGATGTTTGCAGGTATCAGGAAGGTGAGCACCAACCGGCGCTGCTTTGTGAGGTGCCTCGGCAGCTGCCTGTAGGCTTCGTCAAGGGCAGCCGCTGCACGGGGGTAATGGTCGCTCTGGAACATGACCAGGCCGAGGTAGTAGAGGTACGTGGTGCGTTGGACGGCTGGGTAGAGGGACAAAGGTGGCGCCTGCTCCAGGCCGTTCAGAAGTGACCATGCCATCATTGGTCTTCCGCACTTCAGAGCATACGATGGTTAGATCACTCAATGCTTGCGTGTGGGCAGTTCATAAGATAGAGCTATCAAGTAAAAACTCACAATGAATAGTAGGCGGAAGGCCATGCTTGCGAGCAGATAGACGACCGATTTTTTGCTACCCGGGGTGAGCTGGCCCCGATCTCTGGCACAGCTTGAGAACATCTCCTTGATCACATCAAGCGAGTCGTCCATAAAAGTCCGAGCCTCACCCTCATCAGCACTGCTCTGCTGGCGCCGAGCGGCCGTGATGTCTGGACGACCATTTAGCACGCTGACAAGTTTGATCATGGACTGCGCGTAAGAGACACTGGTTTGAACCATGATGCTGCCCTGACCGGGATGCTTGAGTGCTGAAGTGCAGGACCTGAGATTTTGGGCGACCGGTTAGCTGCCGTTTTTGTGCCAGATGCCAACGGGGAAGACAATGGGCCCCTACACTGACAGCGCGCAGAGACACTCGTGGATATCCATCAAGTCGTTAAAGTTGACATCCCGCCAGTACGAGAGGTACTCGGTCATGAAGGCGTGGAAGCCCGGCCATGGCGTGCTCCCGCCCTCGGCCACATTATCCTCCTCTGGGAGCGACTTTTCGACGAGAGCCTGCAGACCGCTGCTGCCCTTGGGGTATTTTTTGCGCAGCTCCTGGCCGATGAGATGGTATGCGGGTGGCGAATCCGGCTCGGCCACTAGCCAGTCGCACAGGGTACTGCCGTCGCCGGCGACGACCAGGTCCCTCACGCCCTTTAGAAATGTCGTGATGACGTCCATGGCCGTCTCATGGCTGGTTCATGTGACGCGAATGATTTTAGAGTGGGTCCTTGATGGACGTTGGTTTAAAGGCCTGAAAATTGATTTGTGAGATTCAGTTTGATGTTCAAAAAACGGTTTAATCGCGTGGTGTTGACGCGTAAAAGTCCAAGCTTGCACTGGATTGTGAATATCGTTTTCAATTACTTTGAGTCGCTCGAACCCAATTCAATCTGTCAAAATGTTCAGCTCACATTCTGGCCTTATTCCCCCATTTCCCCTTCATTTTTTTTTTTTTTTGCGCATTTACTTGCTTTAAATTTTAAAAAAATACGGACAATCGATTTCGTATCCTCGCAAACGGACATTACTGAATTACAAATAACGAAGGCCTCTTGCCCTGGTGGCCTTTGGCCACAGAACTCAAGACAGGTAGGTTAGGTGGGTACCTCAGCTGAGGCACATCAAGGAATTTCCCTGGCGAACATGCAGAAATTTACGTGGTAAACAGCTCATGCATATCGCAGCGTCTCTGCGCAACAGTTCTGTGTTTACTATTCTGGAAATAGTATAGTTAAAAATCAAGACACCAGATGGCTTTTCATTTCGACATAACAAGATCCGTGATAATCCCCATCCAACAACCTCATACGGACTCAATCCTCTGCACAACCATGGCTGTGGCAGCTCCACCTCCGTTGCAAATGGCTGCCACGCCGTACTCACCAGGCTTAAGCTGGTGGAGTAAAGTTACCAGAATGCGAGATCCAGAGCTTCCCAGGGCATGGCCCAAAGAGATAGCGCCGCCTAGGGGGTTAACGCGAGCCTTCTCAAGGCCAAGTATCTGTCGAGTCGGCGGCCGTCAGCACATAATTCGTAAGTAATTCAATGCGACAATTTCTTGACTAACCTTCTCGTTGGCCTTGATAACCGCGGCAAACGCCTCGTTGAACTCCCAGACGGCCACTTGGTCTTTGGTAATTCCCGCTCGCTTCAGCGCAATCGGCACTGCCTCCGCAGGGGCAACTGGGAAATCGATTGGGTCAATGGCAGCATCCGCAGAACCGCAAATCCTTGCCAGAACGCGGGACCCGGATCCATACTCCTGCGCAACGGCTTTGCTTCCAAGAACAAGGGCGCTTGCACCATCGTTCAGCGTCGACGAGTTCGCCGCCGTCACTGTACCAGTACCGTCACGAACAAAAGCAGGCTTCAGGGTTGGCACCTTGTCCAACTTGATATCAAGGTATCCTTCATCGGTATCAATGATCTTGTCACCTTTCCTTGATGACACAGTCACTGGCGCAATTTCGTCCTTGAACGCATTGGCCTTCCAGGCGGCCTGTGCCCGCTCATATGACTGAATGGCATACTGATCCTGCATCTCCCTGGTGATACCGTGCTTCTTCACTGTGTTCTCGGCGCAGTTTCCCATGTGGAACTGATCGTAAACATCCGTGAGGCCGTCCTTGATCAGGCCGTCCTCCAGTTGAACGTTACCAAAAGCCGGCAGGCCGCTGCTCCTTGGCAAGTAATACGGAACCCTGGACATGTTCTCCATGCCACCGGCGACCTGAGCTTCTGCCAGCCCAAGCTGGATGTTTTGCGCAGCAAACACAACCGACTTGAGACCCGACGCACATACTTTGTTTATCGTGATGGCCTCGACCGATGATGGCAAGCCAGCGAATATAGCGGCTTGTCGAGCGGGGGATTGACCGACGGAGCCTTGCAACACGTTGCCCATGTAGACATCGCTGATTTTCGAGACGGGCACTCGTGACTTTTCGAGGGCGGATTTGATGGCAACGGCGCCAAGCTTAGGCGCAGGGACGGTGGTGAAGGAGCCATTGAACTGCGCCGAGGAGAAGAAGGATTAGTGATTTGTCTAATAAAATACGCAAAATGTCCTAATTGAGCTTACCTTTGCAGTCGGCGTCCTTGAAGCGCTGATTATGTATGCGTCCCGAATTTCTTGTTGCAATGCACCTCGCGAGCTGAATTGCCGCCTCGTGCCGCATCGGAGTGATGACGACAGAGTGGAGGTGGTGTGGAATATCGACCGGGAGCTCTTTGGAATCATTTTGAAAATAAACGTGTGAAATAACAAACAAAATAAAATCCGTATACTTTCGGACTGATGCGAAACGTGAGAGGGACTCTTTTCCTAGCAAGACATGCAGACAGAAAAGTATTTAGAGAACCCAAGCAAGGTCGGCAGAGCTGCAACACAGGGAGGTGGGTGGATTACTTACCTAGACTTGAGGAGGTAGGGCGCGACTAGCCGACAATGGCCGAGCGCCGAGAGGCCAGAGGAACACCTGCCTGCATGGGCACCACCCCCACGGGTTCACGTGTTAACCTCATCATTGTCCAACATCACGGTATAATTACCCTACCTTGGGTACCTCCCCATAGCTCCACACGATTCCAAGCTGGTCCTGAAAATTATTAACGCAAGCAACCCCAATGAGAAATGGATAGACGAATGGCTCTATATCACAGGTCCAAAGGCCTGGTTGACTTTCAGGCCTACAGTACGAACAAAGGCATGTGCACGCTCATGCTTAAAGCAGCAAGAGCAGGTATTTACCGGTGCCTTTGGTTAGCAGTAAGATATTTATTCTCATCTAGTGTGGCAGACTGCTCTGGAGCTAGGCTTTGAGCCGGCTTGCCTCTGGGTTTCATGTCGATGTGCCCAAATTTTTGGTGTTATAATTTACACCCAATTGAGCTAATGTAGGTACAGTCAGTACCTACCATGGACGGGAAGGTATTACGCTGGAGGACATGTGCCGGATTGGTCTCATACCAAACGAGGTACTGCCCGCCTAAATACCGAACGGCTGGGATGTTTATTGGCTGATCAGATCAATCACGTGTCCAGGCGTCTTTTGCGGGGGTCAAAATGCGCGCGGAACCCCTGCCGCTAAGACAGGGGTCGACGACGAAGCAATTAGAAACGCTGCGTCAGGCCCCTGGCTTCGATTACTCTTACTGCTCAACCAACGTACTGTACAACTCCACCGCTACAAACCTTCAACTATCGCAACCACGAACCCAGAGATTCCGCCATCAGATCTCCATATCTTCGAAACAACAACCCACAGGCTCCTTCCGCCCAGTCAAAGATGTCGACCGCCGCCCGCCGCCGCCTAATGCGGGACTTTAAGGTTAGTCTCGGCGTGAGCAGACTGAGGAGCCCCTCATCCATCTGCCGTCCATGATATCGGAGGTTCGTAAGGGAACCAGACAGTTAACTCATCATCGATATCACCAGCGCATGCAAACTGATCCCCCAGCTGGCGTCTCTGCATCACCAGTACCCGACAATGTCATGACTTGGTAGGTTTCGCCCCCTCGCATTGGTAAGCCGCATTTCATCAGTTAACATGTTCTGGCCTCAACTCAGGAACGCTGTAATCATCGGCCCCGGCGATACTCCCTTCGAGGACGGAACATTTCGCCTTGTTATGCATTTCGAAGAGCAATATCCCAACAAACCTCCATCAGTTAAATTCATCAGCCAGATGTTCCATCCAAACGTTTACGCCACGGGGGAGCTTTGCTTGGACATTCTACAAAACCGATGGAGTCCAACGTACGACGTTGCTGCTATTTTGACCAGTATTCAGAGGTAAGATGCTGTCCTGTGGTTTGGAGTATCTATAATCACTACCGATTTCTTCGGCCGAGTGTATTCGGCCGAGTGTTGTGATGAAACCAGCTGATGAGTTGTTATCCGAAAACAGTTTACTCAACGACCCGAATACCGGCTCACCGGCAAACGTCGAAGCTTCGAATCTCTACAAAGACAATCGCAAGGAGTATATCAAGAGGGTTAGAGAGACGGTGGAGAAGAGCTGGGAGGGAGACGACGAATAAGCCCCCTGTCGAACATGCAGAGTTAACAGGTTTCGGATGTGGGAATTTACTTTTGCTGATGATTTGGCCAGATGGCTAGGTACTACTTGTTGGTACAGGAGCAGGCATAGGATTGGATTTGGGCATGGCATTTGGTTTACTGGCCCATTTGAGCTCGGTGGAGACTGGTACTTTCTTGAGCACATGGTTTTGGCGTTGCGGTGTTTTTTTTGGGGGGGCGTAAGGTTTTTGAGTTTCCCATTTGATGATGGTCCTATACCTGTTAGGAGGAGTTCTATGAACAGCATACCATGTAGGGCTTAAGTCGACAGGTTTTACCGCGTGAACGGGCGAGGACAGATATTTTGGGGCGACCACTATATGAGATGATACGATACCGATGGTCCGGATACGCTTTGGAGTTTGTCTGTGTTGGCGTTGATCATCATGAGGGGAAGAGTCGCCCAAATCCAGCCCAGCCCAGCCCAGTCCAGATATCGACTCCAAATCTTTCTAAGCACGGTCCATGCAGCTCCCGATGTTAATTGCTGAACCTGTTGGACAACTTTCTTCAACTTTCTTCAAGTTGTCCAAAATATTGGATTATTCTTGCATTTTCACCTGCCGTTCTGATATGCACGCATTAGAATAATCTTTTTGCGGGACATGGTCACAAATGTTTAATTATCAATCTTGTTTTGTTTTTGTTCAAATCCAATATTGCCAAGTAATAGTTAGATTCTGCGGGGCATTCGTAGCATGAAATGCGGCATGAAAGTCGTTTGTCAGCCCCGCCTCAGGAGATTAGGAAGCGGTCCCGGGGGGGGGGGGGGGGGTCTGCTGCATCCGTGAAACTGATACCCGGCTCTGTTCTTGCATGGACTCAGGAACCATCTTGCCTACGTATGTGACGCAGGCAATATTTATTGCGATCGTAGATAAGGCAAGGCACCTAGGTACCAATTTCGGCATATAGGAAATGCACGTCTATGGCAAGGTGGGAAAAGTAGTACAATGGTAACGCGAACCTACCTCGTGGCGCGTTCCCGTCAACAGCAAATCCCATCCATCCCATATACCGGTACACTAGAACTAGAACTAGACCTAGACTACCTAGACCGACCTCTACAAAGAGACTCATGCAAGTCGGTCAGCCCACTGTTCTAGCACTGTTTGACACGAAATCGAAGGTTGGCTTGTTGCGCAAATACTGGCCGTTCTTTCGCCTTCCAGCTCGCGACTACTCTTTTTCTTCTTTATCTTGGGTTCAAGGCTATCCGAATTCGACGGACGCCAGGCGCAGATTGGCCTAAAGCCGACAACCTAATCGAACCGTTGCAGCCAGCCCGCTTCTTGAAGGGCACGGTACGGCACTAGGTAACGGTACGGTAGAGTTCAGTACGATTGGACCGACACCGCCCAAAAAGTGTCCCACTGTCTTCCCTCATCCCGCCCGCATACCAATACCACCTACGTTACGATCGCCCACCATAAAGCTTCAGCTACTACCAACCCTCTTCGATCGCGCCGCCTGTCGGCCACGTCGACCACACTTTGATGACAAGGTGGACTTAGCAAAGCCCGCAGCTTTTCGACGGCGGCACCCATCATGTCTTCTGCCAACAGCATCAAGGTCGTCGCCCGGTTCCGACCGCAGAACCGGGTCGAGATCGAGTCGGGCGGCCAGCCCATAGTCAAGTTCGATGGCGACGATACGTGTACCGTTGATGTATGTGCGATTCCCCCCTTTCGAAATACGCGCACCACGAATGTAGAGAATCGGGTCATGCACACGTAAGGCAGGCTGTACTGGTGTGCAACAGGTCGGCTAACGCAAAGTAATTTGGGAAACCTATAGTCCAAAGAGGCACAGGGTTCCTTCACCTTCGACCGAGTCTTTGACATGTCCTGCAAACAGTCGGACATCTTCGACTTTTCGATCAAGCCAACGGTTGATGACATTCTGAACGGTTACAATGGAACCGTCTTTGCATACGGCCAGACTGGTGCTGGAAAGTCGTACACCATGATGGGAACCAACATCGACGACGACGACGGACGAGGTGTCATCCCCCGTATCGTCGAGCAGATCTTCGCAAGCATTCTATCCAGCCCAAGCACCATCGAGTACACCGTTCGTGTCAGCTACATGGAAATCTACATGGAGCGCATCCGTGATTTACTGGCACCCCACAACGACAACCTGCCAGTGCATGAGGAGAAGAACCGAGGTGTATATGTCAAGGGTCTTTTGGAAGTCTATGTGTCCAGCGTGCAGGAGGTCTATGAGGTCATGAGGAGGGGAGGAAACGCCAGGGCTGTGGCTGCCACCAACATGAACCAGGAGTCATCCCGATCCCACTCTATTTTTGTCATTACTATCACCCAAAAGAACGTCGAAACTGGCTCGGCCAAGAGCGGACAACTCTTCTTGGTTGATTTGGCCGGTAGTGAAAAGGTCGGCAAGACGGGAGCCAGTGGACAGACCCTCGAGGAGGCCAAAAAGATCAACAAGAGTTTGAGTGCCCTGGGAATGGTCATCAACTCTCTCACTGATGGCAAATCTTCACACGTTCCATACCGAGACTCCAAGCTCACGCGTATTTTACAAGAATCACTTGGTGGTAACAGTCGAACAACCCTTATCATCAACTGCTCGCCCAGCTCTTACAACGATGCTGAGACGCTCAGCACTCTGCGTTTTGGTATGAGAGCGAAGTCCATCAAGAACAAAGCCAAGGTCAACGCTGAGCTCAGTCCTACCGAACTCAAACAGCTTCTTGGCAAGGCAAGGACTCAGATTACTTCCTTTGAAAAGTATATTGTGAGCCTCGAGGGCGAGGTGCAGCTATGGCGTTCCGGAGAAACTGTACCAAAGGACAAGTGGGTTCCGGCGCGTTCAGCAGATGGTGCCGCCCCTGCGACCAAGGGTGCCCCGCCTGCTCGGCCGGCAACACCATCAAGACTAGTTGCGGAAACTGCCAGCAGGTCAGAGACACCGACATTAACAGAGCGCTCTGGAACGCCCTCGATACCTCTGGAGAAAGATGAGAGGGAAGAGTTCCTGCGCCGGGAAAACGAGCTTCAAGATCAGCTCGCAGAGAAGGAGTCGCAGGCAACAAATGCTGAGCGGCAGGTGCGCGAAATTAAAGAGGAGTTGACCATAATCAAGGAACATGACGGCAAGCTGGGCAAAGAAAACGAGAGGCTCATGAGCGATCACAATGAGCTCAAGCTGCAATTCGAACGCATCAACTTTGAGAGCAAGGAGGCCCAGATCACCATGGACGCTCTCAAGGAGGCAAATGCAGAGCTGACAACCGAGCTTGATGAGTTGAAGCAGCAGCTGCTTGATGTTAAAATGAATGCCAAGGAGTCCGGGGCCGCTCTCGATGAGAAGGAGAAGAGAAAAGCTGAAAAGATGGCCAAGATGATGGCCGGCTTTGAGCTGGGTGCAGACGTCTTTAGTGACAACGAGAAGTCCATTGCTGACGCCATCAAGCAGCTGGAGGCTCTGCAGGAGCTCAGCAATTCAGGTGACCCAATCCCACCTGATGAGCTCAAAGAGTTGCAGTCCAAGCTTGTTGCCACTCAGGGGATCGTGCGCCAGGCAGAGCTTTCGCTCTACAGCAGTGCCTCCAGTGGTTCGGAAGCGCGCCGCAGGGTCGAGTTGGAGCAGAGGTTGGAGACTCTCCAGCAGGAGTACGAGGATCTCCTATCGCGTAACCTTGGCGAGGGTGACGTTGAAGAGCTCCGGTCAAGGCTTGAGAAGGCCTTTACCGACAAGCAAGGCGCGCAGACCGACCTGGTCGACGACTTGAAGGCCGAGATCGAGCGCAAGACTGCCGAGGCGGAGCGCATGAAGGTCTTGATCGAGGATCTCCAGAGGCAGGCAAAGGCCTCGGGTGCCAACGGAAACGCTGGCGTGTCGCCCGTCATGAACGGCAAGTCAGTAGCACAGCAAATGGCCGAATTCGACGTCATGAAGAAGAGTCTTATGCGGGATCTGCAGAACCGCTGTGAACGTGTGGTCGAGCTTGAGATTTCACTTGATGAGACGCGCGAGCAGTATAACAACGTGCTCCGGTCGAGCAACAACAGGGCTCAGCAGAAGAAGATGGCCTTCCTGGAGAGGAACCTGGAGCAGCTCACGCAGGTGCAGCGCCAGCTCGTGGAGCAAAACTCCAGCCTCAAGAAGGAGGTTGCCATTGCGGAGCGCAAGCTTATTGCCCGTAACGAGCGGATCCAGAGCCTCGAGAGCCTGCTGCAGGACAGCCAGGAGAAGATGGCCCAGGCCAATCACAAGTATGTTTCTCGGCATCACTATTATTCTTCCTGTGCAGGCACAACAGTCATACTAACAAATCAACAGGTTCGAGATGCAACTCGCCTCGGTCAAGGAGCGCCTCGAGGCAGCCAAGGCTGGCAGCACCCGTGGAATCGGGTCGCCAACAGGGATGGGTGGCTTTAGCTTCACAAATGCCGGGAGCCGTATTGCCAAGCCCCTTCGTGGCGGCGGCGGCGGTACTGACAACACTGCAGCAGCCAACCCTACGATCAGCAGTTTGCAGTCTAGTGATAACAAGAGGTCAAGTGTAAGTGGTAACCTTTTTTCTCGATTTCCGTCCTCTGATTATCTCGTCAGTTTTGTTACCATCACTAACAGCAATATTATATTCTTCGGGGAACAGTGGTTTTTCAAGTCATAGATATGAAGCGATACAATGAATGATTTTACCCATGAATATTCTATTTTGTTTTTTTCCGCCCCTTTTTGTTTACGATATAACGGTACGCAACCAAGCGACAACCACTTTTCTGGCTCATGAGGCAAGATGCTAGTGGTGTGAGCATTTGGGGGGGATACAGTCTTGTCTCCAGAATTGAAACATTACAAAGCGAGAATCCATGTAGAGTCACTGAGTAGCCAACCCTAGACTAGAACTTTTCCTCCGGGCAGACTCTTGTTTGCAGTGGTCAAGGTAGCAAGCCACTTTGATGGATTTCAATCTGTTCACTTATATGGCTGTGGTGCATGTGGTACTTGGCAGGTCCTGTAAATCACATATGTTATGGATTTCATGGCCAAGCGGGCATCTGGAAGCAGTCATTTCTCTCCCCAAAAGTCGAAAGTTGGTCCACATAGCAACCACTACAGTGTCACGTTCAAACAAGTGGCTGACACACAAAAGGAATAGTTGCTACAAACTGCGATTCGCCAATGTTGGCTGTTTATACGTACATGTATCCTGCAACTCTAATGAACGATTACGAGAAGGAACAAAAGACGCATACTAAATCGATCAGCAAAATATCCTGTGCCAAGAAAATACAGCACTCGAGTTGTGCACCGGCGAAGAAACCGAACCATATCGATAGGTCAACACGGAGATTCCCACCTCAGTGCTTGGAGCCGTGAGGCCGAAGAACCACCATCTGCACCGCAATGACGAGGCTGATCACGATGATCATGGCGACAATCACGAGGAACGTCTTGAGGAACATCTTGATGATGCGGACCCAGGACTCGCGGTTCAGGCTCTTGATGGCACCGCGGACCGAAAGGTACTCGGCGCCGCCCAGCTCCGAAGGTCCGACGCGGCCGCCAAACGAACGGTCAAAGGGGACGATAGTGCCTTCCTCCTCCGGCAGCAGGCTGGCCTGCACGAGGGTGAGGGCGACAAAGGCCGGCAGGCGGACTGCGAGCATGACGGTGGTAATGATCAGAAGGGCAAAGAGGGTCCGGCCGTTGATCTTGCCGTCGTCGCCCATGAAGGTGGCGATCATGTAGGGAGTCGCGCCGGTGAAGGTGTCGGCGAGCCAGAAGAGGCCGACGGCGTACTTTGTGGCGTTGAAGGTCCTGCCGAACGGCGGCAAGTGGCGCCAGAAGGCGAGGCTGGCGCGGGGCCGGTCAGAGATGACGATGTGGACCCACGCGGTGTGCAGTTGGCAGAGGGCCAAGTAGGCGACCAGGCGGCCGAAGGGGAACACGAAGGGGATGGCCAAGAAGATGCCGCCGATGAAGGTGTCGGCGACGAAGATGGCCCAGGCGCAGAAGATGCCACGGACGAACATGCGCACACCTCCGGTGCTGTACAGGTGACGGAAGGTCGATCGCATGCCCGAGGTCACAACGCCGGCGGGCGCGGGCGGGGAGTTTACATCGGGCTGCTTGCGCAGGATTGGGGTCCCGGCCTGGGCGATGCCGCCATCTTCCTCATCGTGGGCGGCGAGGGCGGCGTACGACGGGGCGGAGTCGGGATTCTCGACCACGGCCAAGGTGGTGAAGACGGAGGCAAGGGTGTAATTGACAAACAGGAGCAGCGGCAGGAAGATGAGGAAGTCAAAGACGAAGGCGGTCTTCAACAAGGGGCTGATCGGCGGCAATTTCGGGACCTGTTGTTCCACCCATCGCTTGCTCAGGTCGGAACCCAAGGTGGTCCTGATGGCGTTTAACATGGTTGCGGAGGAGACAGCAATTTTGGTGTGTTTGTCCCTGTCCTCGTGGGAGTAGAACCGAAAACAAAATAATCAAAAATCAAAAGTAAAATAAAAAAAATAAACCAAGAGGTGAGCACTACCCAGGTGGGGGTGATAAAATACAGAAAAAAAGATATTGAAAAGAAGATTGAAGTCTAGATGGGATGATTCAAAGAAAAGAATTGCAACCGCGACGGAAAGTTTGTTGCCTGGTGAGGCAAGGTAGAAAGAACAAAGAACAAATACGCACGACACCCTAGTCAGCCCAGCGTGGCGGAGCGACTGTGCCGCTGATGAACAAATTCCCTACCCCAATAAAAGACTCTTCCGCTGCCTTGCCGCGTCACACTGGCAAGATTGATTTTCATGCAGCTGGTAAACACCCCACATTTGACATGACTTGTCCCCAGAGCCGGTAATCCTTGGCGTTGAAGCATTTACGAAGTGATCGTAAAGTACAGTGCAGTACAGTATTTTGTATGCTTTGCCTGGCAAAAAATCTTTCTTCTTGCACTCAAAGTTAATCGAATGGATTTTACCTAGTTCTAGTTGTATTAGAATAGTCTAGACCCAAAGATTAAATTGATTATACCACAGCGGTCATACAGTCTCTGCCAGGTCTCAAAACGATCTCCGCCGTTATTTTACCTCGTTAAGCGCGCTTCTAGCCTTGCCACCGCTGCCTGCATGAAAGTACAGGGCGGGCTACGTCACTAATGCAACCTCTGCCCCGTTCAGGGAAGCACAGGCATCTTTGAGCCTCAATCGGGCTTCCCTTACAGCATGGGAGCATGCATTTTCGCTTACCTAGTTTATTAACCTTTTTGTAAAAGTACTATATTTATTTACACACGACAACGGGGGCTTCAACTTCAACAAGACCTGTCCCTTGGCACTGACTAAAATCATGTCTGCGCCTCCCTCTATTCCCAATTTGTTCTCGCTCAGAGGAGCGCGGGGTGGTGGCGGATTTCGTCAACGGCGGGGCGGCGGCGGCAGCGGTGTCGCACAGTCGGCGGCCGGCCACGATGCGACCATTCAGGGTACAGACACGGATGCCGCAGTCTCTCGGTCAAGTGCCGTAGGTCTTGGCTATCTGGACGATCCCTTTGCGCAATACTTTGTGCAGAATACCGTTGGCCCTTCTAGTCGCAGATTGCCAATTATCAACAGAGGTTGGAGTTTTTTTTCTTCTTCTTTTCTTTTCTTATTTTCTTCATATATTCCTTTCCACATCATTCATTATACTCGTAGAGACCTACATTTGATCCAAACCACCCCAACACACACACACACACACACACACAAAGGAAAAAGAAAAAAGAACACCTAACCTCAACATGGCTTGACAGGCACATATACACGCACCGCCGGCCTCGACGTTCTCGTCGATCGTTTTCTCGGCTTAGCCGACGGTGACCAACAACAGCAGCAAGGCCAACAGTCCCAACAGAGGCAGATAATCTCACTCGGCGCGGGAACTGACACCAGGAGCCTGCGTCTTCTCAATCGTCACGGTGCTGCTGGCACTGTATACCACGAGATAGATTTCCCTCTGATCTGCGCCAAGAAGCTCAACATCGTCAAGGCCACTCCCGCCCTGAGAAACCTCCTCACGAACCCCCAGGTCGAAGACGATGGCTCTTGGCAGTGCAGCACGCCCAACGATGGCCGCTTCTGGTGCCACGGTCTGGACCTCAGGAAGCTCACCTCGCAGCAGCAGCCCGATGCACTGGTCGACATAAAGGGTCTGAGGACGGACATTCCAACCCTGCTCATATCGGAGTGCTGTCTTTGCTATCTGCAGGTGTCCGAGGCCAAGAGTGTGATCAAGTGGTTCTCTGACCGGATACCAAGCCTCGGCATCGTCATATACGAGCCCACAAAGCCGGACGACCCGTTTGGCAAGACCATGATCTCCAACCTCGCGGCCAGGAATATTTCCATGCCCACCCTTTCGATATACAGGCAGCCGGCAGACCAGGACACCCGGCTGCGAGACGCTGGCTTCGAAAACACCAGGCACATGACCGTAAATGACATCTGGTTACAGTGGGTAGCCTCCAAGGAGAAGGAGAGGGTTGATCGCCTGGAAGGGCTGGATGAAGTCGAGGAGTGGGAGCTACTGGCCGGTCATTATGTTGTCGCATGGGCATGGAGGGGGGCAGGCTTTGAGCCGTGGGAAAAGCTCAGGTAAGGTAAGCCAGATGATGGTCTTTGTGCCAGTAGAAGCCAAGGATCTAGATAACGAAGTTGATACCATGATTAATTGCCCGCAGCCAATAGAGCCACAGACCATCAAATATCCCCAAGGTGCGCATCGTGAATCCAACAGCAATACATTTACTTAAATCTAAACAGCCCTTACTTCACCGCCTTGGATATCTCTATTTCATCCGACATAAGCGTGACCTGCGTGACAACATGCTAAAGAAAATACCTCTGGCGGCAACACATTACAACGCCCAAACGCCAGGTGATATGATGAGATTAACACGTAAACAATAAACTCAGATGCGGTAGACCAAATCTCCGCCCGTGTACCTAAAAAGGGGTTTGTGTTAGTAGGAGTCCTTCAAAATTTAAGCAGTTTGGACGTTGCAGAATCAGACAACTTACATGACCTGGTTTGCTTCATCCATCTTGCGCAACGCCTTGACGGCCTCGTCCTTGCTAAACGCAGCGCCACTCCGAGAACCAATCTTAGCGTTTACGGCAGCAACAACATTATCGAGGCTGGCAGTGTCATCTTCGAACAGGTCAGTTGACTGGAGTTGTCCCAACGCCTGTCGAAAAGCGCCTAGTCGAGGTGCAGTTATTTCAGGGCCGTCGTCCTGGCCGATGTTCAGTGCTGCAGCCTCGTCTGCAAGACCATCCGCCTCAGCGTCGTCGTCATCTTCCTGGGTTTCCAGCTGAGAGGCGGGCACAGAAGATGCGTATGACACCTGAGATTGAGTCTGTGAGGAGTTTGCGGCCGCTCCCCGGCCGCTCCTGTTCGAGCGCCTCGGAGCAGATGCCTCTGGCTCTTGGTCCTCATCGTCATCCTCGTCAGCGTCAACGGGTGCGCTGGAGGTATCAGTGCGACGACCGTTGGCATTGGCCGCACCTCTGCGAGTTCTGGCGGTACCGCGTGCTGACCTGCTAGTACTGGCACGAGCAGTGCTGCGCAACTCGCCGTCGTCGTCATCATCGCTGCTGTCGTCTTCACTCGATGAGGCATACTCCACGTTTTGAGTCTTTCTCCGCTTCTTGCGTGATTCGGCCTCAACTACCTCCTTGAACAGAGCAAAGCGCAGGATTGACTCGGCTGCTGCGGCATCGCGCTCCTCCACGCGATTTGACAGACGAGATCGGGCATGTGCTGTGGCCAGACGAATTATTGTCTCCAGGGTACGGACCGTCATTGGACTGGTGCGCCGCTGGTTGCCCTCAACTTCATCGTTGCGCAGACCGACATAGATATCGGCGATGCGGTCAGATGCCTCCTGTGTTAGGACTGGCCGGATACGCGTCTTGGCATACTGGATGTACTTCTTCATGAACGGTATGCTAAGTACCTCAGGTTTCTTGTTGGCACCCCGCCCAGACGTGACCGTCACACCGGCATGCAGCATTGAGTCGTACTTTTCGAAAACGTCAGTCGGCCTTTGCGACTCGTTACTCTGGCTCTGCATTCCAACGCCTAGAGACTGCTGTGTGTTCTCCCGCACCACTGCGCCTTCTTCTGTACCAGGCTGCCTGTAACGATGCATACGCAGGACGTGCTCGGATACCTGACGGTCTCGTGCATCTTCAATATCGTCCGTCACTACGAACAGCAAGTCGAAACGAGAGAGCAATGAGTCTGGAAGAGCAATGTTTTTATGCGGGTCCTTGTGGGGATCATACTGGCCAAAGATGGGGTTGGCAGCAGCAATGACACTGCAGCGAGCGTTCAGCGAGGTATGAATACCGGCCTTGGCGATGGTGACTGTTTGCTGCTCCATAACTTCGTGAATGGCGACTCGGTCAATATCTGACATCTTGTCGAACTCATCAATGCAGACAACGCCGCGATCTGCCATAACCATGGCACCTGCCTCAAGTCGCCTTTCGCCGGTCTCCTTGTCCGATGTCACAGCAGCCGTGAGACCAACACCCGATGATCCTCGGCCTGTGGTGGCGATGGCCAAGGGAGCTGTGTTGAGAACAAATCGAAGCAACTGAGATTTGGCAGTTGAGGGGTCACCAACCATGAGGATGTTGATGTCTCCTCTCAAGTGTGTGCCGTTCTCAAGGTTCTTCTCCATACCTCCCAGCAACATAAGCAGAATAGCCTTCTTTATGTGGTCGTGGCCATAGATACTGGGAGCTAGTGATTGTGAAAGCAGCTCGAACAGGTTCTTTTTCTTGGCGATCTTGTTGATGTTTCGTAGGTCGGTATCGGTGATGGTGGCTGTTGCAACGCCACCACTGGCCTTGGACGACAGCAGAACAACGTTGTTGGCCAGAATCAAGGTCTTGAAGAGTGCGCTATTGTGATTGGTGTTGCGGTTTCCCATGGTCCTGAAGATACCGACAAGCTGCACCCTGTCGCCGGGCTTGACCTTATCGACGAGATCATCGTCCAGGATCACGTCAACACCTCTTGGGAGCTGACCAGCGGGTGCTCGCTCTGGCATCTCCTGGATCGAGATGGTCTGGTGGTCCCTGTACGTGCAAAAGCCGTACTCGGTGGTCAATGGATTGCCCTTGGGGTCTTCAGTCGGATATACGCTCGACGTTGTGACGCCGTTGGTCATGGTCTGATCACGATATTCACGAAAGTAGAATTTGTCCTCGGCCTCGCTGTGGTGTACACTCTTGACGACTTTCGGCCGAATAAGGGAGCATCGTGTCACAATACCCTCTATCGAGACCATGCGGTTGAGGAGTTGCGATGAGAGCGTCCTTGGGTTGCAGGCGTGCGAACCAAAGCTGCCGGCCCAGGCGCAGTAGTACTGGACCTCATCATGGGTCTGGTCGGGGCGGGCGTTGGGCACAGTTTTGACGATCTGCTTCAGGGCGTAGTTGAAAGCAAGGGAGTACTCAAAAGGGTCAAGCAATAGACCCTCAGCAATCTCGGCATTGTGGTCGCGTACATGATCGATGTTCACTACTAGTCGCCTTTGGTTCTTCTGCAGCATCAATATGATGTCGGGCCTGTAGCTCCGCGCATTTTGATCGTCTGAGAATCGACAGATTGATTGTCAGAGAAACCGAGCCTATAAGTAGAAGTGATGCGATGCAGTGTTTGGACTGGACTTACGAGGATCAAGAAACTCTTCAGCCTGGCGCACGCGACTGGCGGCAGCCTCATCGCGAGTTAAGCCATCCATGTTGAATTTCCGAATAGCTTTTGCAGGCCAAGGTTTACAAAATCGTTGACTTTGTTGCAGGGCTGCAGATGCGATATTGCGTCAACCCCAATCTTTGTTAAAGTCGATAGGGATTAAATTGCGCCAAAGAGGGGTTTGACGGTCGCCCAGGAAATACGCGTTCGAGGGGGTGGGACGCGAAAATGCGCGCTTCAGAGAGTGGGTTGACTTTAATTGCCCCGTTTGATGCATATTGCCGGGCTTCTATCTGCTATATCCTTGTCTCAAGCCGTAGGTAAGGTAGGTAGGTACCTGCCAAGCCGTCTGTCTACCTTACCTTAGCTGGGTAGGTCCGTAAGGTACGTTGTAGGAATTAAAACTCATCGCAAGGTTTAGCAATCTGACAAGCAACGAAACTTGCCCTCTTGCGATGGTTCGGTCCATGGTAGATTGGTCAGAGGTTCGCCTTGACAAGTATTTCGGATGATGAGAGCACAACAAAATCGCCATCATCAACGGCTTCTTCATGTATTGTCGGAGTATCCTGGAACCCGCCGATTTTCCGGGTTGGCGGCAAGCGAGTGCACGTGCAGTCAGTCTCCCCAGTCCCTTACACAGTTACGGTAAGGTCAGTCAGTGCTCCCAGTACGGTACGGGGAATTGAGTTCCCACCCATGTCCCTAAGTGCATTCCCACCCCTTACTCTACTGTTAGAGTTACCGACTCCATCATCATTATCACCTTGCGCATCACCACATCGGGGCCCCCTCGATTTAGATGCATGCACGCTACAATCACCTGGGGGTTTACCATTGCATACCACGTTTAAATTAAGCTAGCGTCGTCGCCATGGCGGTAGGCCTGGCTAATGGACGGCACGCCGCCGAGGAGGAGGCGCGCGCTGAAGTGGATGTCCTCAATTCCCGCCTCGAAAAGACGACCCAGCTCACCAAGAAGATCGAAGCTTGCCTCGTGAGGCTTGAATCAACCGGCAAGAGTGTTCGTGAAGTGGCTGGGCCTCTCAACGGGGAGACCAAAAAGTTGCAGGTTCTTGGTCACAGTAAGGCTCAGTCTAGCTATCTCCATGCCGAGCTATCTGGCCACCCAAGTAACTAACAAACCATGCACTTCCCGCAGACATCGACAACGTTCTTTCCGCCATTGAGAGACTACGAGCGCCGGCTGACAGCAAAAACGACGAGGAGCAAATCATTCGGATGGGCCCCGAGAAGGCGGACCTACCCAACTACCTAAACTCTTTGAAACGCTTGAACAAGGCCTTAGTCGACATGAAGGCATCGAACCTCCGATCGAACCAACAGAC
Source organism: Pyricularia sp. CBS 133598 (assembly GCA_004337975.1). NCBI lineage: Eukaryota > Fungi > Ascomycota > Sordariomycetes > Magnaporthales > Pyriculariaceae > Pyricularia > Pyricularia sp. CBS 133598. The sequence goes on from RRCJ01000004.1 coordinate 2,348,863, forward strand.
GATGAATGATCTGCAGCGTCTCGTCACTCTGGGAACTACACAGCTGGCAACTCTCTTTGACAAACTACTGCGCAGCGAAACACCACGCTCCCTGGAGCCTCTGCATTACATAACAAAGGACAAGCCATTCCCGCTCCTATCGCGAGACAACGTCAACCGTCTAGGGCCTATATACTCCTTTGTGGCAGGATCAAGTAGGCAAGGGAAAGGCGTTGGGTCCGAATCCACAATTGCCGAGGTATACTCGGAGGTTCGTGGCCCATATTTAGCTGAGACGCTTGCCAACTTGGCCGCCGCAAGTGTCAACACGGCCAAGAAGAAGAACCCGGATGCAGTTTACCGTGCCGGAACCAACGGCATTGGTACCTACGCCCAGGCCATGGAGCAACTGTTCCAGGCCGAATATGAGAATATCACAAGGATATTCTCAAGGGAAGACTGGGCCCCTCTTTTCCAAGCCACCTGCCAGAATGCGATTGTGGAGCTTTCTCGCACCCTTCGTGAGATCAACGCTCACATCAAAGTTCATCTGAATACGGATTGCTTCCTTGCCTACGAAATTGTTGAGATAATTTCTGGCATGTCAAGCCGTCTTGAGGATCTGCGTGCAGCCTTTGCCGCCTGCCTGAAGCCGGTCAGAGAAACGGCGAAAACCTCACTCGGCGAACTCATAGAAGACACCAAGAGGAAGGTTGCCAACATGCAGTCCATTCCAGCCGATGGTGCACCCTCTCCTGTTATTGCAGAGACTATGCAGCGACTCCAAACCATGGTAGAGTTTTTAAGGCCTGTCTCCAGCATAATGATATCAATTGGCAATGGCGGGTGGAAGTCGCTGGCTTCATCACGTGGGGGTGGTGATGCCCTGCCCAGCTTGGCATCCTTTGACGTTGGAGCGAATGGCCAGGAGATCTTTGCGGACTACTGCAGCGACACTATCGACATTCTTCTTCTCTCGCTGGATGGCAAGGCGCGGATGATGAACGGAAAGAAGCCAGTGGTTGGTGTCTTCATAGCAAACAGTATTGCCATCACCGAGCGGTCGATTCGCGAGTCTGATCTGGCGCCTTTGATGGAGACACGGCTGGGCATATTGGAAACATACCGCAAGAAGGCAAAGCTCTACTACACAGAGCCGTGCAAGGACGTGTCGATGCATCTTTTCGACGTCATTCATACAAGCAAGTCAGCTCGCCCATCATCAGGACAGGCTTCTGCAGACTCAGCAACTATCCTGAAGCAGCTTAGTTCCAAGGACAAGGAAAGTATCAAGAACAAGTTCACATCTTTCAACGCCGCATTTGATGACATGGTAGCACGCCACAAGTCTTTCAGCATGGAGCGCGAGGTGCGTCAAATGTTTGCTCGCGACATGCAGCAAATGCTGGAGCCGCTTTACGTCCGTTTCTGGGACCGATACCACGAAGTCGACAAGGGCAAGGGCAAGTACGTTAAATACGACAAGGCTTCCATTGCTGCCGTTTTCTCCAGCTTATACTGAGGTGTATGCCTAACGCCACCTACCTATACATTCTCTATCTCCCCCACGCAACCACACAACCACACCTAGCCGTCTCCCAGCTACATTTGTCCAGCTATCAACGGGCCTGCCTCCAAGAGCGGACTTTGCAGGTCAGAATACTTGTTTCAGTAATGTCGAATTCAGGAAATCCATGCATGTCGCATGGTTGGGATGATACCAAAACGGTCAGCAGGAGTTTTTGGCGTTAATCAAGTTAGCTTTTTATCTATCCTCAATTTTCTTTCCGTTGAATGAACTGCCAAAGTCTCTGTGGCCATCAAAATATCTAGATATACTGAGCCAGATCAACACTGGTGTTATTGATATTGGTCACTCGACAGTTTAACAAACACAGTACCTAGCTATAGCGGAAAGCCCGAGTGCACATCATCGGATACGGATGGCCTCGCAGGGACTCCTTCTTGACTTCGTACGGGTGCCATTGAAGTAGGAACCAACCATAACCCGGTTGCCAAGTGCAAAGACTACTAGTGAAGCACCTAGACTAAGATGGTTCCCAAGAGCAGGCTGCCTCGGCGAACACGCCCCGCAAGACCTTTCTGCAGCCATTGCTGTAACTCTGGGGTTTGGTAGTGTTACATCGCCCGGATGAGCAATCAGGATTGATAAGCTGCAGCCGGCCAGGAAAGGCATCGAGAGGCGGTTGAAATGGCGCTTTACCGCCTGATATGCTGTCTTGGCCTCCGCATTCTCCGACATGGTTCGCGGTTTTCGTCACCCTCTGAGCTATACCTTGTTCAGAAGGGGTCACCAGCCATGTACGTGGCCAAATGGGTAGTGTCTCGGGCAGGTGGGACATCGCGACATGTAGAGATACACTAGAGTATCGCCTGTGATTACTTCCCCCACGTCGAGCAATGTAAGCAGGGTGTGGTTGATAGTGTCGGTGTTCTCGGATGCAGATGGGATCATCATATTCTGTACGAGCTGTATGGAACGTTCGGGGTAGAGCATCTGCACCAAGTCGTCGAGACATCCCCCTCATGTGCAGCGTGGCAAGTAATCAATTCGACAATAGCACAGTAGGTAGACATGCTAGATTCCCATGCTAAAAAGGGACCTTGACCTGTAAGCGGCATAGCCCAAGTCAGAAACAAGGTCACAAACTAGTGGCTGGATGCGGCTCGCCTACATAGGTAATCACACGCTTACACCACCCCCTCGCAGCCTCGCGACATGCCGTCTCAGGCACCCTTATCGGGTCCCCTTTCGATCGCCCCCACGGTGGACGACGTTGTATTCCGCTCTTTCTCGGGCTTTTGTTCCTATTCCTTTTTTGATTCTTCTCTGCCGCGCTCATGTCCTGCCTCCGCGTAAGATTCATTGCCACTCTACCGGTACTGAAGCCCAGCGATAACTTGAACCATGACTAGGCATTTTGATAGGAACTGCAACAGGACTGCATACTCCTCTTTTGCCCCCCTTCTGCCTTATCTTTTTTCCAGCCTGGCTTCCTCATGTCTTCCGACATGTCATTTCTCACCTAGGTCAAGCGCATGGACAACACTGGCCAACCGGTAAAAAAACAATAAAAGCGATACTACAGGGACCCCATGGGCCGGATGATAAACACGAAGCTTCCTGTGCCATGGGGTTGCATGAGAGCACCACATGGCGAACCAGTCCTGTTCCCAAGGCGCAAGGCCTGTAAGACACGGGCGCACCTGGTTGGTCGGTTAGTCGGTTGGCCGGGTGGAAGACGTTGCCCATGTCCCCAGCAATGATGAGCAAGAATGGGGTATGGCTTACTCCGGATGACTGGGTCAGGGCTCAAGGTCCATCCCGTCCTGCCGCTATGCCCTATTTGCTTCTTTTGTTTCCCCATCATTTCCTTCTTTTCTTCTCTGTTAATGTGGGTGTGGAAGCGAGGGCTGAGTTGATGCACGAGAGAAAAAAAAACTCCTTTGATATCTCCATTTTCCTTCCCATGTTGTTATAGTTACCTTGGCGAAGGATATCAACAATTGATTTTTTTTTTGTTGGTAAAGCCCCTCTTTACAAGCGAAACCGACATCGCATTGTCAGCAGCAGGGTCGAAAACTCGAGTTGTCACTTTTCATACCCTTGAAGACTATGATTTATTTTGTTATTGTATATGTAATATCTGCCTAATGCAAGCCTCCTCACACCAGGCCCCTATTTGATGTTATCTGGGCATCGCCGATGCATTTACGAGCACAATACCTTGGCTTCTTGGCTACCTTTTTTTGGTTTCACGCAGAGCGCTATTTCCCCCTCCCAAGCATCTCACCTTGGGGCATGGGCTTGGTAAAAAGGCAAGGGTCGTGTTTGCGTCTCACCGTAACCCCAAGAATAATGTGAAAGAAAATTAAAGGCAACCTGGGCCAAGCCTGTATTTTATTCAGCTTATGCCAGAACAGGAGATACGCAAGACACGCTACACAATTTTGACCAACCGCCTACATGTTGCTGACGTCCGCTAAGCCACGTACAACAGCAATCCTGCGCAAGGCCGTCATTGACTCTGCGGCACAGCACATGTCCATAATCAAAATAAAAAGCTGCGCCCTCTTCGCTATCAAGCCAAGAAGGCGAAATACGTAGGCAGGTAAATGACATGAGGAGAAAAAAAAAGGAAAAAGTACATAGAAGAGAAAAATGAATTCGGATAATGCTCGGGTGCCTCATGGGAGATAATGGCCGACATATCCGTATCAAAAGACACCCCCCAGGCCAACCAGCTGCCTGCTGCACTGCCCAGGATTCCACAGACGGTGATATTATTTCACGCAGGATGCATTCGCAGCAAAGCTTTCCCCCATCCTATGATTTGAGAGAAGTATATTGGCTCTTTAGCCTCGGAGGATATGGCGAGTCCCATGATACTTGCGAACCACAGCGGGGCGTCAAACCACTTTACGGGAGCAAATAGAAATCAAACATGTCATAGACATGGGGGAAGAAAGAAGGAAGGGAGAAGGAGCTGGAAAAGAATAGTGTATGTGAGACCATGAACTTCTCCGTATTTGTTGGACCAGATAGGTCTTTGGTATGTACGCATGCAAGGCCTTGAATCGGGTTTCCTTTCGTGCTGTTGTTGACATGCATACGGCAGATTGGCACGCCCTTGGCGCTGCGCAAAAGTATTTGCTGTATGTTCATGTCGGATTTCCTTGATCCGGAAAAAAAGCGAGGGGGGCTGCGGTTTGCCCCGAACTCGATATAAACCCCGCTGATGTGATGCTGGGCTGGTGCAGCCTAGAAACGGAAAAGGCAATGCATGTTGTGTAAGTGGCATGTTCACCCGAGCCGGTTCCTGCACTGTTTCAATGACAAGCCCGCAAGGAAAACTTTTTACGACTTCCTTTGCGGTTAGACTTGATTTCTCAGATTGAGAACTAAGCGAAAGTACTAACAACAAGAATGCTCACGCCGTCGCCATGTACAAAGCTAAAGACAATAGATGATTTTTTAAATAAAAGAAATAAAAAAACGAAGTAACAATGCTCCTGTTCCTCTGCCAAAAAAAGTGCGCCTGGGTATCTCCCTCGCTTAAGCGAATGTGTATGAGTCAAATGTATGGGGCTTAACAAAAAAACAAAAACAAACAAATAAACAAAAATTCCATCAACGACAGCAACAAGACACCATTGGCAAGCAGGTGCCAAAGCACAGCGGCGCCCGATTTCATAAGGCGTGTTAGGCTGTGCCCAAAGACGGACGCCCGCGTGTAGTCCCGTGCCGGCAAGCGAATTGCGATGGTCCGCAACCCGACCTCATGCAGTCATGCATGTAAGTGCATGGATGGTGCCTGTGAGGCAAAGAAAGGAAGAAAGATAGTAGCCTGGTGCTATGGCTGGGAGAGCTGAGCTCTACCAAGACTCAGCCTGTGCCCGGACAACGCCTTGGGCGATTGCCTAGTATGAAGGGCATCTGTGGCATGCAGAGTATTCTCCGCAGTAGTCATGGGTTCCGAAATCGACTGCCTTGCAGCAGAATGTGCAGCAGTGGTTGACAAGTGGTTGGTGCTCCTTGACGGCCATTTTGTTGGTTTTTGTGTGCAGCTAGCTGGACGAATGTTGCAGCAGCTGCGGTTGAAGGATGTGACCAGAGAGGGTTCTGGTTGTGGGTTGGTAGAGTGAAGTGAGGTGAAGTAAAGTAATAAAGTCTGTGGGTATTGTAACAATGCTTGAGCAAATGTTCAGTATGATGACTTTTGAGAGTTGTTGTAGGAGGCAGGTAGATAGATGGTAGACAATGGCCGTTGGTAGTGATGACTTGAGTTTGGTTGAGAGAGATACGAGGGTCAGGACAAGACAGCTTGGATGAAGATGAAGAGTTGGGGCCTTGGAGAGTTTAAGTAGGTAGGTAGCAAAAAGGCTAGAAGTGTGACAAGCAAGTCTGACAGATAGAATGTGTTGTGTTGATCACTATTTGTTGCGCGGGAGTCTTGGTCGGTTGTGTACCTTGGATTGTGTGGCGTCTGTTGTTCTTTATGAGGAGATCCATCAACGTACGTGCGGGCCAAAGCCAGGAATTATACTTGGACACTGCCATTGTCAGAATGCCCAATAAGGGAAATTGCAGAACAGTGGGTTGTGCGAAAGCAGGAAGGGGCAACCCTGACGGCAGCGATTGGTGTTAGTGGAGCAGCGACCCGAGGAGTGACATGACCAGGGCATGCCTGGGCGAGATCTGCAGAAGGTGTTGCTAGTCAGGCCCCCCCTTGAATGACTCCAACCTGAGGGGGGAAACAAAAAAAAAAGAAAAAGGTACCCAAAGTAACAGGGCTACATCGATACCTTGGGCATGGAAGCTCTGGGAAGTCACAATGATAGGCCAATGAAGTGATGAAGTAATTATCAGTCTGCATGATATTATACATGATCAAATGTATGAGCAAGCATATAGGTCGCTAAGCAACCGTTTTCTTCTAGAAGGTGGAGGCTTTAGCGCTTTGCACCGTTTTGGTTTCACAACAACCTACAGTCGTCCATCCATTTACAACCTACCGACTTAGGTAGGTACTCCCAATTAAATGATCAATTCATGGCGGTGTGAGCAATATCAAAAGAACAGAGATGGAGATCCTAAATGGAGAAACAAGAGAGGTGACAGAAAAAGAAGATGTGATCACGAGATACGAAGGAGTGGTTTTCGCAATACATTGGTTGGTTGACGAGCCGCTCTGGGTAGTTTGTTCTTCCGCAATTTTACCCTGTATATGCAGCTCTCTCTCTCTAGTGCTGCCTCTAGTCTACCTAGTGCAAGTGCTTTACGTTCGTCCATCCAGGGGTGGACCGGTCCACTAGGCCGCCAGTACAGCACGGACAGTGCATGCAGGCAGGGCGCAAGTCACCTACGCTGTACTTCGTACAAATACAGCAGGTACCTACCCCGTAGGGATCCAGCCAGTTTGATTTGCTTCTCGGCCGGACAGAGTATTTTAACCTACGAACCTACATACAAGCGAAAATGCTTGCCGTTCATTCTCCAATGTTGCATGACAGGCCATACATGCATGCGTCCTCAATAGTGACTGCCTGGACCCGCCGTGGATAGGGCCGACAGGTAGTAACATGTTGCTTTCAACGCACCAAGGAAGAAGAAAAAAATATGTACAAGGGATCTTGCAGAAGGAAAAGAAGGGGTTCGGTCGGTGAAAGGGACGGGACGGACACAAGGGAGAACATGTCTCATCAGATGACCTCGCTATAAACACAACGGCGGTGGGAGCCTTGATCAAAAGTGCAAGACAAGGTCACCAATTTCGGGCCCTTGGTTTTGCAAGTGGAGAGAGCTAAAAAAAAAAAAAAAAAAAAAAAAAAAAAAAAAAAAAAAAAACTCTGATGACGACGACGATAGGGCTTCAATAATGGATGCAACTGAATGGGTCGCAGAAGTGTGAAGAATAATCACCAACCACGTGGGTGGTGGGTGTTCGGCGTCTTTACTACGTGGTGTATGTGGGAGGTACCTGGTCAACCGGGTACCTTTTTGGTCACAACGAACCAAATTAATCCCACCCAGGTGTGGGTGGATTTTTAGGGTGTACGGAGTATTGAAGTAGAATGTTCCGAAAACAGAACCTTTTTCCTGAGCTGTTTCCCTTTTTTTTCTTCTATTTTCTGCCCCCCCTAGCACGAACTCTGCCCTCAAATCCCTCACCGAGTACTTATTTTGTAGTTGCACAGCATCGTGAGCCGCATAATCGGAGCAGCGCCGAGCATACTATGCTACACCATACCTAAATGTGAGGAGAAGGAGAATTATCAAGATATTGCTGTCATACGCCCTGACGTGAGCCCGATACGTGGGGGCTTGCTGCTTGTTTCGAATTATCCCGATCTATCCGTTGTCAAAAAGGGGCATCCGAGTTAGGGAAGACAATTATTCGTAGAAAAATATCGCATATACCTACCTTACATTAGCTAGGTACCTTACCTACATACACCTTAAATATATCGCGCACCCCAACCTTGACTTGAGCAGCCAAGGCGGGAGAGGTAGACCACGTGGGCCCATAACTTGACCGGTTGTTGTTTGACCCCAAGGTGACTGGCAAATAATGACTGGGTCTCTGTTTTCGGGATCGTCACATCTGAACGGCGACAACACGCGCACACTCAAGTCGATCAAGGGACAAAAATTACCCCAAGAATAGACAAAAATGGTAAGTAGGCCAGGTAATTTGTCTGGGGCCCCTCGCCGTTCCTTCATTGTTCACCAGGTCGGGTCACCCCAGTCTCGGTTGTCATTACCTTTGCCCGAAGTACTCGAGGGGTTCTTGAGAGAAAAAGAACCCCACACCACAGCGGGCACCCCGCAATGTTTACTACCTACGAAGTATTGTACAGTAGGTACGGAAACCCACCCGTCCATTCGGATCCGATAGTAATACGAGATATGTCTCTTCGGTCCAGAGGTTTCATTTTTTCCCGCTTAACATGAGGAAGACTCAATGCTTGCATATGCCATATCCCCCAACCTTAGTTTGAGCATAAACCGCGAGAGTATGTAAAAAAAGAATAAACATGATAACTTAGTAAGTAAACCCGATAATTTGCCTACAAAGCCACGAACAAGGCGACTCCCAATTTCCAGCTTGGAAAAGCCCACTTGATTCCCACCATCCTGAGACATGACCAAGCCGAACCGGCAGACCGGATCACCGCCCTGGGAGATTGATCGATACTAGCTTGTAGTTAATATCTTGTTACAAGCATTGCCTTGGAATCAAGGGGCATTCGACGAATCGGAGAGCACGATCAGCATTATCATGTAGGGTGTAGCAAAAGAGTGACGTCGATTCACTGACCGCCGCCGCAGTGATCGTCGCAAGGAAAGACAGCAGGGGCGCGGGGTTAAAAATGGTCACCTCCAAAGTCGTCTTTTCATAGGTAGATAGTCTCGGACTGTGATCTCTCACCTTTACATATATATATATATATATATATGTAAGCGAAGTGATATACTGCGTAAACTTTGGGATGAACCTGACATGTGACATGCTTCCATCAAGCCTGTCTACTCGTCAAGGCGCTGCCCTTTGATGCCCTTTGGTATCCACTCGATGCAGAGTTAGTCATTTCACCGACCAAGATTTTCCACTTTTTTTTTTCATTTTCCGCTTGTCCCTGTTTACTCTCCATGCTCCGTACTTCCCTTGACGTCGATCGCTGGTCCCTAGGTTGTCGATGGTACCCTAAATAGTACTTCATACGTAAACAAATGCGTCTCGACTCTCAAAACTTTGTACATTGTATGGACACACGTGGGTGCAGGGGACGGCGAGGGTGATCCTTTCTCACGCACCCAGTGCAATGGCCATGTCGTATACTTCAAACACAGCTTGGACGTCAAGTTGCGGGGCGGGAATTGGTATTTCCGTGTGAACAAAGGGACGAACAAATAGGTAATAGTAGATCTCATCGTGAGTGTTGCTTCTTCTCCTGGCCATGATTGACACATATGAAGCATAACAATTTCTTTGCCAAGAAAAAAAAACAAGACCAGGCATAGAAAGGCCTTTGTTATCCGGTCTATGTTTAGCACATTTTGAATAGTGTAGATCCGGGATTGTCTACGGAGATTCCGGACTAATATTCCAGCTCATTCTTGGAGTTGATTCTATTTCGCAAGTACTTCGTGGTGACATTGAAGAGAATACAAAAAACGCCGCTACTGACGGCCAGCGCCCAACTCTTTAGTCTGCACAAAAACAAAGAGAGAAAAAAAGACGCCAATGAATTCCCTAGCACTTTGGGACGAACAGGTCACACGGGAACCTGCGCTAGCGGAGCACCGGTCTTTGAGCCTTCCAAACCACGCTTATTATGAAGCGACTATCGTCTCGTGCTCTCTTGTCAAGTTGAAACCAACTCACTCACAGACACACACAAGCCCTCGGCCATGGCCGTTACGGTGAGCATGACTAGTGCTATACGAAGGAGAAGCCGCCCTAGCCTGCATGCTGCCATATAGCAAGCGAAACAAAAATCAGTCCAGACATGACGTCGGAAGAGAAACAAGAATAGGATGGTTGGTCTCTTCCCCACGTTTCAGCCTCTTGCTACTGCATGCTAAATCAGGCCCATATAGACAGTGGCTAACACATTACTGGCGCTGTGTTTATTCTCACCCGTCCGAACCTTATTGCAGGCATGAGCCAGATCGAAAAATGGTAAAAATAAAACAAAGAAACAAGCAAAATAATAGGCATATCAGCACTGGCCAGAAATAGTGATTCAGGTCAGGGACGGGCCTACGATGATTGACCGTTCATACACGGTTCGCTTGCGGCATTTATTCCTGCCATGCCAACGAAAAGTAGCCCTGCACATATCGTCAAGTTGAAAACAGATATTTAATGTTGATGTATATAAAGCGACCGTTCATACACGATTCGTTTGCGGCATTTATTCCCGGTATATCAAGAAAAGCCTTGCACAACAGTCTAACACCTTGCACATGGTTGCAAGTTGGACACAGTCTCTTAATGAATAGGTATATATATAGCAGGCCGATGGTCTAGATATCCCGGCTCACGAAGTTGAAAATTACCCGTCGATTGCCCAACATCAGTTCCTAACCTGCTTCAATCTGCCTGATCAGCGGTAATGCGCCGAGATCAGAAGCTGGTATTATGTAACCGCGCGCTTCATCTTCAAATTCATCGTGGTTGAAACTCGAAGCCGCGGAGTTGTGGAAGTCGGTCGAGGCCTGCTGCTTTACGCCAGGAACCAGGTTACTTATTGGGCCAACTCATTCACTGTCCTTGGATCGTGATTTACCGCTGATATCTGCCGGCGATCTATATTAGACTGTACCAATCGCATTGTTGGGCAATACATGTTTATCATTGAGGTCATAAAAATGAAGTCTTGCTAGAAGGTTCACAGCTCTCATTATGAAAGATCCTGGTCGAGTAAAATGCCCGGAACACTGGCGGCACCATAATTGCACTTTTTCCAGTCCAACTATATAGTACCAGGTTGCAGCTTGGAGAAAAATAACCTTGCCGGGCCTGCAAAATGCCGCAGTGTCTGCAAAGATTATTTCTCAGATTGGTGCGTGGGAGCCATTAGCGGTAACTGGGAAGAAATCAACTGCCCCTTTGTGACCTATGAAAACTAACGAGGATGTAAGCCTTTAAATCAACAAAGACTCGTACTAAGCCAGCCGTCTGTCTGCACTGTCTGTAAGATCTATACAGGCAAGTTTAAATGTACCGGAACTGTAAAAAGTATCAACCATAGTTGAATACTCACCATTATAGTTATCGAAGCTTGGTATCCATATCGGAATGAAATTGTCCAACGGTTTGGTCAACTATAAAGTTGAAGAGCAATAGACTTTGCAGACAAAGCAAGTGGAGGTACCAGGGGTTAGAATGTGGTGTGACATACTATTGGATCGATATGGTTGCGATCGCGGGCTGCGTGAGCTTTTTTTGGCGTTAATCCGACGACGGCATACCCAATCAGAACATTCTCGGGGCTACCTTTTAACTCTGTACCTGCCCAATCTGCCCTAGACCTTGGTCTACGGCTGTACCACGTACATACGAACAAGTGCCTAGCTCACGCAAGGTACTTAGGCACCTAGGTAGTTTCCTATGTTACTGGACATTGAAAGACAATAAAGAATATGCGCAACACAAGGAACTGAGGGCAAAGGAGGGAATTGAGACGTAAATATCCCCTCAAGCAAGTTTTGACATGGTATAAAGTAAGATTTTATGAGCTGGCCTGGCATCAATCGAAACAAGTTGGGGGCGGCTACGCAAAAGTAGTGACTGGTGGTTGGGCTCCAGCTACTGACCACTCGGCGGCTAATTCTGCGGTAATGCGTGGGGCTGCTGACCGCAGCTTCGTAGTGGTGGGTGTTCCTTGATGCAGGTGAAAGCCACCGGTACTTTCCTCATGTTAGCTAGCCGAATTCCTCTCATAGCACCGACGCGCACTTTGCAATACGATTAGATTTCCATGCCTACTTGACAAGAAAAAAAATTGATTTATTCCTGCTTTGTCTCTCTCTTTGGATTCTTTTTTGTCTTTGCACGGAGTAAATCGCACCGTACGGTTGTGGCACAATAGCCGTTGAAAAAAAGTACGTTGTCCCGTTTGGTCATTGACCCCTCCTTGTAGTGAGCTTTAATTCACCGGACCCCTGTCGCTTCGTTGCCTCCACCACCTTACCTCACCTTACCTTCTGGGCATCCAACCGTGCATTACCTTTCCTCCAAAGCCAGATGTCCACTCAACGGCACATATGACGAGTGATAATGTATCATTCGAGGTTTTTCTGACATTGACCTCACTAGATTCGATATTTAAAACAAGCGGCAATCAACGACAAGCGGGACCTCGACGCTAGCTCTGAAGACAAGAGATAGATACCCGGCTGGCTGCCTAATCTACCGAGTGACGTACAGTCGCATCAGGCAGGCACGCGCCCGTCCCGCCCGTCAACGGACCTTCCCGGTGCCTCCACATCACATCAAATCCACGATCGTCGGGCCTTCGCTGCCCTCAACTGCGACTTTACAGCTTCGAGAAGTAAATTATCTGGACTTGGGGGAACAGCTGCGCCAACCGACGGGTCCCGTTATCGCCCGGGCGCAAACCGAAACCCCAACACCGCAGCCATGGCCCAGACACCCATGTTATCAGTGCCGCTCAAGGCTACGAGTGAGATCGACTGGGTTGCGCCCTTGAAGCACTACATACAGAATACATATGGCGACGATGCCGAGCGGTATGCCGAGGAGTGTGCGACGCTCAACCGCCTGCGTCAGGACATGAGGGGTGCCGGCAAGGACAGCACCGCGGGGAGGGATCTTTTGTATCGTTACTATGGACAGTTGGAGCTTCTCGACCTGAGGTTTCCTGTCGACGAGCAGCACATCAAGATCTCATTCACATGGTGAGTGGCGGAGCTTCCATTGCCCCGGTCTGCTAGGCGGCCTCGGCATCGCCAGGCAGCTGAAGCAAGGTTCTGTAGAACCTCACTTGCTGACTTGCACGTTTCTCATGATAGGTTTGATGCCTTTACACACAAGTCGACGTCACAGCACTCGTTGGCCTTTGAGAAGGCCTCCATCATATTCAACATATCGGCAGTACTGTCTTGCCATGCTGCGCACCAGGCTCGATCCGAAGAGTCCGGTCTCAAGACTGCGTACCATTCGTTCCAGGCTTCCGCTGGCATGTTTACCTACATAAACGAAAACTTTTTGCATGCGCCATCCTCGGACCTTAGTCGCGACACTGTCAAGGCGTTGATTTCCATCATGCTGGGACAGGCGCAGGAGGTCTTTCTTGAGAAACAGATAACAGATCAGAAGAAAGTTGGGTTGTTGGCTAAGCTTGCTAGCCAGGCGTACTCGCTATACTCTCAGGCGACAGAAGGTGTTCAGGAAAACGTCAACAAGGCCATCTTTGAGAAGGTCTGGCTGACCTTCATCCAGGTAAGTCTAGAAATGTTGAAACTGGGAGCGCCACACTATTCGCAAAGTGCTGGTGCATATATAGTATGTAACTCATGTGACAACGCACATGTGCTGACATTTACCTTGTAGATCAAAAGTTCGTTGATGAACGCCATGGCGCAGTACTACCAGGCACTAGCAGACGATGACGCAAACTCACATGGCGTAGCTGTTGCGCGGCTGCAGGTTGCCGAGAGTGCAGCCAAGGCAGCGTGTCGACTTGCCAGTGGCTTTCCGAGCACTGTACCACCTAACTCGAACCTTGGGAGTGATACAGGACCATTGCTCTCGGAAATTGCCAATCGACAGCTTTCCACCATCCAGGACAAACTCAAGGAATTGGCCAAGGACAATGATTACATCTACCATCAAACTGTGCCGGCGGAAGCTAGTTTGGCAGCTGTCCCCAAGCTTCCTGCTGCGAAGCCCATTCCCGTTAGCGAACTTTACGCGGGACAGGACATCCAGCGGATCACTGGACCCGATCTGTTTGCCAAGATTGTCCCGTTCGCGGTGACAGAATCTGCGAGCCTATACGACGAAGAGAAAGCCAAGCTTGTGCGGGCGGAGACGGAGAGGGTTGATCTGGCCAATAGTGAGATGGCGGCCAGTCTGGACTATTTGAAGCTACCAGGGGCACTCGAGGTTTTGAAGGGCGGTTTCGACCAAGATGTGTCTCCCGACGAGGATTTCCGGACTTGGTGTGTCGATGTGGCCGACCACGAGGACCCGCAGGCCATATTCGAGGCGCTTTCCAGGGACAAGGAACATATCAAAGGTATCTTGGACCGTAGCTCCAAGCAGTTGGATATGGAGGCGCATGTGTGCGAGAAGATGCGCTCCAAGTACCAAGCAGATTGGACCCAGCAGCCAAGTTCGAGGTTGACCACCACATTGACCGGTGACATTCGGAACTACAGAGAGGCTCTCGAAGAGGCGGCGAAGAGCGATGCCCAGCTCATGGCAAAGCTACGTCAGAACTCTGTAGAGATTGAGGCTATGCGCACGGCAGCCCAACATGGGGAAATCGATGCCCTGTTCCAAAAGGCGCTGAGCCGGGGGCGAGGAAGCACAAGCAATACCAACAGCCCCGGTGGCGCCGAACAGAACCTGCTCGATGCCGACTTCGATGACGGTAGTCCAAGTGTGGTGGATCAAATCAACAAGGTTGAAGAGATCTTGAAGAAGTTGAACCAGTTGAAGAGGGAGAGGAACCACGTTTTGAAGGATCTCAAGGACAAGGTACGAACCCAGCAATCCACCAGATACAGGCTGTGCTGTTGTGCATGAAAAATCTTGAACTGTTTGCTAATGAAGAATCTTGAAAAAAGGCGCATAACGACGACATCTCTCAAATACTTATCTTGAACAAAAAGTCAATAGCAAACTACGAGCAGCAGCTTTTCCAGTCGGAGCTTGAGAAGTTCAGGCCAATGCAGACACGTTTAGTCCAGGCGGGCCACAAACAGTCGGCGCTCATGAAGGAGTTGACGGCTACGTTCAACAGCCTTTTGCAGGACAAAAGGGTCAAGGCCGAACAGAGCAAGTACGAGTCGATACAGCGGCAAAGGAGCACTGTTATCAACAAGTACAAGCGTGCATACCAGGAGTTCTTGGACCTCGAGGCTGGGCTGCAGGGTGCAAAGACCTGGTACACGGAGATGAGGGAGACAGTCGAGAGTTTGGAAAAGAATGTGGAGACGTTTGTGAACAACAGGCGATCCGAAGGTGCACAACTCCTCAACCAAATAGAACAAGAAAGGGCGGCAAACAAGAACTCGCACGCCGAGCTCGAACGCGAAAGGATGAGGGAACTCATGGAGCGCATGAACGTCGAGGGTCAACAGACACCTGCCTCGCCGCCGAAACAGTCTACGGGCTCAGGCCGGCCCATTCCGGCGCCTTTGTTCCCGTCAGGTGGTGCCCCAACATATCCTCAGATGAACTTCCAAGGACAGTATCAGCTGCCTCGATCACCACCTCCAGGACAAAGCAGCATGCCGCAGTCGTACATGCAGCCACAGTATCAGCAACAGCAGCAGAATGCGCACAACCAGTACGCCACCTACAACCCGAGCGCGCATGGGCGCATGCCTGGTCCAGCCTCACCTGCCCCGACGCAGACGACCTTTGGGATGAATGCAATGCGGCCGGGACCTACCTCTCCTCCCCCGAATCAGACAAGCTTCGGAATGAATGCGATGCGACAAGGCCCTGCTTCTCCACCCCCAACTCAGACATCATTTCAACAACCGCCGAGCCGACCATTCAGCAACACCTATGGCAACCCGAACGCACCGCCGACGCCTAACCAGCAGCAGAGTTTTGGCGCAGGAGCCGGGTTTGTGCCTCCACCTCCACCAGGACCGCCGCCTCTGGGGCCACAACAAACGTATCACGTTGGTGCTTCGGATTACTATAACCAACAACAACCGGGCAGCCGGCCACACTCTACGCAGAACACTCAGCAACAGCACCAACAGCCGCCGCCGCAGCAGGCAGCGGATCCGTGGGCGGGACTCAATGCTTGGAAATGATATACAGTACGTCTGCTTGCATGAAGGTTTGGATTGCGGACACTAGAGTGATGAAGTGAGAACACTTTTGCTGGGACTGCAGTTTGTATTGTGAAGGTTTGCCAGATACGGAGAAATAGTTGCTATTAGCAGACAGGATTGATAAATATGAAAGAAATCAAGTAAAACCGGACTTATTGTGATTACACTTGAAAGTCTTCATGTTACAATATAATTCCCAAAGCCGTAGTTTGATTGTATTATGTGCCTCCTACCTGCCTTTTCTAGGTACAGAGATCAAAGGAATCAGGGGGTGGCTTACGGGTTAGGGGACAACAATCAAACTGCACGCTTGGTGGGGCCGCTCGTAATGCCGCAGCTAACTAGGACACGGACGGACGTCAGGGTCTGCGACGACAACCAGTACCAAAGTCGCCAACAACGGCAAGCACTCTTCTGGTCTGGTCTGCACTCGCAATGCCACCGTGAAGATGCTGTCGTTTATTTTGATTCAAAACCGCCAGTGAGTATGAAACCGAAAGCTGCGCTGGAAGCGATGTTTTCCATTTCCAACCCGCTCACTAGCTAAACCTCGATTGTTACAGGGGCAAGACCCGACTTGCGAAATGGTACGCTCCGTATAGCGATGAGGAGAAGATAAAGCTCAAGGGCGAGGTGAGGCGACTCTTTTTATTATTTTTTTGTCCAATCCATCCCACCCGGGCCCGAAAGCGACAGTCTTTCTAATATTACTTCCCTACATAACAGGTCCACCGCCTCGTAGCGCCGCGCGACCAAAAGTACCAATCCAACTTTGTCGAGTTCCGCAACAACAAGCTCGTGTACCGGCGGTACGCGGGGCTCTTCTTTTGTGCGTGCGTCGACACGAACGACAACGAGCTCGCCTTCCTCGAGGCCATCCACTTCTTCGTCGAGGTGCTCGACGCCTTCTTCGGCAACGTGTGCGAGCTCGACCTGGTTTTCAATTTTTACAAGGTCTATGCCATCCTGGACGAGGTCTTCTTGGCTGGCGAGATTGAGGAGACAAGCAAGACGGTCGTGCTCACGAGGTTGGAGCATCTCGATAAGCTGGAATGATGAAGGTAGGGACTGGAAGGGAAGGGGGGAGATGTTTGGTTGGATAATCATTCGTGTTCATGATTGATTGATCACGGCAGGCTCGGAATATGGCGTGCATCACGCCAAGAGGAAGTTTATACATACCTGCAGCCGAAAGGTCATCAATCAGTCGTGCTGCTGAGAGAGCGGCGGGCTAGGATGGCTTTTTTTCAGCGTCTTCATCAGTAAGGCACTGAGCGGCAGATGAATGGCCCATTCCGGGCTATGATTGACGACACTAGAACGCGGCCAGGACCATGGACGCTGTGCGTACCCGGGAGATTAGTGTGTCTACTGGAACATCGGCACACGGAGTTTTCCATGGCCAGAGATAGGTCTAGCTTGGCATGCAGTCAATGAATCCTACTTTCGAGGACCCAAAAATGAAAATGACCTGCATGGTTGTTGTCCGCACTGGCTGTTATTTCTTCTTTGCCCACAACCATGCGCAGGTACAAGTATATGTTGGGAGCAAAATAAGCGGCAAACAGGTAGGCAATCGGCCTGGTAAGCCAAGCAGGCAGGTTAATATTGGAACTAATGTTGAACTGGTCGAAAATGGCAACTCCGCGAAAAGATTAACTAGCGTTCAAGTTCGCCCCAAGGTATGAGTTGCCTAGGTATTGTCATCCACCAAAAAAAGAAAAAAAAGAAAAAAAAAGAAGGTTTGCCTTCTCAAGGGACCATACTTCTATGAAAATGGACCTTTAGCTTTCAATTTAGAACTTGGTAACCCTGCTCAAACGTATCGATGTCGGATACTTCGAGCTCTCGACGCTCCCAGGGTCTGCTCTTTTTTATCCCACAGATCCAAGGCGCGCGTCCTCTTGGTATAGTTGACCCACGGGTTTCTGAGGCCACATCTCAATACAAAACTACGGGCTGCGGCTGAGTAGGAGCCCAACGGATGTTTGGTGCCGATAACAGGCTCGACAATTGGCGCATCCTGTGGTCCCGGGCTTTTTGAATCGCTGGACTCGCGGTCAAACTCTGCTGTGATGTACTGCTCCACAGACTCTAAAATACGGTCCGCAGTGGCCGTCTCGTCAGGTTGTTGCGGCCGGCGACTTCTCAGAGCCATGTTCATATGCAGAACTCCTGATTGCCAGTCGGGTGATTCCGGCGAGGTGCACCAGTCGTTCACGGGATGGGTCTCGGGCGGCGAGACCGTAGTATTGCGTCTGGCTTCTTCATCTTCTGACGTACGTACTGCGTATTCGTTGCCAGTATTCTTCTCTGTTTGGGTTGAGGAGGTCCGTTTGGAGTTTCGGGACTTTCTGCTCGCACCATACTGCATCATGCGAGCCCGGTCTTCGTTCATCAGACCATAGTCCACCTTCCACTCCACAAGACCCTCGTGCTTTGAATCATCAACATATCGAGGGTGCTGGGGCGAGCTACGTCTCGAGCGGTCCATAACAGACCTATCCCTCCTGCGGGACTGATATCGGCCTTTCTGTGCCCTGCTTCGCGGGCTCCGCGAGCGAGAGCATTCCCGAGTGTGATCTAGGTTGCATTCATAATCACGGACACGACTACGGCCACGGCTGCGGCCACGATCACCCCGCCTAGAGTAACCATCTTCTCCTTTAGAAGAGGATATGATTGAGGAAAGTCTGAGTTTATGCCGCCCCCGCCTGCTTTCTCGACGATGATCCTTGCTGGACACTCCCGCCAGGATACGCTGCTGGTTGATCGATTTGGGGTCCGTATTCTTGGGGCAAAGGGTCAAAAGATGCTTGCCTACCGCGCCACAAAGCGAGCAGCGCAATCTTGGCGGGACTGTATCAAACGAAGGGTCGAGATTTGTCGGACACTGCGCGAGCCAGTGACCTGGATCCAGAGAGATGAGAGTTAGCCAGTGTTGTGATGGTGGTGATCTTACGGCTCTGGTAGGAACCCCTACCGGGAACGTTGCATCGTTTGCAGACGTATGTATCACTTGACTTCCGCTTACCCGCGGAACTGGCCGAATCCATTATCTCGATATGTTTATATGTCCCTCAGTTTGTTGTCACTCTAAAGGGTGGGCTGCACCTCTGGTTTGCGATGGGGATTCAAGTTGCTAGATCAAGCGCATGGAGCAATAACTTGAAGTATTTGAAACAAAAAAAATTAATAGCTCGAAGGGTAACTCGATGTCAAGCAAGAAAGGCTTGCTTTGACCAAAGGGTATTCCTAATCGATGACCCGGATTTGGTGTTGAGCGAGATTTGTTTTATCCTCTTCGGGCTCTCTAGAGGTTCCAAACCAAATCTGATGGTTTTCTGAAGCAGACCGGGAACTAAAGTCCTGGCAAACGGCCGACTGGCAAAGAACCCACCTGTTGGTTGTTTATCTTTTGTGTTGCGAAGAACAAAGGGAAGCGGATTGTGAATAGAAAACAAGCAGATGTTCACCCCAAACACGATTTGGTAAAAGAGCATCCGGTGCGTGTCGTCTACTTACATGATTGACTGCTTGTCTATTTAGCTTTACCTTTCACGTATGACTTTCAGTTTTGGGAGAACTTTTATTTACAACTAGTTCTAGAGTCAGCAAAAACAACTATTTATATTCGTCGGGTTTAAAAGCCTGACAACAGAGTGAACTCGTTTTGATCCCGGATTCGGGCTTGTATAAAAAAGATATTTGGCAAGCGCCGAGTATGCAAAACGTTTCTAGTAATGGCTCATATGAAAAGATGCAAAAAAAAGAAACAACAACAACAACAACAACAAAGAACTGCTTATCATTCAGACCGGGTGAAGTGGTTCTTGGTTCGTATACTAGGCCAACCCAGAAATACAGCAGCACATCGAGTAATTGAAATCAAACAAGGCGCAAGATCCCAGGTAACATCGCAAATAATTCGCAGTGTATTTAACACACCCCCAAAAGGACTGTCGATTACAATCATTTCACGGCTCTGCCTTGTTCTCAGCTCGGCTTGCTGCAGTGGATTGTGGTGTTGGGCGCTGAATAATCTATGGAGAAGATTGAGGCTGAGCCTGCCTCGAAGCTAACCAGTTCTGACCACTTGATATACGAGCACTACTGTGCACTCCTGGTTCTAGACTAGAAGTCTTACCTACCTTACCCAGAGAGGATGTAATTACTGTAAATCACCCCCAAAGCACAGGGATATTTATGGCGAGGCTTAGCAGAGTCGTATAATTCGCTTGCAACAGTCAAGGAGATACAACACAGACAGAAACATATCAAGGTACGTACATATAAGCGTCATTGTTCACTCGACTTTACAGAAATGTCCTTCACCACATCACAAATCAAAATACTTGAAATCCAATTAAAAACCTGACGGCTTCTACCAAAAAAAAGACACTTGCCTAATTTGCAAAAGCCTCCCTTTTTTAATATTTTTCTTTTGTTAGATATCACTCCCTCGACATGGGCCCCTGGAAAATCCTCACAACCCTCCTGCTACTTGGCCTCGGCGATCAGGTCAATGGGAAACCTTCTTTCAAAAACAATGGAACGCTGGACGGATGGGATGGTCAGAGCCTTGAAAAAGGTACCCAAGGAACCATCACAGAGTCAACATCGCCCGTGTTCAATGGCGATACCTCGTTGAAGATGTCCCAGACCTATCTCCCCGACTACAAGGGACGATACCATGCCGAGGTTGGTGATATTCCTTTGCTACGTACTGTTGTACTGCGAACATATTGCCATATTAATTACTTAACAATTCACTCCTCAGGTATACAAGAAAAACGGCTACGTCCCCGGCGACAGCAAATTCTACGGCTTCGCGTTCCGCCTCGAAGAGAAATGGCAGTTCGACAAGCAGTCCTTCAACCTGGCCCAGTTCATCGCCGACTTCACGGGCGACTCCAAGGGGTGCGACGACTGGATGCCCAGCACCATGGTCTGGATGGTGGGCGACCAGCTCAAGACGCGCACCAAGACGGGCGACATCTGCAACCAAAAGACCACCAGCTTCGACGCCGGCAAGGTCAAGCCCGGCTTCTGGCACACCGTCGTGCTCGAGGCCGCCTGGCATGCCGATAACAAGGGCCTGCTGCGCATGTGGCTGGACGGCAACCCCGTGCTCAACAAGACGGGCGTCCCGACCACCATTGCCGACCCCAAGAAGAGGGCTTTTAGCTTCCGTGTGGGCCTGTATGCGAATGGGCGAGTTTTAGTCCCCTTTTACCGAAATCCAACTCTCAGGATGTCCAACCAAACAAAGTGCATAAAGCAAGAAGAGAAAGCTAACCTGAGACCTAAACAGATGGCACGATGACAAGAAGCTGGTCGGCAACCAGAAAATACGTCAAGTTTGGTACGACGAGATCGCCATGGGTGATAGTTACGAAGACGTCGAGCCTCAACCAGGCAAGAACGCAGTGCAAAAGACTGCTGCCGATGCTAAGAGGGACGGCGGTGTGGTGTACTTCTAGGTCCAATCCTGCCTTTGGGACAGGGGTTGGAGTTTTCCCCAAAGGACATGCAAGCATTTAAATGCGCCTGCTTACTTTACCTACCTGCTGTAACTTTTTAAACCTATATACCTGCTTTGTTTATTTATTTACATGTTATTTTCGTGCCTGTGTACTTGGTTATCTGACTACATGCCTACATATAACAAGGGACGAGAGTGGAATACAGGTGTTGGCCTTGGAAATCAAAAATCTACGCGCCTGTGTCATCTCTTTAACGCGGCAAACCTCTTTGCGAGGTCATCCACGTTGGGTATACCGTCTCTGATGTCGCCACTGGGCTTGCTTGCACCACCTGCCGTCGGCTTCTTGGCGAGGCCAGCGTCTACCATCTTCTTGCTTGGCTTGAGTTCCATCTTGTTGAGCGTGACCTTGGGCCGGATGTTTTCTGTAGATGGGCTAGGAGGGCTGACTTGGAGGGGCTGTACTGCCGACTTTGGCGGCGCGGCTTGGCTGAGTCCTGCCTTGTCTGCATCATCATCAGCAGCACCCTCGGCCTTTTGCGCCTGGCCACCACCACCACCACCACCACCGCCGCCGCCACCCTCACCCGCATCGTCAACAAACTTGGGCTCATCCTCCTCCTCCTCTTCCTCCGGCTCCACTCTCCGCGGCCAATTAACACCATAAGCCCTCGCAATCTCCTCGAGGTATCCCGCCACGAGCTCCTCGCGCGGCGGCGTGACGCTCAGCTTCTTGACCACCTTCTCCGACACCTTGCCGTCCGAGTTGTTGGTGGCGACCAGGACGAACTCCTTGCCAAATTTGTCACCCAGCAGCTGGCGTACGGCTTGTAGCTCCTTGATCTCGGTCTTGCCGGCGGCGTAGATGACGCTCTTGGCGGCCTCCTCGAGGCCCGGGTCGCAGGCGGGGGCGTCGAGCAGGCCGGCGCGCGCCAGGAGCAGCTCGCAGTACAGCTCGAGCATCTCGTACAGCTCCACCTGTATGTCGGACCGGATGATGTTCTCGACCCGGATGCGGGCCGAGTCAATCTTGCCCTGGTCCAGCAGCTGCGCCATGGCCCGCCGTTGGACCTTGGACGCCGCCTCGTCCCGCTGCTGGACCATGCGTAGCCTCGCGATGGACAGCTTCAGCTGCACCTTGATTTTGGTCTGTATTATAGGGAATAGGGTTTTTTTTTTTGAGGGTCAGTCTTTTTTTGGATGGGACAGGGTTGAAAGCTGATAAGGCATCAAGAGTGGAAATGCGGGCGGGGGCATTTGCTCACGATGATTGACGCGGACGGCGCCATAGTGATTGTCGTTGTAAAATAGAATTCGGATGTTGCAGTGATTATCTCAGAGAATTCAATACCCAGGACGATTGCTTTGGTGGTATGCGCAGATTGTAGCAGTTAATAAACAAGGTCAGTCGATCGGTCATTCAAACTGTCGCAGATGAGAGAGGCTTAGGTGAGGTGAGGTAACTTGAGTGTGGAATCCAGGGACAAGCTCCAGGCAGGTGACGACACTGTGGAGGGGTTCGCAGGACTATTTGAATGCGTGGATGGGGGAACCCGACTCCATTTTGACCCACCTTTACCCCAACTGAAAGCTGGAGCCAACCTGCAGCATGCGAGGCGCTTTCCGCTCGCGGAGTTGCTTCAATCGGCCATTTGATTATTTGTTGTTATTTTGTTACCATACCTACCGTAACGATTTCAATCATCAGCCATCGCACCTTTACTTTGCCAACACTCATAAAGTCGTACCCCCAAAGCAAAAAAAAAAAAAAAATTAAATTCAATCAATCATACAGCTGGCTCCATCCTAGTGAACATTCAGACGACACCCACTTAAGATAGACACCCTTCCACTCATTCAATCATGGCGGACAAAGATGGGAAGCAGTACAAATACCGCCAGGAGATCCAGCAGATGATGTACGTCTCTGGAGAGACTGGCGAACCCTCTGTCGAAACAACAGGCATGATCGAGGAGATTGTGCGCCAGCAGGTCATAGAGATCCTGCGAAACTGCACCGAGCTGGCCGCCCGTCGCGGCTCGCGCACCATCACCATCAACGACCTCATCTTCCAGATCCGCGAGGATGCCGCCAAGGTGTCCCGGTTGAGGACTTTCCTATCATGGAAGGACGTGCGCAAGAACGTCAAAGATTCCGACGACAAGGGTGCCGACGCTGACATCGGTGCCGGCGAGGACCCCGTGGGAGGCGTGGTTGCCGGTCCCGTCGACGACGCCGCCAAGAAGAACAAGAAGTCCAAGGTCGGCCTGCCGTGGGAGCCCTCATCTTTCTACAGCCAGGAGGTCCCCGAACGCGACGATGAGGAGGACGAAGAGGAGGAGGAGATGAACCACATCACCCTCCAACGTCTGCGGAAAGCCGACGAGCGCACCAAGGTCATGACGCGCGAGGAGTACGTCACGTGGTCCGAGTACCGACAGGCATCCTTCACCTACCGCAAGGGAAAGCGGTTCAGAGAGTGGGCCGGCTTCGGCATAGTCACGGACGGACGCCCTTCGGACGACATTGTCGACATTCTCGGCTTCTTGACCTTTGAGATGGTTCAGATGCTGACCGAAGAGGCCCTCAAGCTCAAGGAGCAGGAAGACTTGTGGAAGGAGCGCACGGGTGGCGGCGAGAAAACGAGCAAGCAGCCCAAGATCGCTGCTCATGGCCTCTTCCTGCCGCCTAGTGAGGGCCGAACCCCGGTCGAAGCTCGTCATGTTCAGGAGGCTTTCAGGCGCATGCAGGCCCGCCCCAAGAAGTCGCGTGCCATGCTCAACGGTACCCGGCTGGCACAGCACACGGCTCTCAAGCTGGTGAGTAGAAAACATTCACGCCCTTTGTCCCTCTATGGTAACTTGCTAACTCTGCTCATTTGTTTTTACCCAGTTCTAAATTATGTCTACATGGTTGTTGTTGCAGGCCTACTATCTTTGTTGGCACCTGCACACGGCGTTTCTTGGACTTTGGTTTCCGTTGCGCATTTTAAGTGGAATATTTGTAGCCAACATTCAAGTTGGCCTCGTTTTGACCAAGTGATTGGTGACTGTCGGCACCGCTGTTTGGAAAGGAGTCATACTACACACAAGTCACTATAAGCGTTGATGAACTTTTGGGAATAGGACCGATCTTTATTCTATGGTTGTTCGCATTACCCAATTATAATGCATCCTTTTTACATCCAGGATGATCCACGGTCTAGAACTAGTCTAAAACTTGATTCTTCAGCACAACTCCTGCAATGCAACCAACATATCATAACACATAATCTTTGGGATCTAGGCCAAGCCTCTTCGAGTACTCATCCAGCCTCGTCGATACACGCACACCATTCCACGTCTCGATTCCCTTGCTGTCGACTCCCAACGAAGGCATGCCAAGCTGCTCAATGGCGAAACTGGCAGCCACACTCGCCCATACCGCAGCATCCTCGACGGCCTTGCCGCGAGCAAGCGCAACCGTGAGCCCGCCCAGGAACGTATTACCACCTCCTGTAGGGTCGACGATCTTACCGGCGGCGGCATCCTCCGGCTGGAAGAAGGCGGGCAGCCAGCGGTCGACGCCTGGGTCGACTTCGGACTCGGCACCTTCGCCCTCGTCTTCCTTCTCCTCATCGTCGTCACGCGCTATCCGTCCGTCATCGTCTCGCATCATGCTCGAGAACAAGGCCTCAAAGTCGACACCGGCCTGCAAATCCCGGCCGTGAACTTTGACAACCTTTGCACCGTCGTCACCACCACCGCTCCCCTTCTTGTTCCCACCCCGCCTCCGCCTCGCCCCACCGCCGCCACGTGTGACAAAACACCCGCTCGGCCCGGCCCGGACCACCACGGCGACGCGGGCCATCGGCATGCTCTCCATCAGCTGGACGCAAGAGCGCTCGACCGCCTCGGTGTCGACCTCACCGTCTGGAGTCAACCCCGCACCGGGGCCAGAGTCGCCCATCAGGGACGCGAGTTCGGCGTGGTTGGGGCTGCAGACATCGACGAGCGGCAGCGTCTTGGTGACCTCGATCAGCTCCTCGACGGTGCACAGGTCCGGGACGGGCTCCCAGACGATCAAAGCGCGGCGGTAAGCATCACCCATGGCGGCGCGGCGGAGCCTCCGCAGCGACTCGACGACCTCGCGGCACCGTGCCGGGCCCGAGCATATGTGCACGGCGGCGGCGGCGAGCAGGGCCGGGTGGGAGGCAGCCAGGTCGTCGGGCGTCAGGCGCTTCTTGGGAGTGACGTAGCGGAAGGCGCGGCGGTCCGGATCGGAGGGGTCGTCGTACCCGTTCCAGCCGCGGGTGGTGAGGCGCGAGGGGTCGTCGCGCAGCAGGGCAGAGGTCTGCCAGCTGTCGATCTGCGACGTCACCTGCTGCGGGAAGTCGGAGCCGCGGTCGACGATCCACCCGACCCGCTTGGACTGCGTCGGGGCCGGCGACAGGAGCCGTGCGCCCAGTGCGGCGTAGGTCCCGGCGCCTCCTAGGACGTTGCGGACTGGCGGCTTGGGTGGTGCGTATTCAATGTCATCTGAGGTTGGGGAAGGAGCAGTGATGCTGGTTAGTCAGTTTGAGCGTGTTTTTTTTTAGAAGAGGGTGTGTGTCAGCTGATGGGTAAGAAAGTAGATAAGATGGAGAAAAACCAAACGAGAAATTGAAAAAAAGAACATCGGATCTTACCGATGATTAGCATTCCCAAAGTCACAAAATCAATCTTTTGATCGTCGGATATCGTCGACGCTATAAGCTGCCCCTCCTCCTCCCGCGACTGGTCATCTTTATCCACCATCTTTTTAGATACCGAATGCCAAACGTGTCTGCTGAGAACGGCACGACGTTGACAATACTTTGCGGGTATTCCCGGTGGTGGTTGCTAGCACTAAAAGGCGGATGCGTTGGGTTGCATTGACCAAACTGCAGCCTTTCACTTGCATGAGCCGAGCCACTCACTATATTATCTGATGCCTGTAGGCCAAAACTATCACATGGCATTCCAAGACACACACACAAGTCAGCAAAACGAGTACAGGTCAGCCCTGGTTGATATCGATAACTCACCTTGCTTTTTTTTCTCTTTTTTTTCTTTTGGCTGACAACCTCTAATTCTAGGGTTTGCTTGCCGGATTGCTGCATATACGTATGCTTACACCGTAAATTAGCAAACTAGGTAGACTAGCTGCTTAACTTTTTTTTTCTCTCTCCTTCATTTGTTTTGGGCGTCAGGCCAGTTTCGTTGAAAGAAACGCCACAATGCCTTATCAGTTCAGGTCCATTTTATGTTGGTGGGGGACGAACTGGTAACCCCTCCTATTTGATACAAAGCATTAGTACTGTACGATCAAGCAAAGAAAAATAAGTATTGGGTTCCTACTTATTACCCTCGCTTGAATCAGAAAACCCAAATTAATTGATGGTATATTTTCCGCATTCCGGAAAGTTCAGTGTACGGGCTCCGAGGGACAATGTAATCAATCCACCTCAGCGCCAGGATTATTACCATCGATTTGTCCGCGGGGAGCTTCCGGCTTTGAAGGCGAAAGGGCTCAGATATGTAAGTTGCCAAATTTGCACGAATAAGACCAACCTTTTGCCAGGCGTATCATCAGGTTGCGATGGGTACTTGCGCAAATAGTTTCACATAAAGTAGTATTAGTCCGCATAGTCACTATACTCAGTCTTGAGCATTTGGCAATAGATTCGGCTGCTCCTCAAGCAGCCCTCAAAACTGGCACTAAAATAAATATACAACAAGCTGTATCGCTCATGATGGTTTTCCCGATCAGACTCCCGCTGTTCGCCCCATGTAACCCAAAAGCCCCAAAGGTCCCTTGACCTTGACCATGTCCAACAAAGGAGATAGATGAATACCGGCCCTGCAGGCCGTTATGCTCTCCAACATTCTATCGCTAGCATTTGCTCTTTAGAATGCATATATATGTGTAATCGTAAGATGCCCCACTCAACTTTCCCCACGTTATTATATATACCCCCACAGCCTGCACTGTCGCCTCATCAGTAGAGAGACGGCCGCACCTTGGGCCCGCTGCTGCTACTCGACCCTGTCCGGACCCTCATGGAGACGCGGGTGAATAAGCTCGGGGGTTTCTTGTGGCCTGTGCTGCCGCTGCTGGTGCTTGCCTGATCCTCCGCCCCTTCGCCCTCCTTGAGCGTGCTGACTTCGATGTGGGACCTTGGAAAGATGCCCCATTTCCCCTTGGCATTCACGCCGGACCAGCACCAGTGGCCTGGGTGAACCCATCCGATGTCGGTGATGACCTCGCCCTTGTCGAACTTGAGCCATTCGCCTCTCTCCTTGCCCTTGACTGAAAACTTCCAGCGCGCCACCGCCCTCCTGTTGGAGATTATGCCACCCAATGCCATCTGTGATTTTGGTGGAGGCTCCAGCTTGACCGTGTCGGCGGGGAAGCAGGCGTGCACATTATCTGACCAACCCACCGCCCACTCGCCGCCATACTGTTCAGGAAACTCGACACCAAATATTCTCGTACCGACAGCAAACTGCAGTGGCGTCGCCCGGTCCGGTGGCATCTTCAGAGTGCCGTATGATTGCTTCACGGTCATGAGGGAGGTCGCAACAGGAAGAAGCTCGACCTGCATTGCCAAACTCTTATCCTCTGACAGCTTGGACAGTTTCGGTGGGTTGGGAAGGTGGAGGTCATAGTTGTCCTGGAAAACGGCCGGCACCTCGACATCCTCAATGACAATTAATCCCGGGATTGATGGGAGTGGTCGCGCGTGGCGTGCAATGTGCGCAAAGAGCTGCTTCTGTGAGAAGAACACTGTCGCATCTGTCTCCTCTGTTGTACGGCCTAGCTGCTCACAAAAAATGCAGGCATACACTTGATCGTCGACGCTTTTTGCCGGCATGTGACTTTTGGCCAAGAACCGAAGCCTAAAGCCCACTCCGCTTGCCTTTGACACGAGTTTCGCTTTTGCTGCCCATGCTGTCAGATTTGAGTTGCCACTTTCGCGGGTTTTATGAAGATGGACTTACGAAGACCTTTTCGGTCTGCCTCCACTTCCTCCCAGTCCAGTTCGTATAGACATGTTTTGCATTTAGAAGCCAGGATCGAGCTGCCACCAAAGTTCTGCCATGTATTAGCCCTGGTTAAACAAGAATTTGGAGTGACAATTTACCTTAGGAAACCTTACTAATTTCTTGACTTGCCTGAAGCCATCGTGGCCAGCAAGGTTGTCCTTCGCACCCTCACAAAAGCCCCTCATTCGGTGGAATGAGCTTTGGGACCCAATGGAGCAATCTGGTATCCGGCTCGGCTGTAGGATGAGCGTCCGTTGTGTCTTTTCGGTTTCCACAGGTATCAGGCTAGAATCAACCTCGGCTGGCTCGGATACTTGACTCTCGTCCTGTGAGGATACCTCTGAAGGGTCTCGTTCTGAAAGAGGACTAAGCGGTGGGACAGTCGGTGGGACGAAGTAGCCTTCCGGGGGTATAGCTAATATTGGTGTCCTAAAGGAAGGCGTTAGAGGGCTAACGGGCTCGCCGGCCGAATCCCTCCTCTCGATGACATAGCTAGACTGCGATTCTGCAACCGAGCTGTCCCTGGAGTGTCGCAACGAACTCTTGCCCGCATCGGAAGAGAGAGACGAGAGCAAAGATCTGTTTGTGGAAGTGGCCGTCGGGGATGAAACAGTCATGTCGCTCGAATCTCCACTACAGCAGCACCCAGGGCTTTCTGCCGTAGTCTTGATCATCCTGAGGGGCAGTGGCATAGCTGAGCTACGGCAGTTTTCCTCTTCAGTTCGATGCTCGGGGCCTTCAGGGTGGGTGGACGGACTTGGAAGAGGTTGTTCGACAGCACCGGTGCAAATGCCAGAGCTCCCAGAAGGACTTATGTGAAGGCTAGGAATAGGCTCGTCCAGGCTGAACTCTGTGTTGAGCGTGATTGCGTGGCCATTTAAGCTTCGAGATGCGACTCTCCAGGGACTCCTGACTGGACATGGTGGCGGCTCTACAGGACGGGGAGCCGTATCCCTAAATCCAAAGTCGAACTCCATATCTGTCAAAGGGGTCGCGTTGAATCCCATAGAGGCCACTTGATCGGTGGTTGGTGTGGCCAGATGACCGGCAGCGTTTTCCGTCAGCGGCGATGTTGGTTCCAGCCGCATGCGCATCAATATGTCCACAACCCTGGGTGCGCAGATACGTGACAGACTCCGGAGCTCCGTGAACCTATCTTCGTCGAAACCATCGGGCTCAATGAAGTCGTCAAACTCCCATAGCAGATCGCTGAGTTCTGAACGGTATTCGGCGATTTCGTCTGCCAGAATGTCAGCGGCCTTGAACTATATCGGGTGGATGAGACAAACAGTCATTGCTGGGGTGTCATTCCCTATACATATGTCCTAGGCAGACAAACGATAGGGCAGATAATGCAGGGAATCAGCAAAACCAGCTGCCATCAGCTAGGTGCTACTCACCGTTTTCCCTGAGAGCATCAATAAAGATGTCCCCTTGATTGGCGAGCAATTTGTCGCATAAAGGCTCGATTTTCTTGACGGCACGGTCTCCCTCTCGCAGCAGGGCATTCGCAGCCTTGGTCATCGAGACCTTGATGTCGGAATTTTCGGCGCCTCTGGCATTTTCCAATGCCGTCGTCCCCTTGGTCACAATCTCCCTAAAGGGTGAGAGGACAAGTTCTTTGGCAGCTTCTTCCATGTTGGCTGTTGATTTTGCGTGGCCAAGATGTTATGAATCTATCAGTCTGTCTGTTGGTCCCATTTTATTTCCCTCTTGGGATGAGGTGATTGAGCATATGAGCTCTTCCCTCTTCGAGGTAAGCCCAGCTTTTTGGTGGCTGTGGTCAATTCGTCGACATGAGAAAGAGAGGTCAGGTGCGGCTTCTCTGGGTCGCGCAGTAGGGATCTCTAGGTATCTTTTAAATGCACTTTAGCTCTAGGTTAGGAGTTAAGACTCGGAGGGAAATAAAGCTAAAAAGAGAAGGGCAAAAAAGGAGATTTTGACTGGTGATCGTTTTTTGTTTTTTTTTTTTTGTTTTGCGGCCTTGGAAAAAGCGTTGAAAATGCAGTGTGGGGTAACAAAGGGACCTAGGCAAGGATTCAATGCAGCCAAGAACTTGCGCTATTATGCACTACCTCCGCATCTACGACCCCAAGACCTTCTTCTGCAACCGAAGCCGCAAAAGGTTGCAACGTCAAAGGTTCGGCAAAGGCGTCTCTGGTGCTACTGCGGTAAAGTGGGAGTATGACATGCAAGACTGCCGGAGATGTAGGGGGGAATTGGCAGGACTATAACCAAAAAGCATGTCAGCTGAGCGACGCACACCCTGGACCTACTGTATGTTTAAAAGATGAAGTTGGTGGGGAGACAGCCCGGCCAATCCCAGTTAGGCAGGTCCACTGTCATGGTGCTTCCGGGGGGGGGGGTGATTGTTTGTGGTATGGAGTCGGGTACTTACTGTATTGCCCAGTGACAGTAATTTGTGCAGTAGCTAAGGCAGGCAGTAGGGCCAAAATGTCCAAACCAGCCCAGGGTGAGCTCGAAACCTCGGCCCTAGCGTTGCTGACGAAACCTTCAGCACGCCGAAAACCATGACACAAAGCGTCGATGACCGCAGCTGAGGCTGACGTTGGGAAACTATATCTTTTCTTCGCTTTGGTTATCCAAGCATAGAGTACGCAATGTGTTCTATGTGTAATCTGTACCGGTAACGCTGGTGCTGGTGTTGGTGCCGCTGTTGACCTAAACACATGCAGAACAGGTCAAGTTGGTCGTGCGACTTTAAACGAAAGCCCAGCCCAGCCCATCTGTTCATTAGTCGTACATGTGATTTGTGATCATCGACTTGAAAGCTGTCGTAAGAATAGGATTAAAAAAAACCTGACCAGGGCTGCCATTCTAAGCAGCTAAAGCACGTTGGATCCGAACCGATCGCCCAGCTAGTTATCTGCATCCTGGTTTGTATGTAGGCAAGGTTGTTCAATTCAGAATAGGGTAATCTGGGCAGGCGGTGCGATAGACAAGGCCAGAGATGCAAGCGCTAACAAGAATAGGCGAGCTAAATAATGTGGCGAACAGAGAGATAATGGATATTAGAGCTAGCACGCGAGCTAGGCGCTACAGCTGTCTTCCCCGCAGTCCGTTTCGCTACCACAATTGGTGGGAAAGGGTACACTTTTGTGG
This sequence comes from Pyricularia sp. CBS 133598, assembly GCA_004337975.1. Taxonomy (NCBI): domain Eukaryota; kingdom Fungi; phylum Ascomycota; class Sordariomycetes; order Magnaporthales; family Pyriculariaceae; genus Pyricularia; species Pyricularia sp. CBS 133598. Next base: position 2,380,572 of record RRCJ01000004.1, read on the forward strand.
GTTGACTCGAGATTGATTCCATGTCCGGCTCGGATCCCGGCGGAGAGGTCAAGATATTCCATTCCTGGTGGGGATTTGCAGCTTGACAGCTACTCTTTGCGCTTTTGGGTATCAAAGAATTCCCCCATTTTACATACTTTGACAGGTAACGTTTCCGTGTTTCCGAAAGGCAATCCAAGGAACTGTACAGTATATAATCATAGGTACGTACCCACTTACTTGCTCGACTTTCGTTCCCTTGTTATTCTACCTTGTTGTTATTTGAGGCTCTTGATATGGTCGGGTTAAAGCCGATTCGATTCAAAATGCAGCAGCACAACCGTAAATAAGTAAATAAGCAAAATTGGCAAACAACCAATGGGCAAATAGTAATTCAAATAGGAAGACTAGGTCTACTATTGGTAGGCCACAAAAACACTAGCGTCTGATTCATGAAGGCCAATCAGAGACAAAAGGGCGCCTATAGCAAGGGCTTATACTTCGGCAAACCCGGTGTTCATAATGAGAGTACGAAGTAACAAGACATTGTGAGCAGGGTAAGGACAAGCAAGAAGACATCTGATTTGGCGGTCGAAATTTCTCACTCTGGCCAAGAGGTTGCAAAGTGGATCCCATGCATCTACCCGACCTGACACACTCTTCTAGCCACGGCTAGCGCGTCTCCAAGATTGACAAGGCAGTCGTCTTTTCATTGGCGATATAATGACATACCTACTTCGTAGATAGGTGCTCATAACTCATGTCTTATTAATTCTTGGTCTTGCCATAAAGGCACAGGAATAGCCGTCGAGATTAAAGTCCATCCCCAGAGTGAGATAATCCGGGGCCAATCCAACACTGAGTAGTAGAGGTAGTATTGTGTCCAATTTCTTGGTTGTCTTCGGGTTTCCCCGCACTTTAAAGACCTCGAGAACCCCAACAGTGCCCCGATCACTTACGTATCGTCTTTGTCGCATTATGGGCCGACTCAACCTATAGTTGAAAGTTAGCGCACACCATTACTAGAAACAAGTCATGTGGCGAGTACTTTGAAGCCAAGACAGCAGCGAACCTCTGAGATCAAGCGACGCCCAACTTCAATCGTCTCACCTGCTCCTCTTTGACGAAGCCAGAAGCTGGGAGGTCAAATTTTGTTAGCAATTCGAGCCACGTAGAGTAGATTGAGACAACTTGAGGTGTGACGGTGGTACTTGCCTTTCTTCGGCAGATCCATGGCCCTTGGTTGATGCGATCCTGGCCTCCTCCTCAAGAGAGTCACGCGTAATTTTCTCACTCCCGCTAAGTACCGCTGTAGCCGCTTTCTCGGCTTCATTGTGGCCCAAAGTGTCATCCAGCAGTCGCTTCCTCAATGCAAACCTTTCTGCACGTTCCTTCTGAAGGCCTGGGCTGTCGAGCTTTTCCACGACGTATCGGACTGCCAGTTGGACCACAAGGTAGACATGCTCCGCGACGAATATGCTTAGAAGCAGCGCCCAGCCACTCAAGTTTGAGGGGCGCCCATCAGGGCCTTGTCGGTCGTTACCGCTGCTGAAGAGGTACACTACTGCCGCGCTCGTCAGACTTCCCAGCCACGATAGGAATCCCAGAGAAGTCAACCAAGGGCCTATTGTATCGTTTCGCCACGGAATAGGTCTCTGTGAGCCGATTGCAATTTTCATGGCGTCCGACCTGGCCTCTACCCAGTTATTGACCAGGAACGAACATGCGGTCAGTGGGAAAGCAACAGAAAACAGTGATAGATATCCAAACTGAACCACCACTATAGACAAGAAAGATATTTGTGTCAGTGAGATATAGTGACTTCCAAAAAGTAAGGAGAAATACTTACTTTCTCGGTAGTCAATGGTCACATCATACACCTCCAACATGGCCTCATCCCGAACTCTTCCCAAGAAAGCTGCTTCTTCGGGAGTATCTTGATGGTGAACGGTTCCGCTGTGGTGAATACCATCCTGCACCTTTTCAACTGCCTTGAACACCTTGCGCTTGAAATACGGCACAAAGACTTCCAGGAGCAAGTTGACGATTTGCGCAGTGACCGTAAAGTAGAACATCTGTTTAGAGAATCGATCCGGGTTGACGTGAAACTCCTTGGTCTTAATACCCTTACCCTCCTTGGTGAGCTTGCGAGCAGTGACCTGGAAGACGTCAAGATGTGGAGCCAGAACCTTCCCGAATGGAATATAAACAAAAGCAGTGAGAAAGAGAGGCATATATGACGTAATGAAGTTGATAACGAAGATCTTCTGGACAAAAGATGCGTGATGCGCTGCCTCATTTTCATAGTTCTCTAGAGCGGTTAGTTTGTCCGCCAAGCTGGTGAGAAGCGCAGTCAATGCCGGCATGAAAATCGTCAATAGAACCGTTGGCAGGAATGTCAGGTACTGCTTGAAAGGCCCATTGTAAACTTCGGTGATGAATATTTCGATGGCGAAGCACGAAAAGATCAAGCTGCCAAGAACGCCCATGCACGCAATGGCAAACGGGACCTGTAGAAGCTGCCTGGAGAGCCTTTTCAACGGGGGAAAGACTTTGATGATTTCGCCCGTGACTGGGTCTTGAGCTTCGCTCTCGTGCTGGAACTGAGGCCGTGGTTGCTGGATCTTAGAGACGCCTCTAACGCCCCACTGCACGGCCAGATCAACCTCCTTCTTCTTCCAGTACTCGAAAAACACCACAGACCACAGACAGTTTACCAAAGCATATACCCAGGAGAATTTTCCGAGAACTAGCCAGGCAGCAAATCCAAAGGCGGCGGGAAAGACGAGAAACTTGAAGTAGGACTGCAGAAAGGCAAAGTAAAAGGCAACGTTCTCGCCAAACTTGTCGCGAATCTCGTTGAGGTCTTCGTCGTCTAAGACGTACTTGGTGCTCCATCGCTTGATCCAATCCCTGTTGAACTTGTGATCGTGAAGGGGGAAGATGGACGCAACATGTTTCCACTGACCACTGCGTGGCGTGATACCCGCGCCGCCCTCATTCTTGGGCTTGCAGATGAGCATATAAGCTAGTCTCAGTCGCTCTGCCTCAGAGACTGGCTCCTCTTCAAAGTGGTTTGTCAAGTCCTGTTTGTTGGGCGCGGAAGCGCGAACACCATAGAGCCAGTCTTGCAAGCGGTGTCGGTAGACTTGTGCATGGAGCAGCTTGTCCGACGTAATCTTGAGGAAGATTAACAGTGATGATTTTCCTCCATGACGGACCTCTGTCGCAAAGCCTACTGCAGCCAGGGCCTTGACGAGCTGGATAAATGTCGCCTCCGCCTCAGCCCTCTCGGCTTCGCTTGATGGGATGTGGTAGTCCACGACATAGTCAACGCTGTCGTTTGGTCAGTATTTTTTTTTTTTTTTGCAAACGAAAGCAGCTAGTCAAATTGAGGGCTCAACCTGCATACCCGAAGTTTTCATTGAGCTCAGGTCGACTGGCACTATCAGACCCGTATAGGGTCTTTAATGTCGCCATCCTTGGCTCTTGGTATTGAGCAGTGGGGCACGAGGTTTGTGTGGGAAAAGTTGAGATGTGTCGATCGGACGAGGCGAAGATTACAGGAGGAGAGATTAGTGGTAAGGTTGGCTAAGCTCCAAAATATGGCATCCAATACTATTCTACTCGAGTAAGGCAGTGAAAAGCAAAGGGGGTTAGTTGGTTTTGTAGGTATGATTGTGGACAATGAGGTGTCATGGATGTCAAGCTTTCGAATTGCACCTCAACTTGCTAAGCTCCAGAAATTGATGATGAGCAACGTCACCATACCGCGCTTTTCCCTGTCTGGCAGCGACAGATCAGGGATACCCTAGTCATAACATCGCGCTAACTACCCCACCTTGCAGGGTTGGATCACGAACCGACGAAGGAACCGTTGGTAAGGATTAATCGATTGATGATTGAAGGAAACAACAGGAAAGTTTTCCTTCCAATATTCGGCGGAGCTTTATACTCAATATCTGAGTGTATTTAAAGGCAGGCTCGTCTTCGGATTGATTCCAAAGCCCTCGGGGTCGAGGGATTAGCCGCTTACTGGGTTGGAAAATCATATATCTGCCAACTTTGTTACTCATAATAGATGGCTGGATGAGCTGGTACAACCGTGGGAAAATGTTGCGATGTATTTACCTTGGGCGGGTTGGGCTTAACTAACAAACATTCAACTCTATTCCTTAGCAATCAATCCCGACCCGCATTATGGTGACTTTTTGTGCGTCGAATCGACTACCAGTCTCCTGAACACGCAACCACGGACGAGCATTCACCCTACTTTACCTTCGAACATTAATGACTTGGACAACAGACAGGCAAGTTGGAGGATAAATACAAGAATATGTACCTGGGTGATAGGAGACCCGGTTTAAACCCAAGGACAACTCTACCAGCACCAGAACTTGTGTCATTAATATATATATATATATATATATATATATTAATATATATATATATATATATATATATATATATATATATATATATGTGTGTGTATAAAGCTCAAACCTCAGATTACTATTTGAAACTATTCTAGACCTAGAATAGTTCCAATAGTAACTGATGGCATTGAATTGCCGAGTTGCGGCGTCAGCGTGGGTGTCTGTGCCAGAAAGCTTGCAGGGGTTTCAGGCCGTCCGAGAGACCCAGTAGCTTAATTCCGCACACCCGTTAATTATGACATCAAGCACCATCAAAAATACGAACGACGTTTGAAACCCCCAATTTTCTTCAGCAGCTCCTCCTTGCTATCTCAAGCTATCTGTCTACCTATCATTCCCCAACTGTTAATTATACCCACACCTTTCTGACTTGCAACGAGACACCTGTCTGTATATCGTCCGCAATGGGGGTGCTGTCACGCATCGGCCTCCGACGGGCCAACCAGTGGGAGGCCCCCACGCTCTTGGACAAGCTTCTTGACGGGCCTCTGCACTACCTGGTTGCCGTCATCTATGGCGTCTTGGTGTGGCTCCGAGGCCGCCCATTCGCCCCGCCGTCCAGCCGGCAGCGTGTGCGGGTGGTTTGCATATCGGACACCCATGACCAAACCGTCGACACCATCCCAGACGGCGACCTGCTCATACACGCTGGGGATCTCACAAATGCAGGCACCGTCAAGGACATCCAGCGGCAGATTGACTGGCTTGCATCTCAGCCTCACCAGCACAAGGTTATGATTGCTGGTAAGAGAGAAGCCGATTGGTGACATATATGATCAGCAGAGGCCTTCGCTGACATATTTTCCAGGAAATCATGATACCTGGCTGGATCCGGTCTCCCGAAAGACTCTGATCAACAAGACGGCAGAGGACCCTTCGGCCGTCCCGGACTTCAAAGGAATTCACTATTTAGAAGACAACTCGGTCCAGCTGGTGTTCAAGCCCAGCGGTTGCACTCTCAACGTATACGGCTCACCGCACATCCCGCGTTGCGGCGGGAGTGACTTTGCCTTTCAGTACATGAGGCATGACTCTCCGTGGGCTAACAAAATCCCCAAGGCAACCGACATATTGGTCACGCATACACCGCCGGTAAGGAACTACCACCCAACCGTGTCTTGGTAATGATTCTTTTGAGCTCTAGAGGTATAAGAGGGACTGACCGAGCCACCATAAACATCCAGCAACACCATCTTGACCTTGGACTAGGCTGCAGCGGACTACTCAAAGAAATATGGCGCGTCAAACCCCGCCTGCACGTCTTCGGCCACGTCCACACTGCCGCCGGCCGCCAGGCGGTCTACTTTGACGATTGCCAGCGCGCCTTTGAGAGCCTCATGGCCAGGCCGAGGAGAGGCGTGTTTCGGGATCTGATGCTGCCGCACGCAGGCTGGATCGACGCATGCAAGGTGGTCCTGTACGGCCTCAACGCGGTACTTTTCAAGTGGCTAATGCAGGGGCCTGGTCCCAACCACGGAGGTCTGATGGTGAATGCCGCCCAAATGTATCGCAATACTGGAAAGCTGGGAAACCGGCCGCAGGTTGTGGATATGTGATGCTCTAGGCCTGACCACAGATTGTGTTACCATAAAAGCAGCCATGCTCAGCATAACGGGCCTCGTTTGTTGAAGGAATGGGCTCGCAGGATTGCGCTTTAATTTTGGCTCTAGCAACGCCACTGTTAATCAATAGATGCTCAAAAATATACTGTATTACTTATTACCACGGCGATATGTTGTGGAGGAAGCTCTATTAAACCTGGGTATAAATCGTACATCAACTCAGTATTGACCTACTGGGAACAAGCCAGCTTGCTTACCATTCCAAGTGTTCAATAGGCTGTAATAAATATAGTTCCAAGCATGATCATGCCGCGTTTAGTTTTGAACGCGCGGTAGGAATTACGGATTTTTATACAAGGTATTGGTATTTAGTTGGGCCCCCGTTTTATAATCTCGTCAACGAGGCGTAGAGTCCCGATAACGCGAACCTATATTTACACCGTAACAGATAACCCGAAACCCAACTCCATCAAACGCCTCTGCATGCATATTCTGGTCGCATCAATGGGTTCTAGATCCTACCATCCCATTCCGCACACCCAACTCACGTCCTATATATCAAAACAAATACCCCCCTCCCAACTGATCACTTGGCTGATTACACCATGATCCTGCGCAGCCCCTCGGTGCCTCCGAGGACCCGCCTGCCCGTCACGGCACACCTACCTGCGCCGCTCTCCCACCTTCCAGCCCTGCCGATCGCCATGAAGGCTTCCTGCTTTGGATGCTCGCCCGCGACCCACTTGTGTATGCAGACGTAGCAGTACACAATTCCAGTCTGACAGGCCGTCGCGGTCGTGATGTCGTCGCCGCAGATTGGACACAAGTCCATATCGGCCGGTGGCGGCACCGTCAGGATGGGCAGTAAAGACGTCGTTGCGATGGGCGCATCCTCGGCCCGCGGCTCCTGGGTGTCTTCTTCGTCTTCGTCTTCGTCCGTCCTCTTCTTCTCGTCCGCTCGCGCCGAAGCGCCAGGAGCCGAGGACACCGTTCCGCCCATCGCCTCCTTGAGATTCTGGCGACCCGGCGCTCCAAGTCCCGTGACGATGGGTGGCGGCAACTCAATGCCCTCAGCCGCTCGGCGAGACAGCTGCTTGGCAAAGTCGGATGCATACCACCACTCGAGGAACTTGAGCAGTATGATGCTAGTTGGCAGGGCCAGGGACAGGCCCGAGAGGACTTTGGATGTCAATCCGGCCGGCGAGAGCAACGACCTCGGACCCGGAGGATGACCCTCCACCGGCCCTGCCTCTCCCTTCTCCAGGGCCTCAATAGCCCGGTAGTCGGCCGCGTTCATGCGGCGGATGCGCGTGCCCGCCAGCCATAACAGCGGGCTATGGAACCGGCTGTTGTCAAACAAGTAAGCCAGGCTGAAGGCTAGCGTGGCAAAGTGGTAGCCTGCATTGAGACTCGGGTAGATGCGGCGGAGGAACCACCTATAGTAGAAGTCGAGCTTCTCGCGCAGCGGCGCGCCCGGCAGCGGGGGCTGGTTGTAGGCGGAGCCGAGGAGCGTAGCTCGGGGCGCGTCGATCTCGTGGGCCTCGTCCAGCCGCCGCTTGACGTAGGGGAACAGGACCAGCACGGCAAGGTTCTTCCATATGTCCGAGGTTTTGAGGCGCAGGGTCTCGCGGACGATGGTCGGGGCGGCCGAAGAGGCACGGGGCAGATCGGAGGCGGAGACTGTCGAGGCGCGCTCGCGCTTGAGGCCGTAAAAGTGCTCGGTGAAGGAGCCTCCGCGGGTGCGAAGGTAGTAGCGCTCGACTACGAGAGCGGCGAGGGCGTATATCTCATCGAATGAGTTGAGAGCGCGCAATAGGTAGCGCGGATAACGTTGAGTCGCGACGGTTAAGAGGTAGCGGATCGTCGGTGGCAGCAAGCCGGCGAGCTGTTGCTCCGAGAGCAGTTCGAACAGTGACGGCTTACCCTCATCGAAAGGGTTGCCGCGAAGGGCGCTGACATACTCCATGGTTGCAGCGCATGGGTGGGCCGACCATTAACGGACCATGTAGCGACGCAAAGAAATGGGCGATCACTCGGATATTTATTGTGTTGCTTGGATTTGATGGGCTTTGATGTGGATGAGTCGAGTTGGTCCCCAATTTGGGGTTGGGTTGTTGCCGATTGGAGCTCCAGTGGGTTGATTGTCTGTGGTGGTGTATGCCGACAGCGCAGTGGAGTTGAGCCGAGGTTCAAACTCCGGGGAAGGGGTGGTCGCTTGGGCTGGGCCCACCCGCCCTTGCCGCCGTCCAACTCTCTTACTCTTGTACAAAGGGAGTACGTATACTCCGCAATTACCACGTCGGATGTCGACACTTAGTTCTACCCATAGCACTAGAACTAGAACCAGAGTTCTAGTAGGCATTTTGGGAGCAATTTTCACTCGACAAGAGATATGTAAACGTGCCCCATTACCAACTCTCATAGAATCCGTTTTAACCTGAAACCTTTCTCCGAAAGACCAAAAGACGACATACAGTACAAAAAAAAAAAAAAAAAAAAGACCAAGAACAAAATGGCGCTCCAGTGCAAGGTAGACAAGGAGTGTATGGAAACCGTACAAAGTGTCATAGATGCGTACCTAAGCATTGGCGATGGCGTGAGTCTCTCAAAACAATCTTATTACCTGGCACTGCTGGTTATCCTGTAAAACAAGGTAACAAAAAAACAAAAAGAAGCAAATTGTTGACCATCAACTTCAGGACTTCATCTCTATTTTCAGGGGTGAACACTTCAAGCTCGCCGCCGCCGCAAAGGGCCCCGAGGCGAGTCCAAGGAGCGAAGGTCTAGCCATGGCGACTTTCAGCTACACCGTCCAGAAGCAACACTGCAACAGACTCGGCAACTTGCACGGTGGCGCCGCAGCCACCTTGTTCGATTACTGCACAACGAGTAAGCCTCATTCTCAAAGACATATCCAATGCATAAGCGGGTTCCCTGTAAGCTATCCAAAGAGAACCGCGATGCTAAAAGAAATATGACCAGTGCCCCTGTGCTTGATCGCCAAGCCCGGCTTCTGGTCCATGCTGGGAGTGAGCCGCAACTTGTCAGTCACTTACCTGCGACCCATCCCGCTCGGCCAAGCCATCTTTATCGAGTGCGACGTCATCGCAGCTGGTGGGCGCCTATGCGCACTCAGAGGCACCATGAGGAGGGCTGAGGATGGGGTCGTGATGGCAACATGCGAGCACGAGAAGGCAAGCATTGAGCATCTGGCTGGCAGCAAGATGTAGACATGGAACGTGACGTATCGTGCTTCGGGTTTCAAGGGGGTATATTAGAACTGGAACTAGAACTAGACTAGAAGCCGCCTCTAAAAAGGCCTAGACTAGACTACATCTAGTCTAGTTCTAGAAGAAAGACACTGATTTCCTGGCCAGTAAGACCTAGGTCTAGTGTTGAATTGCATCAACAAGAAAACCATAACCGGCCATATATCGCCCGGGGAATCCATGCATACCAGTCGGATATTACCCCGCAGCCCTCGCATATTTATGGGAGGAGCAAATATTAACACGGATATGGCCATGGAGCTGGTACTCCCTGGATTCCCACTGGCAGGCTACATAACAAAACGCTCAGTCATCCGTCTCGCTCCCAGTAATGCTGTGGTCGTCAATAATGATTTCTTCCGTTTCAACCCCATCAGGCACTGGACCGTTGCCGCTTGCGTCAAACCATGGGAGTACATCGCTGGGGCTGAACTTGTCGTCGTTGACCTGCGGGTCTCTGTCGCTGATTTTCCAAAATGCCGATGGTCCTACTGGCCCGGTAGGGTCTTTTTGTCGATAGATACGGCAAAGGTCAGTTATTTTGCAAGAGAACAAGAAAAAAAAACAAAAAGAAAACAGCGAATGTTTTTGTGCCTTACCGTGATTCACATCAAACCAATTTCCAACGATACATTTGGCAGACTTTGGCCCTCCAATCTGGATCCCCTCGCTGCTCCATCGTTCCTGGCCGGCAAAAACAGAAATTGTAGTCCACCTGACCTCACCATCCGGGGTGAGCCGAACCTTGCCTTTGATCGTGGAACTGAGGTTTTGACTGCCGAACCCGTGAAGCAGCTCCGTGAAGCCGGCAAAGTGCACAACGACAGCGTCGGGTCCCTTATCCTCGTCACGGCCCTTGGGCTTCTCAATCTTAGTGACGTGAATCTTCATCATCATCAACCTCGCCGCCTCCCCAACCGAGACGATAGGTCGCGGCATGTCGTTGGTCACGAGCTCGCCCGTGTGCTCGATGACGCCGTTGTGAAAGTTGAAGTTGAAAAAGTCGCCATAGTCGAGGAAGCAAATCACGCGGAGGTACGTGCCAGAAACGCCAAACGGATCGTCCTTGTCCAGATCATCATCGGCGGGACACGTGAGCGGCATCGGGATGTAGCTGTTCCTCCAGGCTCCGTCAAAAGGTCTGTTCCAACAGACGTCAAAAAGTAGATGCTCTTCCTCGAGCCCCATCCTGGAGATTCCGTGCTTGATGACTATCATAATCGCCTCCAAGCGCTCCCAGTCAACCCGTCCGCTGTCATCGGCCAGGAACGGACCCCAAGTGACGTGTGGGTGGAAATCCCTCAGGTCATAAACCTTGGCGAGCGCATATGCAAATATGCCGTGCTGCTCGGTCGCCTCAGATGCCTGGTCCGTGGAGGTGTCCTCGGGGCCTTTTTTACTTATCATAGTCATGTCGAGCTGCGGTACGCCATAGAGGCATTGCAGCTTGGCGGACATTTGATGCTCTGGTTTTGGTGGCCGCTCAAAGTATTTCCCCTTTCCACGGGCCCGCTGCCAAATGAAAGATTGGCACAGGAACGCTCGCCTGGCCGACTCATCGTCGAAGATTTGAGCCAAGAGAGCCGTGTTCCGCGACGGAGAGAAAGTGACTGCGTTGCGCGTTCGTTTTACATTGGTCCGACCATTACATGAGGATCTCTTAAGAAGCCTCACGACCACATCATGAACGAAACGAAGCTCGGGAGCCTTGAAGTGTGTTAGTAGGAGGCATTTGGACCAAGCAATTCATTAAGTGATTGGCGATCTTGCATGTCGTTGTTTTTGGCATATACATGCACGTATACAGACAGACACGCAGGCATATATGAACGCTTATCAGCCAAAGGATTGAGGAATCTTTTTACCTTTTCGCTCCATTCTTTGTTGCAGACGCGGGTGAGCCTCACGTAGTCTTGAAGCTCCTGTTGCCAGTCGAGGTCGGCACCGGCAGTAGACTCTGTGGGATCGTCCTAGATTAGGAGAGATACGGTAGGTTAATGACGACCATCCTCGTTTAAACTTTACTTTCTTTGTGACCTTTCCATCCCTGAGCCAGACTAGAACTAGAGAGAAGCAAAGACTGCGCGGGAGCCCTTACAAGTAATCTGAGATATATGTCTCGACATAGTGGCCCGTTGTTTAGCACGAAGTTGTTCAGGTGTTTGTTCGTCCTCGACACCCGGGCGAGATCCCTTGGGCGCACAAAGCACAGCACATTGTGCAGGATCTCAGGCGGAAGTGTTGTTAAACCGGGTCGCTGTGTTTCCGGCTCAAGGATCATCTTGTTTTTTTTGTCTTTTTTGTCGGTAACTTTGGCAGTGAACAATGACAGTACCCGTCATTGAAGAGGAAGCTAGCCGCGGCTTGGGATTCTGCGAGTCAAATAAGCATTCATCAGTCTTGACCCCACCACCCCCGGACTTTAGCCCCCTTCGGTCCTAAAAGCCGTCCTTCTCCTATCTTAGTTACTATTCTAGAAATAGTAGATAATTGACAAAGAAATCGCGTTTTTGCACTGCACAGTGAAACAAAGATCGGAAAATCGATAGCGATCTCAAAGATGCTGCTTTTCTGAAAAAAGAAAAGAAAAAACTGACTGAGTTGGTTCCAGGAATATATCGCGAAAGAAGGGACCTGCCTGTCTGCCTGCCTGAATAACCACGACCACCCCTCCCTCCAGCTGTCATGTTGTCATGTCCCTAGGCAGTTTGATAGCACTTACGGTTAGTTGAACGACGATCATGAATCGGTCCTCGTCTCCATCCCTGCGATGTTCTTCTCATTAAAATATCCTGGCAAACAAACCCAACAAACATAGCATTTATCGGCCTCTATGCATGTACATAGGCAAGTGCCTGGTAGATTGGTAGTCTGGCCCTTGCTAGAAAAAACAAGACTGTCGGTAAATAGTGGTATATCTATGTAATATGAGTACAAAGTGGTTGGTAGCATCTTTCTTTCTAGTATACACAGAGCACGAGGAGCTGCATGTGTCCAGCCGTAAGTAGCGTAAACACCTCATATGAGCCCCTCTTTTAGTTGTTGTACAGAGCGACTTTGGGCAGTCGCACGAGTATTACATATTGTTGACCTGCAAAAGACCGGCTGCTGGTTCCTTTTCTCAATCAGTAGCTTGTACTAGCGGTGTGCTTAACCTGATCCAGAGCCCGATTGCTTTTTGGGCTCATCTTTTTCCGAAGACTTGTTACTCTCTCCTGAAGGCGTTTCGGACGAGCTTTCGGGTTTGCGGTGGGCTGGGTGGTTGGTAAGGTTGTGCCATATCGACTTCAAGAATCCTTCGTTCTGGTGGGAGTCCGCATCTGGAGTCGAGCCGGATGTTTCGGAACTACCTCAATGTTAGCAAAGAAAATCGACAGCCAGAGCACTGTGTGGATTAAACACCACTCGATGCCCCGTGAAAGGCCAGGATCGGAGCTCCTTACCCAGGCATCTTAAAGTTCATGATGCGCTTGGCTGTCTTGTCACCCATGTCTTCGGCCAGCATCTCGACGATAGTCCTCTGGTTGGCCGAGAGGTACTTGGGCATTGCAACCTTGAACTCGACCCGCAAGTCGCCCTTGCCCGCGTAGCGAGAGCCCAGCTTCTTCATACCCATGCCGCTCAGAGTGATGATGTCGCCAGTGTTTGTTCCCGTGGCGACCTTGACGTTCACATCGCCGTCGAGGGTCGGGATTTTGACTTCACCGCCCAAGATGGCCGTGGTAAGTGGGATCGTGGCCGTGTATACAATGTCAGAGCCGGCCCGCTTGTATTTCGGGTCCGCTTGGACACGGACCAGAAGGAAAAGGTCACCGCGCACCGAGCGGACGGACTCGGGATCCGCACCTCCAGTAGCAGCCGCATCGCCCTCCCCATCCACGCGAAGCCTCATACCATCCTCCACGCCGCCGGGTATGTCGACCTTGATGGTGGTGCGCTCTCTCGTCACACCGTCGCCACGGCACGTCCCACAGTCAGAACCGCGCGGCGTGACCGAACCCGTACCGGAGCACTTGGTGCAGGTCGAGCTGATCTGGAAACCGCCGTTAATGGTGTGTACCCGAGCGCCGGTACCCTGACACGTTTTGCAAGTGGTCCGCTGTGCTCCGGCTTTGAGTCCACTTCCTTGGCATGTCTTGCATGAAACCAATGGGTTGATGGTTACGGTTTTGCTCGTTCCCTTGGCCGCCTCCGCAAACGAGATGGACGCCTGGACCTCAATGTTGTCCCCCACAACAGTTTGGGGCCCAAAAGGATTCCGTCCACCACGGCCACCGCGACCGCCACCACCAAATGGGCCCTTCTGGCCAGTAAAAGCGCTAAACAGGTCTTCCATGTTTATGTGTGACCCAAAACCGCCTTGTCCACCAAAGCCAGAGAAGGGATGGCCGCCGCCAAAAGGATTGCCACCGCCAAAGGGGTCTCCACCACCTTGGTTTGGGTTGAAGCCTGCAGCTCCGAACTGGTCATATTGTTGTCGTTTCGTCGCATCGGAAAGAATCTCGTAGGCTGACTGGATCTCGCCAAATTTCTCTTTTGCTGTCGGATCCTTGTTCGTATCGGGGTGGAACTTTTTCGCAAGGCCGTAGTATGCCTTCTTAATGTCGGATGCTGAGGCGGTCTTGTCTACCCCGAGGACTTTGTAGGGGTCCTTTTGCGCTGCGAGTGACCGTGGTGTTGCGTGGAATGCCTATATTACATGGGCATCGAGATAGTAGTTAGCCATAAGTGTAGTCCTCAAGCATAGCTTACAAATACAAAGCATTGGAGGATAGCTTACTCTTTTCGCGCTTGTGGTTTGACCGACCCGTGGAGGAGAACGAGATGGCCGTCTGCTAGGGGATATGGAAACCGAGTGCGCCCTCGTTTGTTCATAGGCGCAGCTAGGAACTTTGCGCTGACGACATATCGAGACTCGGGACAGCTGCCGCGCAGGGATAGCTGCTTTTGTAAAAAGGCCTGGATTCATGGCTGTGAAACTGTGAAACAGGAACGAAAAGAAGAATTAGGAAAGAGGGGAGAGTGTTCATATAAGCATAACCTTGATGCGTGCGAACAATTGCAGGTGAATGTCAATTTTGAGATGCAGGTCAAGTTGTAAAGGTTCAAAATTTTGCCCGTGCTGTGGTGGAGAATGCGCCAGAATTCGAGACTATCTTTTTCGCGTAAAGTCCAGACGATTCCATTCGTACCTTCTTCTATAGCAAGCCTTTTTTTTTCTTTTTTTACTTTGCCAACGGCTGACGTCGGCATTGACGCCTTAGGCATACAGGTGGGTCCACTTAAAGTACTGTACGGAGTACAGGCAGTAAAGTACCTTACCTGCTAGGTACCTTGGTACCTACCTAGGTAAGCAGGTAGTATGTGCAGCAATCACAAAGCATGCAGATCTTGACAAGAACATAAAATAATTCCAATTTCAGCATTCCATCTTGAAAATTTGAGCAACAGAAGCACATCAAACCCACAACTGATCTATCTTAGCTACTCGTTCCAAAAGATCCTTCGGTGAAACGATTCCTCAGGCTTAGGTTGAGGAACAAAGTCATCCGGAGAACAGTTGAGTCTGTGCACTTCAGTCTCCTTAAACTTCCAAGGCCCTTTCCCATCGTCCCAAAACACGTGCTCCGTTTCTGCTCCTCTGGATACCTCGATCGTCTTGCCTTCCTTGTCCAATGCTATACATATCCACTTATCCTTGTGGGCATCAGCAACCTTCACTTCGACCTGCGCCCATGGACCGACGGTCTTGGCACCTCGAAGCGGCATGGTGAAAGGATCGTTGGCGGGATAATCCTCAAACTTTCTTTCCATCTTCTTGGTTCCCTTCTCATCGGAGAAGGTGACTGTAGCCGTGGCCGTCAAATTGAACTTGGAACCGGGGGTGCTGCCATATTTGTCGTCGCACGCGAAGCGCATGATCAACGACGGCTTGGACATCTTCCAGACGCCATGTGGGATCATAGTTTCGGACTTGTCCTTGACCTGCACAGATATTGGTTCATTGTCCTCGTTGTAGGCGATACAGCGCTGAGCTTTGTTTTTGTTCCAGGCCAGTTGTAGACCAACATGTGTCCATGGCCCCTGTGCTTCACGAGTTTGTACGTAATGCTCAAACACCCCCTCATAGAAGCTTGCACCCACCATCCCTTCGTTCTGGGGGCCTTCGGTTGCGTTACCAAATACAAAGTCGATGGATGACCGATGCTCCGGGGGCACCTCAAGCGACACAGGGGCTGGCTTGTCTTCCTCTTTCGGGTAAGGTGCTGCTGCACAGGCAGTGACAAGCGCGGCCGTAGCTGCGAGGTATTGCAGAAGCATCTTGTTATGGTCGGTTGTTTTGGCTTGTTTTGTTTTGTGTCGTCTTGTTTTGTTTCGTTTCTTTGTTCTTCTTATTCGCCTTGCACTTATTTCTTGTTGGTCCCGGGCAAGTCAGTCTGCGATGCTAAAAGGCATTGAAATCCATTAGTGATATAGAATGGGATTTCCCGTCAATCTATACAACAGCAACCTAGGCGTCGACTTGGGTCTAGGCAGCCTACTTGTTTCTTTGCTTACCAGAACTTACTCGTTCCTATAAGCGCTCAGAAATCTCTCGCCAAATTCTTGGCTTTGGCATTGTAGTGCCAGGGGCTCGACATAGTAAGCCGACCCGACCACCCGCGAATTTGCCTTATTTAGGTTGATAGCTAATTACCTATCTGACCAATGCTGCGCCTGTTTCAGGCAGCCTCATAGGTTCCTAGGTAAGCATTCAAAATCAACATTATCAACAATATTTTGGCAGACTAAATAAAATGTGGTCGTTTGACCGTGGATATTTAATAACTTAGGATATCGGACGGCAACAGTTTATTTGTGTCTTGGCTTCTGTGCCTCATCTGTGCCTCCCTGATATCATCACTCTATCATCTTTTTATCAACCAACATCCAATGAAACAAACACTTATCTTTGTGGCTGCGGCCTGCGGCCTCGGAGCTGCATCCTCCACAAACAATTCTACCACTCCTCCCACAAACTCATCTTCAAAGCCTTTTGAACTCATCTTCCCGAAGCCGGCGCCCACCAAGGAGCAACCGTGGACTATAAAAATCGTCTTGTCCAGAATCAACACAAAGAAATCTCGCTTCACCGGTCCAAGCACGACCAACTTGTCCCTTAGCCTATCGGGATATGAGACGACAGGAAAACCGCCATTCCAATCACACGAAATTAAACCTGCAACCACCAAAGTTGCTCAGTCGGGACCTTACAATGCAGTCACTTTTGACCTCGGCTTCGGTGACAAATATACAGGGAACGACAAGCGAATTTCTGACGCCATAGCTACTTCGCACAACATGGTTAATGACCTACTGCAGGGACCATTCGCCGATCGAGTTTATTGTACTTTGTTCGACGACAAGGGCCGCAAGATCGCCGTGTCGTCCGACCCGACCGACCGCGGAGGGGAATTGCCCAGGAGCATTCCTATGGTCGAGTCGCCCTCTTTCCCGGAGTATCGCGAAGTTACCAACGTGACTGAAACGCCAGCCAAGATAGGAGCGGCATCTTTTTTCTTCGTATGGGGAACGAGAGCGGTGACTAACGTAACTTGCAACTACGATGCAGCTAACTGGGAGCTGGTTGGTTCCTATGCCTACCATGTCACGTTGGAGGACAAACCGGCCAAAGCTGCAAGCAACAAGACGAGCGCCCAGGAGGTTATTTCATACACGCAGCTGAAGCAAAACTGGACTATGCTTACTGAACTACCCCCTCAGCCGCCGGCAAACGATGGTTTTGAGCCCATGATCCCCGGCCGTAGGTCGGTATTCCCACTGCCACCAAAGCCCTCGAACGACTCGGTGCCAGGAGCAGATGGCACTCCGAAGGGTCTGCTATCGGGCCTCAAGGCTACTGTACTTGGTGCAGCCAAAAACGCATCCCTCCGTCCGTGGGCCTCCAGCACGAAACAGGAGTACAGCAAGGTAACAATGGAGGTGGGCGAGGCTCTTCGACCCGATTCGCGTTGCCAGATCCTCGACACAGCAGGAAAGATAATCAGCGTAGCGGGCGAGGACGGAAAGGCGGTGACGACATTTCCTATGGGAAGATATACTTTCCATGAGCCCAAGAGATCGACAGTGGGGAAGATCTTGTGCGGCCCGAAACTCGGGCAATGAGTCGTGTAGCTATTTACGTGTTTGAAAATACATATAGACGTTATTTACTTTCCCTTAAGTTCAAGTATGTGGCATGAGGAAAAAAAAGAAAACAAACAAGAAGAATAAAAAAACGAATCGGCATCTGGACATTGTGCCCCTTATCGTCACAACAAGTACCGTATGTCTGAATGTATGCATCCACGTCCTTGCCGTATGGTGCCCTTCCCACCATGATACGCCATGTCCACAACGCCCAGGTAGTCGATCATCATTCATAAGTATATAGTCATTACAAGTGTGTTATAGTTGTACAGTTCAGCTCTTTTTGCGTGTTCTCGTTGGCTTCGGTATGCCGCTGGTCGGTAGAGACGCCGTCGTCGCGACTTTGTGGACGAAATCGACGAGGACATCGTTCTCTTGCATTGCCTGGCTGTTGTAATGCTTCTTCAAAACGCCAACCAGGTCGTCTCGGCTTTGGCGTCGGAAAGTCTTTGTTCGCCGCATCGTCGGTGACTGCAGTCCGATGCTGCCTGGCCTGCCAATGACCCATTGGTGGTAGTCGGTGAGGAACGAGGTAGGGGTGGACAGGCGATGAACCCGGCGGTACTTTTGGAGGAACGGTCTGTCGGCCGAAGACCACTGAAGCTATTTCGCACAAAAAGATTACCTGGATCAGTCACAAATCGGGACATCTCGCGCGAGCTGCGAGTCTCGGAAGCGCCAATTGAACTCACCACGCTGCCCGCAGCGCTTGGATCTTGCGCTAGGGGGTTGGACGCAGAGTTTGCGGTCTTGGTGAGAGACTGTGCCGCGAGAGTTGCCGCCGCGTCGGCCGTGACGGAGTCGCGCAGATTGGAGCCGGCGGCGCTGGCGACCCGACGCATTTTGGCACCTCCGGAACCGTTCACTTGGTGATTGCTCTGAGCCCCGCTGGACGCGTCTTTGTCCTTGCCATTGCCGTGACTTGTGCCCTCGTTCTTGTCGTCATGGCCGTGGCCATTTCGTGCTTTTGCTGGCGGCATTTGGAGAATTTGTGTTTTTGAAAAACCCCGAGCGTCTGGCTGGTGTGTATCTGGAGAACACCAAAATCGGCTGGTTTGCGGTTCGTAATGTCGAGTTTGGTTGCTATTACATTGCACGCGGCGATAGTCGGGTTCAGGATTTGCCAATGCCAAAATGTGCTGCCACTGATGTCGCTGCTATCTAGCATGAAAATCGAAGAAAATCAGGTCGAAAAGCAGTTTGTTGGTCGATGACGAGTGGGCTGGTCGGTCTGTGTCTTAATTTCCATCCAAACGTCAAGGGACCAACCTTGCAACTCTGATGACATCCAATGCCCCCACATGGTTCGGTCGCCAGCCGCCCATGCGTACCCCACTTTGCTTGAAATTCGGGGTAGCGTTACAATACCTCGTCCATAGATAGCTAAGTAAAGTCACGCAGGGAGGGCAATTGAAGACATTCAAGTCACGAGCAAGCAAAATCCATGGCAGATGCAAATCTATCATACTCTGCAACAAAATTCCAGGTCCCTATCACCACAGGGAAGAGTTCTAACTTGCTCCTTGCTTGGTGTAATACATTCTTGGTATCGTAAACCATATGCCCCACCCACCATGAAGAGAGCGCGGATTTAAATCAGCTCGTCCAGATAATGAGCGCTCGACATTCTGATTTTTGACCTGTCACCTTTGATAGCTAGACAAAGGGACTGTGACAACCTACGGTATTCCATACCTCGGTAGGTAGCTTAGGTACAAATGCTTCTGATTCTACATGCCAGATTGGCTTTGCTGCATAATTACCATGCACATCTACCAACATTCAAGTTTACGAAGTTGAAGTACTTCGTAGCTCGACGGCGCTATGGTGACGCACTTTGGCCCTGAAATAGTTGGATTTTTTCTTCCTTACGCACATAAAGCTAGGTACATTAACCGACCAAGGCAGCTGCCACCTGAAAGTATGGGCGCCCGTATTGGCGGGTCAAATGATTTTCAGTCCAGCTCCACAATACCTAAGGTGCCCAAGGTATTATCTTACTGTCGTAATTCATCGGATTCTTTGGTCCAGTCTAGTGAAAGACCTACTTCGACACGCGGCATAAAATCGGGCTTAGCGGGGTATCGCTTACCCAGCACTAGTCCTCCTTATTGCAGATTCATGAGCGGGATTTATTTTAGTGGCCAGAGTCGAGACCGGACTAACAGAACATGCCGCTTCGATGCGGGACTTTAGTTCAAGGAATTCGCCTTCTTTTTGCATCTAGCCCGAGTATTCAACCGAGCCAACCAGCCAACATCTGTAGGTACAGGTACGCATCAAGGCAACTATGGAGTAGTTCCGCTTATTCAAGAGCGAGCCAGGCCTATTAAAATCAGTATTATCATACGCTGCCAACACAAAAGTAATACCCTTCAGTGCGCAATCATACTGTTTGAAATTTTGCGCGCACGCTAGATATCCAGCTGAACCAGCTGTCGCGTGTCAAAGTCATGGCTGATTGCCTGATTGCGAGGGGGCCATGCGAAACCTGTTCCTAAGGCGACAAGATACCCATATATCCACTCTGACGCCTGCGACCCGTCCAAAGCAGGTGGGTACGTACGAAGTAGGTAGGTATATCTGCGTAAATGTATGTACGAAATAGTCTGGTTGAAGGTTAGCATCGTTACGAAGTACGTTGTAGGCGAATCTACCACCTGCGCTGAGGTGGTCCCTGAGCAAGCTTGGTTATGCATCTGTACGGATAGGCTGGTCGGTAAGTGGATTCGATACTACCAGGCAACTAGGGTCCAGACAATCTTGACAATGTCGTATATGCCAAGGCTCTTAGCTGGAGCCAAATCCCTGTCGAGTACTGTACTGTACTCCTGTCCAGACCCTTACAGTTCAGTTATGTGAGCGATTACCTTGTTGAGGGGGAAGATTTGCTTGAACGGCTTGGAAATAGCACACACAAGGCCCAAAACGATACCTGAGCTCCTCAATCGATTTCCTTCCACATCAGGTAGAGGCAACCCTTTCACTTGATGTCTGGTCCCACGTGGAGACACTGCGGATCGAAACAAAGATGGGGTAGGTTGCCCCGCACGCAGCGCACGGGCCCGACCTGTTCTGTCTGTCAACAGCCGCAGTAAGATGGGATGCAGGCACCTTGCGGAGGCACCTTCCGTACTTTCTCAACTTGGCCAGACCGGTCAGACGAAGAGGAGAGCCGTCCATTCCTTTATACCATCTACCTATCCCTACATAATTTTTCTACACGGGTAGTCAAGGTAGGTACCTACCTTACTACATTGCGAAGGGTGAAAAAATTGTGATGACTTTGCTTTGGGGGCCACCCGAATGGCTACAGCATGAGAGGCAAGGTTTTGTCTTCACTCTGTATGGCTTGTGTGGTACCTCAGTACTATCTACGGAGTAATATACGGTCCTGCTTGTTCACCATCAAATCTCCAACCCTCAAAATGCCGCGGCAAAAAAAAAGGTGCTGAGAGCAGCCACCCAATCGAGATTTTTCTTTTCTTTTTCAAGATCCATCGCAGTCCTCCGTACAACGCACATGAATCACAACGCACGCGCACATACAGTTAGGCGCCACAGCTGGGGGAGTTGCATATGTATGGAGTAACTTGGCCTCACCCTCACCCTCTTGTGAAACTCCCAGCTTGCCCATCAAGCCATCGCTTGCCTCCCCTCCCCCTGCAGGCACATCCAATTAGGTGGTCTCGCTACCAAGCCCTGTTCAAAATTTGCACGTTTTAAAGAAACCCCCACTCTCTCCTCTCTCGGTTTGATTTCCCTACAAAAAACTGCACCCACTTTCCCCAGAATCAAATCGCCGCGTTCTTCCTCGCGTCTGTCCTCGAGTCGGACAAAGAACTGGTGACCGATACGCTCATGTTTTCAAATCCCACCACCGAGTCAATCACCATCTGCCAAACGGATCTTCTTATACACTAGGTGGCTATTCTAGATTTAGTCTAGATTTATTAGCTACCTAGCTAATTCAACCATCAAGAGCAATTGCGACAGGACCAGCTCAGGAACAACTTGCCGCTCCGATTCGAGTATTGTCACCCTACTGGTGCTGGTACGGTACGGCACCTACGTCGTTGCGGGTTAGTGCCTCCTAACTTTGACTCAATTTCTCTATCGTCTTTTTTTTTCTTTATTTTTTATGACAAAAATAAAATATCCTTCATCATTCCCGGTTCTTTTTTGGTCTTTGATCTATTTTGGCTTGCATACACTATTTCGACGTGCAGCATGCAAGGGAATCTGAGAGCTTTCAGCTATGAAATGATTTCTGCAATGAAATCAAAATCACCATGTCTCCCAAAAAGGAATCGAATCAAATACCTACACGCCGATTTGTAGGCAAACACCACCCGGAATGGCTGCCGCACTCCTGGACCTGGCAGCCAGACAGCACAGGGATTGTTGTGGGGAACAACAAGTGAAGTCATCTTTGAGGACAGTCAATCCTCATCGACATGGACGCGATCATCTATCTATTGCCGATCAGTTCATTGCACCTTTCAAAGGGTCACTTGCGATTCACTTGGTGCGGTCAATATGTATTGCAAGACCTTGGAACAGGCCTGCATTCACTGCACATCACCACGGGCCGATTCCTAAGTCCCGATGCAAATGAACGAAGCTAAGTCGCTGACAAACGTCTTCAGTCACACATACCTAGGGACCAGGACGGCCAAATCTCACTCTCAATCTGCACCCGAACTATACACGATACGGTAGCCAGGTTCCGGGACTGACTTGCTATCTTGTTGCGTTGTTTTTGGTTTTGTTTCTACTGATTTACCTCGATCGTTCTTGTTCTGCCAAGTTTTCTGTTCATGACTATCGGACCACGCGGAACCACTATCTGCAGGTTCCCGGCGAGCTTGCTCCCATCTACCTGCATAGCCATGCCATCCTGAACCACTTGCACCCCGCGATCTGGGCCGTCTCTATAGAGCGCGTCTCTCGTCTGTCATCGGCATCTCCCAAAATCACCGAGAGCAATCTTAATATCTATTATCACAGTCCATCCATACCTTGGCTCAACGCTCTCAACCATCTGCGGTGCGACCGCCACGCTGCACCCCTCGCTGTGGACCCATATTGGCCCCTTGTGGCATTTTACCTAGTCGCGTTGTCCTGTCTGTAGATTCTTAGGGCGGCTGCGAACGGTTTGGTCGCACGAACGACGGCTTGCCGCTTGGTCGAGAGGCACTGTGCTTTGGCAGGCCATAGACGATGGCATCTGCCGCCGTACCCTCCCGTGCAACAGCAACCCTCATCTTGGACGATGCCGAACAACTGAAGCCCAGATCACTCTCGAGCGGCAACAACATGTTTCAGGGCCAAGAGCCGACCCCTCCGCATACAATCAAGCAGGAGGACTCGGATAGAGCTCGGCCCCGCAGCCAGTCGCACGACTTGGACGAAGATGATAAGCGCGACCTCAAGCAAGTAACGCCCGAAGACGGCGCGCAAGATCCCGAGAATTCGTCACATTCCGACGGCGGTCCGGCTCGAAAACGTAGAAGAAGCCGCAAGGGCTTGGATAAAAAGTTTGAATGCTCCGAGGAGGGCTGTGGAAAGAGTTACTCTCGAGCTGAGCATCTGTGAGTTCCTAGGTCGTCCATACCTTTATTTATCATATCTGCTGACCAGACTCGACACCAGCTACCGTCATCAGCTGAACCATGCGCCCAAGAACATATTCTACTGTGGCATCGGCGACTGTACCCGCAGTTTTGTCAGACAGGATCTCTGCAACCGTCACAAAGACCGACACACTGCCAAAGGATCATCCCTCAATCGTAAAGATAGAGATGGCTTCATGCCTCAGCCCAGTTCGCCTTTTGCCACAGGAGTCGGCAACGCGTTTCCCGTGCCGAGCCCTACTTCCCCTGTGGATCGCCGGCGAAGTATTCCGTATCCTAATGCGGTCCCACAACATGTTCATTATGGTTCCGCAAATCCCTCCTTTGGTCAGCAAACCGCTGTGTCTCAATCGGCCTACTCACCCACCATCCCCCAAACCCCTCTAGGATACACCCAGCCCTCAGTCACGTCTACCCAGGCTCAACCCCACTCTTTGCCTCTTCATTCGTCTCCAGGAGTTCATCCTCGACGGCCCAACGTGCCGCCTGATGGGAGTCCCTATGGGGTGTTGTCACCAGTATCAACACACAACGGGTTTTATAGCCATCAAAACACACCCCAGACCCAGATTTTTACCGCGCAAAACAACTTTCCACCCCTCGACCTGTCACCCACATCCATGTCTCAGGCAGCTTCCCCTGTTATTCCTTCGGATTTGGGCCAGAGCACGCCTTTCGCCGCCGCCTGCCAGACAGAATACACGGAGCAAGTAGGACAGCAGCGAGGGAGCGACCTGATGATGCTTGATCAGATGACCATGCCTCAAACAATGCCAGTTTTTGGGAGTGACAATATTTACCACAAGTCACCTTATGCTGGTATGCCCGAGGATTTCATGGCATATTTGTTCAACACAGGGGGCAGCCAGCCCAGCGACTCTCCACAGGGTCGGATGGCACCGACCCCAAGATTCAGCCAGTAAGTTTACTATGTACTCCTAAATTGCTTAGTTTCACCGAACCGGGAGAGTCCGCTGACTTGGTATTTTCTTTCAAAGCTATGGTGAATTTCACAATCAATACAGCATTCCTTACGAGCCGTCACAACTCGGGTTCTTCCCTCAGCAAGTAATGTCTGTTACAAACCTGCTCGATCAAAACCTTCCCGAGTCCGTCATCTCAGAGGAGAAGAGCAGCGAAATCTTTGAATATATTAAAGAGAGATTTCACGGTATCGAATCGGCCCCTGTTGAGCGTCAAAAGGAGAACATCGTCGAAGGTGACCGGTCACAACCTTCTCACATGCTCAGCCGGCAGATGATGCAAGCATACATCATGTCGTACTGGTTGCACGTCAGCGATCAGGTTCCAATTCTGCACAAGCCTACCTTCCAGCCAGACAAGGCCCAAAACCTACTCCTGATTGCTGTCATGATGATAGGCGCTGCCTGCCTTGACAAGGAACATGGACCCAAAATCAGAACTGCCGGAGCGCAGCTATCGAATTTCCTGGCGTGGGACCTACGATGGGCCCTATTTAGGGACTCCCAAAACTTCGGGCCCCCTGCCAAACTCTGGGTGTTTCAGTCCTTGTTGCTCTTGGAGATGTACGAGAAGATGTATTCGACGAGGCAGCTGCACGAGCGAGCGCACATTCATCATGCAACAACCATCACGTTGATGCGTCGTGGCAGATCTCTCCTTGGAAAGTCGGCATTGGACTCGCCCCCGACTGCACAGCATGGCTCGCGTCAATCCTCGACCTCGGGGGTGGCACATACTCCAGATGAGTGGTGGAACCACTGGATAACTAACGAGTCCACCCGTCGCGCCGCTTTTGCCGCTTTCTTGATCGACTCGATTCACGGCACCATCTTTGGTCACAATGTGGTCATGGTCGCGCACGAAATGCGTCTTCCGCTACCATGTGACGACAATCTTTGGAAGGCGACCAGTGGCGCCGAAGTAGGCAGGCTCGAGGCTAACCTGCAGTCAAACAACATCAAGCCAATATCGTTCCTGGAAGGTCTTAGGCGAACGCTTGGAAACCAGCCTGTTCAAACGAACGCGTTCGGGCGCACAGTGCTCATTGCCGGTCTCCTTAATGTCAGCTACCACATGAACCAGCGAGACCTCCAGGTGTACTCGTTGGGCCGGCCTGCTTTGCAATCCCTGGGCGGAAGGGAAAAGTGGCGACAAGCTCTCAGGCAGGCTTTCGACGTTTGGAGGGACGAGTTTGACAAGGCTATCAAGAGGGGCGACATCCCATCTGAGGTCTACTTATATGGCCAGGACAAGCATAGCGAGGCCAATGTCATCTTTGAGGGCCGTACGGTGCTTCACAGTCTAGCCCACATGGCCATGCATGTGGATATTGTCGACTGTCAGATATATGCACGTGCAAAGAGGCTGTTGGGACGTCCGATAGGGACCCAAGACCTTAACAGCTCTAAGCGGCGGATGAAGGATACTTGGGCGCCATCTGCTCATGCCCGGGACGCTGTTTATTACGCTCTCCAGTTTCTATCCTCCGTCCTCATGCCCGCAAAGCCTACTTCCCCTTCCGTGCAACCTCCTGTCGGGCACCAGACGCCCGAGGAGCCATACTCGCCACAAGCCGACGTACTCATACATCGGCCCTGGGTGCTTTACATTGCAGGTCTGATAGTTTGGTGCTACGGCTTCGCGATAGAAGGCCCTTGCGTTGAGTACGTCGTGGCGCCAACCAAGGAAGGGCGCATAAATCAGATGCAAGAGTACCTGCACAAGTACGCGAGCGTGGACACGCCCGAGATGCTCACCGACAAGCGCGGCATGAACGAGAATACAGCACTTCTCATGGTGCTCAGAGACTCGTTTGAGATGACACGGTGGGAACTTCTTCACGAGGGTGCAACGCTGCTCAATAACTGTGTTCAGCTCAACACCGGAGTGCTTGTCTGAAGTCTCACAGGCGAGATGAGACATATGCTTTTGTGTGTTTGTGCTGGATTGTAAGGTTTTGAGAGGCTGTAGCGCTTCTATCCGCCCGACAAAAGTAAACATCTCATTTTTTTCATGTTCCGGGATTTGAACACCGATTTGTCGATATCAATTTTTAGCTGTATTAGCTTGATTTCTTGGCTATACCGGTGATGCGTAAATATAAATAATCTAGATACCCACTTTCTTTCTCTTTCTCATCCGTGTTCTCTGCCGGTAGCTTGGGAGATGGGAAGAAACTAGATATTCGTGTAATCTAACAGATTTTGCAACTAGGTCTAGGTAATGATACAAAAGGCGCTTGTTTTGTATGCGATCATGAGTGTGCAAAATCAGGATATGTGGCAGGATGATACAACACCAGATCTTGTTCCTTTTTTGCAAGGATCAGTAGTAGGGATATGATATTCTAGCATAGTCCAGCGGCAATGAGATGAGTTTGTAAATTTGTACAAGGTATCAGTGTTTTCATGGTCTCTGATTGTGTAACAGCCGCCAGATGTTCCCAGAGGAATATATCATGTAGTTTTTTATGATATTGAGGCGATCCCGAGACCTGGTGCAAAAGAATATTGACCACGAGTCATCGATGAGACTATAGCACCACCTGCCGTGATGATTTCTTTGAGTTCTAGCAGTAGTGTTCTTCCAAAGCCCATAGAAAGTGTCTATGAGAGCTCTAAATGCGATAATAGCGGGTAATTATCACCAGATTCTACACCTCTTTAGCCCAAACATATTATTGGCCTCCATGGTGCATTCGCAGCCCTGGCTGGTGTTGTGGTGGTGGATGGGCCTGATACTGGTGGTGGTGTTGTGGTTGAGAAAGATGTACCTGCTGAGGGTGAGGCGTAAGTGTTTGTATACCCAAGGGTGGCATCTGCTGTGGTTGTTGCTGATGAAGTTGAGGGGGCATCGGGTTTCCGGCTTGGGTCGTTGGGGGTTGG
The DNA here is from genome assembly GCA_004337975.1 of Pyricularia sp. CBS 133598. Classification (NCBI taxonomy): domain Eukaryota; kingdom Fungi; phylum Ascomycota; class Sordariomycetes; order Magnaporthales; family Pyriculariaceae; genus Pyricularia; species Pyricularia sp. CBS 133598. The sequence goes on from RRCJ01000004.1 coordinate 2,407,513, forward strand.
AACATGGGCATCCCGTATGCCCCTCCGCCACCTATACCCATACCTCCAACCGTCGGTTGGTACATGCCATTAGGGGGCGGCATCATGAAGTTTGCAATTTCAGGCATCATACTGATCCAGTCCATATCCATTGGAGTGAAGTCCATTTGGTCGTCCGACTGTTGACTGTCATGAAATTGGTTCATGCCATCAAATCCGCTATATATTCCAGGATCATCCAAGGATATTGCGGCACTGACTCCAACAGCGCCTTCTGCAGACGTCATGGGCGGAGCAAATTGTAATGGGTGTTGTTGTTGTTGGATGTGCTGCTGATGCTGCGGCTGCGGCGGCGGCTGCTCGTGGTGTTGATATGTTTGCTGTTGGAGAGAGGGCTCTGTAAAGTTGAGACGAGCCTGAGAGTCATGCTGAACAGCTCCATGTAGTGGCCGCTGAGCCGTGTTTGCCGCGGTAGACCCCAAACTTTCAAGTCTTGGTTCTGCCGGAGGGGCCTTGCCGGTCAGTTTTCCCAATGTCTGCCGCAGCATTTGTATGAATTCGGGCGTGGATAGATGTTTTCCGCGTCGAGCCTCGGCAGCCATACGGCCATCCCAAGCCTTGACAAAAACATGACCAAGGGCGACATGGACAGGGCTTCGCAGGTTGCGCATGAGACCACGGCGGCTGTGATTTTCGACAATGGATTCCCAGGCTCTCTCCACCATGTCACCGGTGCGGCGCACCTTGAGCTCATGAGCCAGTAACATGTACCCCGGCAGTGGGAAATACATCTGTGAGTACCAAAGAAAACCATTGAGTTCGCTAGCCGCATATATGGCATTGTCATAATCGACGATACGTATAGCCTCGGCGAAGAGAGCATTTCGCTCCGTCAGATCCTCAGCCAGGCCAGCAGCGGCACGGCGCAAGTAGGAGATAACACGCAGTAGGCAGAGAGCCTGCTTTGTGAAAAGGTAGGTAAAGAGGTGTAGTGGGATTTTGCGATCACATTGCCTCAAGTACGTCTCGTCCATGTACCGACAAAATCCGTCGAGATCGTGGACAGGGAGGTTGAGACTTGCGGCGTTTGAGACGACATCCGGGACAGAAGGAGATGGCGAGAACTGGAATCTGGGCCTTGAGCCACTGGTTGACTGCGGAGTCTTGGGTGAGCTTCCCGAGCTCGCGGTTGTGTAGGCTGGACCTTGGCCACCAGCCGGCGCCGCCATGACCAACTCGATGCGTGTTAATAGAAAAAACACCTCGGTTGGTCCTGAATACGTAGGGGGCGAATCCTTGGCGTGAACGTGCAGGTCACCATCGTTGATGTTGAGTGGCCAGCTGCAATCCGAATTGCTCGATGTGAGAGCTGTTACCGTTGAGCCGGTGATCTGGGCTATGCGTCGATCGAATATAACCAACACCCACCACAGTCGCCGACGCATTTCACTCTCAAACGGAGGCAGTCCGAACTGCGCACCGTCGCGGTGAATCCCAAGACGCTGGGCCATGCGCACAGCTATCCCGATAAGGCAGTACAGCGACCTGGGATCCACATGTTGCCTCACGCTGAGGAGGTACAAGATGTAAGCTTGCAGAACCATAATATCTGGACTCCTCATAAAACCGGCGTTGATGAGAGCCTGCTGCGTTGCGGCGTGGTACCTGCTGACCAGGACTCGTTTCTCAGTACCGAAGGTACTCTGGACCTCACCGTCCTGCATTGAAGTAACCGCAATAAGGTATATACTAAATAGTAGAGCCTCAAGTGGCTTGGTTATCTTGGTGAGGTCTTTGCCAGCTTCTATTATCTGACTCTGTAAGCTCAAGAAATGTGTGATCTTGAGCAACGGGTTGATGTTATCTAGGTATACCTGCCACAAGCTGAGCATCTGCATTGGCTCGGGATGTTTGTGGGCCAAGTTTGCTACTACACGCTCGCCGCCAATGACGAAGGGAAAGCCATCGTGGTTATTGAACATCTTGTCGAAGGCATGATGAATAGTGTGGCCCTCGTGTTCCTCGTCTTCGGAGCTCTCATCGAGCAACTCTTGAGCATACTTGTAAAAGCTTAGGGTTAGGCAAGGAAGTCCAAGGCTTTCTCAACATGTTCACGTGAGGGAGGGAGTGAGGGTTTCTTACGTCTCGGTGATGCCACGCAGGGTCCAAGTCGTCCAATAGAAGACTGTCTTCACGCGGCGATGTTTTGAGACCGCCCAAATTTTTCTCCAGCTCACCCACATCGTCGCCTGCAACGATGGCTGATGGCCTGAGATCTTTGGACATAGCATCAAAGGCGACTCCATGTTGAGCCATCAGTGACTCGTAGCGTTTCAGCCGGTTGATGAGATCACGTTGGAGCGTTTTCTTGGCCCCCCGGGTCCTATTAGGGGGCAGAGGGGGCTCCACGTGGCACTCGACGCCTGCCTTGACGCAATTAGAGCAAGGCTTGGTCTTGTCGCATCTCACTTTGCGTTTCTGGCAAAGAACACATGAATGGCCCCTGGTTACCTTGACAATGGACTCGGCAGGCGGAGCGGCGGGGCCGGACTTGGTTACATTGCTCACACCCGGTGCTGAGGTAGAGGCTTGACCGGGAGGGCTGGCAGCTGGGTGTGTGGTGCCAGCGCCGTTTGTGGGTGCTGACACATCGGAGCCGGCGCCGGGATCCACCTGTCCAGGAGAACGGTGGATCGAGCGAGCCGGGCTGGGCAGGGCGTTGTGGACATGGGCGGCATCAGCTGACAGGGACGACATGTCGGGTGTGTGCTGGTACATGCCCTGTCCGATGTTGGGCTGACGTGCAACGCCCAACGCTCGGGACATGGGACAGGGAGTCGGGGAGCTGAGGCTGACGCTCGGATCCGAGAGAGTCCTTGGCACAGCGATCAACACCCTCGTAACACAAATTGAACCATCTGACACAAGACAGGTGTAAACAAGCACGCTCCCGGACTGTCAGAAGGGAAGTTCCGAAAGCTAGGGCCGGCCGCGGTGGGTGGGTTGTTGCTTACAACAAGGCTGTTGTTGGTGGCGTGCTTATTTTCTTTCTTGGTTTCCCCCTTGAGTGATGCTTTTGTCCGAAGGATCCGTCACGCTACCGGGAAACCACACAAGAAAAAGAAATTGAAAAAATAGAATAATGGAATAAAAAAGTCCCGCGTGTTACTGACCCACGGGATGGGAAAGACTGGAGAAAGGCTCTAGGGTTCTAATTCAGATGACAGAAATAACCGACACCACCTAGCCTGGTCTTCGTTGGTTGGCTGACAAGTGGATGGGACGAACACAACAGCACTCAGCTCAGCTAAGATCGGGCTAGTTCGGGTCCGATCAGATCGGGATAGGCCTTTGATAGAATTGAGAAAGCCGACCGCCGACAGTAAGGCAGTCCGGAAATGGATGGAAGGGAGTAGTGATTATGCGTAGTCTTTTGTCCTTTTGTTTTATTGGAACAATGTGTATGGCTCGGCTTGCTTCTTTCCACAGCCACAAACTTGATTTTTTAGGATATAAATAAATAAAGTTGAACAAGGGTTCAATTATCGTTACTGAATTGATGGAGATAGAAGCCTGATACAATTGACTGATCGAAAGGACGAAAACTGGGATTGCTGGCACTCGTTTGTTTGTACGCCAAATAGAAACAACCTGAAAAACGAGAATAGGAGGTCTGCCCTAGTTTGAGCATTGGGCGGGGGGAAGTGAACATTGAAAGCCGGTCGCTGCGTGCTACTTTGGATCGATTTGCCGTCAAAGACGGTAGAAAGTGAGGGGAGGGGTGCATGTCAGGCAGCTGCAATTGGCAGGTAAAGCCAAGACGTGGATAACTCTTGCCTACAATCGAATGGGGTCCATAAAATCTCGGTCCCGAACGATGTACTAAACCGATAGGCGGGAAGATGGGAGCCATACCCAATGTGGAAGGGTGCCACGGAGGATCAAGCTACTGTACTCCATATTAGAAGGAACTTGGAATAAAATTAAAATTAAACAAAAAATAAATAAATACAAAGGACTCGGGACCGACCATAATTGGGGAAGTCACGAAATGTCCGGCAGGAGCTCTTGGTTCGACTGCTTGCTTGGTTGCTTTTGCTTGCTTCTCTGAAAATCACACTACACCAACCGGACTGTTGTCACTAACCTCTAGCTAACAGCATAAGCAAACCACTAACGTTTGTTCCTAAAATACATTGCATGCAAGCATACGCCAAACTTGGCTCAACGGTTCAACTTGAGGCTTGAATCTGTATCACATCAAGTTAATTTTGACCAATCTGCAGTCCGGTTACCAAACTCGGATGCATCTTTTTTTTCATCATGTATATATTGTATTGTCTGTCGGACAGGATTCACAGGAAACATACCGCAAGCGGACGACAGATTTTCGTGTGCGGTTGGCGCGCACCCTCGGTTCCTGGCGTTTAGGCCATCCGTCGTCGTCTTGTCAGCACGGCTGAAGCTCAGACTGATTGATAGATAACCTAGGTGTTGTCTGGTCAATACATGATCATCTACCTCCCCTTCTTCGTGTTTTCCATCCACTCTACTTTCCACTCTTTTTTCTTTTCCTTTTCCCCTTTGCTGCTTCCTTCCTCTTCTTCGATGGCCCCAATTCATTGCCCCATTCCTACCATTTATTTGGCATCATAGTCTGGGCGCCCACTGTATGAGGTCCACGAGTGGCAGCATCTCACACAGTCAACAATTTCCATGCCGCCACTTGGTGTTACTTCCTGATGCTCCTTATCTTACCTCTCGCATCTTGACTTGTATAGAAATAGATTAATCTGGGCCATCCTCTGAACCTCCTGCTAGTTTTCACCACGCCATGAATTACCGACCAAGATCACCGTCGCTCAGGAGCGAGAAGGAGGCACGGCCAGGCAGAGCTTCTTCTACTGACGATGATATCGAGGCGGCTCAGCCAGCAACCCAAGATGCGGCTGTCGGCGCAGGCACCAATCCCGGGAGAGCTGATGAAGCTCATTCCGATCCTCTCGCCCGAGAAAAACATGCCGGATCCCCAGCCGAAGCAAAGGGGCACAGCTCTTCAGACGCTGCCGCCGTAAGCCCCGGGGGCATGTACAACCCACGCAGTCTAAGGTTCTGGGCAATCATGGGCTGCAATTTTCTCGCCCTGTTCCTGGTGGCTCTCGACCGAACAATACTTGCCACCGCCGTGCCCAGAATAACAGACGAGTTTCACAGCCTGGGTGATGTCGGCTGGTATGCCTCGTCATACATGTTGACCACCTCAGCATCCCAGCTTTTGTTCGGCAGGATATACAAGTTTTACCCTACAAAATGGTGAGCTGGGTTTCGCCACTGTACTATAGTACACCCACCTGCTTTTACCAGCGCTACCATTTTACGGCCGCTAACACTAGAGTCTTTGGCAGGACGTTTCTCGTGTCCATCGTCGTTTTCGAGATTGGTTCTGCCATCTGTGGCGCAGCACCCAGTTCAACAATCTTCATCGTGGGAAGATCCATTGCTGGCCTAGCGTCCGCCGGCATATTCACAGGATGCATGCTGATGTTTATGATGGTGCCGTTGCACAAGAGGCCTATGTTCCAGGGCCTTTTTGGAATGACGTTTGGTAAGCTTATATACGCCACAACCCCACAGCGAAGGCTATTGCAATTTTCCATTCTTGCCTGCCTGCCTTCCCGCTATTGATATGATCCTCCTGCTGCCTAAGGCGGCGTGGTGTGATTACAGATAATATTGGGGCATCGATTCTAGAACTAGTCCCTCGTTGCACATCATTCATCCACCCGTCCCTTGTGGCAACATGCCGGGCCAATCATACTCGTCAGAAACCCTCTGATGGCACCCTTACGCACGCATCTTTCCTGCTATACTCATGCTTATCACATTACTAATCCTTGGGAATTTCTAGGCCTTGCCTCGGTCATGGGCCCCTTAGTTGGCGGCGCATTTACAGGGACAGTGACTTGGAGGTACTATACCAATACCCCTACTCATTGGCCTTTTGCCAATCTTGCAGTGGCTGACATCTGCGAACTGTTTAGGTGGTGTTTCTACATGAACCTGCCAATTGGACTTGTGGCTTTCATATGCATGATCCTGTGGTGGACTCCGCCCGAGAAACCGACGGAACCGGCGCCGCTCCTCACGCATATCAAGCGTCTCGATCCACTCGGATCCTTCTTCTTCTTACCCGCCGTTGTTTCGTTGCTACTGGCATTGGAATGGGGCGGCTCAAGCTATTCGTGGAATAGCGGCGTCATCGTCGGCCTTCTAGTGGCATGTGCAGTTTTGATCTCGGCATTCGCGGCTGTTCAGATTCTGCGTCCCGAGACGGCCACGATCCCGGCACGAGTCATCACACAGCGCAGTGTCTTGTTTGCGACCATATTTACCTTCTTTATTGCAGGCGGGATGCTCATGTGCGTCTACTTCCTCCCGATATGGTTCCAGACAGCCCAAGGGGTTGACCCGCTGCGCTCGGGAATATACACCCTACCACTGGTGCTCTCGCTCGTTGTTTCGAGTGCCATGTCGGGTATCTTTACATCAAAGGTCGGCTACTACATGCCCTCGATGCTACTATGTCCGGTCATCATGGCCATCGGCGAGGGTTTGATGAGCACATTCAGCCCAACCACCGGCTCGGGCCACTGGATCGGTTTCCAGTTTCTCACAGGATTTGGCCTGGGCTTTGGAATGCAAACCGGAGGCTTGGCCATTCAGACTGTCCTGCCTATGGCTGATGTCTCGACCGGAATTGCTATCAACATGTTCGCCCAGCAGCTAGGAGGTGCTGTGTTCACATCGGTTGGGCAGGCAATCCTGAGCAATGTGCTAGTGAAACAGTTGGTGGGCGTTGATGGACTACAGGCCGAGGAAATTATCAAGGGAGGTATCACCAATCTTCTTAGTCATGTGCGCCTTGAAGATCGAGGCTTGGTTGTGGGCGCATACAACTTTGCCTGTACTAGGATTTTCTTGGCTGCCATGGGGCTCAGTTGTTGTGCCCTCCTATGCGCTTTTTGCATGGAGTGGAAAAGCATCAAGAAGCCGCAACCAGACGACGGAGTCCCTCAAGATGCAGCCAGCGACACGGCCCCAGCTTTACTCGTCAAGGAAGGGGCCATGCCCGGTGCCGACTCCCGTCCAGAAACCGACCAGGACACTGCCAGCAATAAAGAAACAGGAGGGAACACACTACTGGCAGATACTAGATCAGAATCGGAGCAGGGAGCCGTCGACAGCAACACGGAATCGGAGGCTAACACCGCAGACCAGCCCATGAACCGTCACTCACTCGCGAGCAACGAAATACCCATCATTGCGAAACACACCAACGGCCTAGTGATAGGCGTCGTTCCTTATGCGGACACCCCCATCGATGAACCAACGGAGGACAAGTTATTTTCCGAAGATACCCAGTCGGACCTAACGCCGACGACATTAGCAGGGACACCGACGACATTAGCGGAGGCAGAGGTAGAGAGAGAGCCAGAGGCGAAGGCAGAGGCAGAGGCAGTGGGAGAAGCAGAAAGAGAGACAGAGAAAGAGGCAGTGGAAGATACAAAAACAGAGACAGAGACAGATGCAAGGGCAGAAACAGGTGCAACCACAGAGGCACAGGCAGATGGCAGTGATGTCGACAGCTTTGTGACAGTGTCAGAGGATAGCAAACTGGATGGGGAAGCCAAATATCAAGGAGACATGCTGCCTCGAGGCAGCCTAGATCTACTCTTCCTGCTCACACCAGGGGTGCATAAGAGCAGCGGGGTGGACAGGAAGAAGGCAGAGGAATCAGACAGAGTGCGGGATCACAAACAGACGTGAGCATCCAGACATGTCAAGGGCTAATTATTTTCTCATCTATAAAACCAGGTATATAGCGATGTCACTGCAGCTGCCATCCCATCAAATTGTAATACCCCCACAGCGCCGCCTGGCGCATCTCTATGTTTTGTAAGCCAGGTACATGATTATATATTTGGACAGTTTAGATAATAAATACAATAGTGGCAACACTAGCAATAACCATGATAACAATTAATACAAGTTACAAATCACTGGGCTCGTAAAACTAAGCCATTAGACAATACAAAGTGGTTACATTGATATGCAGCTTGATGGAGCTCACCCGGGCAGGGGGGGTGGATCGGGGCCTTACTCAGCATCGTGGCTTAGGTTTGTTGGCTGACATAGCCATTTGATATTGGGCTGTCACCAAGGCCGACTTTGCAAAAACTTGTCCAGAATCGATCTAGTGGCTTTGTTTAATTATTATGAAATATTATTATTATTATTATTATTATTGAGAATCCAAGTGACTTGTAATATACGACAAAGTTACCGCTTTTCCCCGCCGCGAGTTGCAATCCCCATGTATATATAGGTAGCTGCCAAGCCCAAAAGTCGGGCTGTCTGGCGTGGGCTATGTAAGCCGTTGTATCCGTTTAAAACAAGCCCATCACTAATATGTGGATCTAGCTGAATATTACCAAGAGGTATAGTTCTGGGGCTTTCCCGAGGTGATTTTGTTCCATGCTAAAATAAACCCTTGTTTATTGTTTTACGAAAAGTAAGTTCTTACTCGAACCACCACCCCGGGTAACTATGCATCAGCAGAAAAGTCACAGGAGAGCGTTGGATGTACGTCATTCGGTTGGTGTTGTTTTTTATGAATACGGTCGGTCTGCTTTGAGATTGTCAGGAACGCAACGCCAAGAATGAGTTATTGCATCTGCTTTCGTATTCTCCCCAAGAAAAGATAGCAAAAGCGCAAGATAAAAGTCCGGACGGCAATACTTGCCGTGATAGTATCTGGAGAGCCATCTCTTGCACAAGAGATGGCAGTGAATCCTACCGTCTCAAAAGCAAAGAATAAAAAGATGGGCTTAGCTGCCAATATTCCCCCTGCGGGAGTTTCCGTCAGAAGCAAGCACTCAGCCTCCCTGACAGCATATATGAGCTTTTCTGAATAATGCACAAACAAAATTCGACTTGGGGTGAGGGGAAATACACTTCTTCAAAGCTTGGTAGGGCGAGTGAGATGCGATTTCTCAGCTCATGCTTGCTTCGCCTCAATGGATAGCCGCGGTGTAGCCCTTCGGGGGCGCCTCCACTCACTTTGATATGGGGTGCTTTCTTTTATGTGTGAAATGGTAACGCAGTGACTAAGGGAAGGGAGGGGCGCATAAAGCAAACTAGGCTACTAGGATACACACAGAATTTGGAATATGCCCATACCATCACGGTAGGCCCAGCCTTCTGCCCCGGGTTCGTGATAATTTTGCTGCCTGGGGCACATGCTTCGTATCACCCCCAAAACACCGCATCTCTCATAGCGAGGAACCACACCATATCCAACATCCCGGGAAGCGCGACTGAGAAATCGCCCAACGGCTAAGCTGCCGAGAGCGGGCATGTCACCCACAGCCCCTTGCGCTGTGGGCGGCATGCGGGCCGACGAAGCAGTACGTGCAGGGCGTTTTTGCCGCCGTGGTACCATGGCCGCCTAAAGATGGAAGCAAGGGGAGTCTACTTTGTGGCAACTGGGAGCAAGTCGAGATTTGCTTAAAGATGAGGTCCGGGTCCCCGTCCACACAGAGCACAATGCTATTTTCGAAACCATATTGTGGATGTCGAACCGACCTGCTGGAGAAGTAAACAGATACCTGAGACAGGAGAGCAGAGCAAGCTATACGAGCCTACCAATCCCGTTCTTCGGACTCACATCTTGGCTTCTACGGCTGCCAGAACTTTCCTTGGCTTGAGTTGGGTAGCAATTTTATGCAGACCGCCACTGAGACCCTGGAAAATCAAGAAGTACAAGTTAGCAGAGAGGATAAGACAAAAAGTCAGATCCCCTCAAGATGCTCAGCGTTACCAGAGACAGCTCGCCAGGAGACTCGGACTCGGCATGCTCTGCCACGAATCAGAAACCCGACCGTCAGCGTCACACCCGAGCCTCCAAGCCCAAGGTCCGCACCGGCTGCATAACTTGGTAAGTGAGCAGCAGAGCCCCTTAAAAAGTAATTGTTACAATTGGCGGACAAAAAGTGTTGCCAGAGAGATAAGAGGGCAATATTTGCTAACCCTTAATTTCTTTCCCGTACCAGCAAGTAAGTTTGATATCATCTCAGGGGCTACAAAACGCAAAACTTCTACATGGTCAAAATAGAATCCCATGAAAAGAAAAAGAAAAAGAATCAACCAAACACAAAGAGTGAGCTGCGAAGCCAAACAAAAACTAACCTTCACTTCTCCCCCATTCTAGAATCAGACGTGTAAAATGCGACGAGGGCAAACCAGCCTGTGCACGATGCACATCGACCGGGCGGCACTGTGACGGCTACGACTCGACGGCCTCCCCGAGCCGGGGACTGACCAGCCCCGCGCGGGCCGAAGAGGTCCAGCGCGGCGCCGAGCAGGCCCGCCGCCAGTTCCTGCGCGAGTACTCTGGCAACGCCGCGCTGCAGGCCCTTCGGCCCATCGTCGCCGACATTGAGGGCTCCGAGATAGAGCGCCGCTTCTTCCACCACTTCAGGTCCGCCGCCGCCGGCGGCTTCCAGGCCAGCGCCTCAACGGCCGCGGGCCCCTTTTGGACCCGCGTGGCGCCCGAGATGGCCCGCTGCGACGGTGCCGTCAAGCACGCCCTGATCGCGCTCGGCGCGGCGTATCGGCTGTTTCAGCAGTCTGAGGTTGAGGAGTATTCGGTTTCGGTAGAGGGCAGCACGGAGCTGGCACCGGGGATTTCTATAGAGTCCCCGCCGAGGGAAAACAAGACAGGGGCCGAGAGTCCGGAAGAGTTGGAGCTATTCACGATCCAGCAGTACAACCACAGCATCGCCCTCCTTCAAACACACGCGTCCTCAAGTAGCCTGGATAGCATCCGCGTGACGCTCGTCTGCTGCCTTGCCTTCATCTTCCTCGAGATGCTCCGCTCCAAGGAGACGGCAGCGCTCACCCACCTGACCAACGGTCTGCGCATCCTCGAGTCTCTGCCGCGTGAAGCCTTTGACTCCGTCACAGCGACCGGTAACCCCACGAGTTCTGACCCACACATGGACGACATCATCCGCATGTTCTGCCGCCTCGAGTGCAGCGCCACCCTCTTCGCCGCCAACATCCGTCCATCCATCGCCCTGAGGTCCTACCACCAGGCATTGAGCAGCAGTAGCAGCGGCGGCGACAACCCGACATCAGGCTGGCTCCCATCTGCGAGATCAATCACCGACGTGCACGAGCGGTGCAACAGGCACGCCTGCAACGTGATTGCACGCATATACGAGACGCGAGAGCACTACGCCAACGCCACATTCTGGTCCGATCTGCACCAGCGCCGGCAGCAAGAGATACTCTGCGAACGATCCCGATCCCTACGCGAGGTCGTCCGGGCTTTTGCCGCTTCTGAAGCCGCCTCGGGCCTCGAGGCCGCCGAGGTGTACGCGCTCGACCTGGACCTGCTCCACCTGCTCTGCATGGACATGTTTGCGCAGGCCATGACGGGACTGCCGCGCGACGACGATGACCAAGTCGCCAATACCGACCTGTCCGAATACTCCAACATCGACCCGAGCCTAAGGTCACACCCTCGGCGCCGGTACGCACCTGCCGGGCCCGGCAGTGTTGCGTACAGAAGCGCCGCCGGGTCGAGCAGCCGGTCGCAGGCGGCGCTACAGGAGATACTAGGCGTCGCGAGCCGGCTCATGGAGATGGCGGCCTCGATCCGCCGGGGCCGGCAACGACAGGACCGTGACCAGGGCGTGGCGGGCTTCACCCACGAAGCCGGGGTGCTGCCCCCTCTGTACCTCGTGGCAACCATCGCCGAGGATTCTGCGGTCCGCCAGGCGGCGCTTGACCTTCTCAAGGGGGCCAAGGTCCGCGAGGGATTCTGGGACGGCCCATCTCTGTACCGTCTCGTGCTCTGTGTGGGAGACAAGGTGGCCCAGGGCCGCTGGCCGTTCCACGTAGTGCCTAGTTCCCTCACGGGCTTGGGTGCCATTCCAGACATGTGGCGGCTGTTGGAAAGGATGGATTTGGAGCAGGGTGTACAATGATGAGGATGATTTAAGACTAGTAGTGATAAGAAGGAAAGCCTGCCAAATGTATGAGAATTCTCTCAATGTGTGCACCTGATCGTCTTTCACAGCTCTCTGTGCCCCCTCATCCAGATTAACAAGTCCGTATGCTATCTTGTTGGCACGATTTGACCAGATAGTACGTTGAGGCATGCACAGAAGATCTGCGTTGTTGTATAGTGGAAATTGGTTGTCTGTATTACATTATTGACATGTCATGTTCTAAATTGTTTTGCCTTATCGTAACTGTGAAAAATTTCCATTAGATGTCTTCAATGACAAGAAAAGGCCGCTTTGTTGCCAACATAGGCTGTACCAACGTATCGGAATAAGGAAAGCTGATCGGATCGGATATTTGTCGACAAATGATGAAAAGATTCAGATTGGCCAAAGATGTGTACGAGGTTATGATGAAAATTCCAGTGTTGCCCCAGCTTCAAGGTGTCACTTGCTTTGGCATCATGGTTGAGTTTCCCGTCTTGAATACGGGTTGAACTTGTACGCTTCCTTGCTGGAAGCACCGCTTCCACTCTTACGACAGCTCCCAGGCTGCGATACCGGCAAAACTCATGCCGAATAAGCCCTTCTTGTTCAGATACTCTTCCTTTGTGACACCCCTCGCGCTCTCATCGCCGATCGTGTCGACTGCAAAGATTGAAACTGTCTGTCCGGGCCTTCCCAAGTCACGCCTGGGAACATCGACCCACCACCAAAAACCGTCGTTGTCTAGAGCAACGTAGTCTTCGTTGTTACCCCCTGCACCATTGATGCGAAGTATCAAGGGTCGCGGCTTCCCCTTGCCGTGTATTTCATTGTTCCAGTGCTCGCAGACGTTCCCGATCTGGAAACGTACATAGTCATCGCCCTCGTTGACGGGAATAAACTTCGCCGCCGGCGCCAGTGTCGACTCCGAAAGACCTTCATCCGCCGCGTCATTGTACATCTGCGCCTTGGGCCCGCCAGTTGGCCCGAGAACGTACTCCTCCCACGTTGGAATGCGTCCGTCCTCGCGGTAGAAATGTCGAGAATCTGAAGGGAAATGCTTGAGCCCGAATATTTCGTTGCTGCTGGTGAACTCAAGTGGCGAAAATTTTTGGTTGTATGACTGTCCCTCGCCCAGATGACCAGCTCCCCAGCAGGCATCCAACAGCTTCCATCTCCCATCGTCGAGTACCACAGCGTTCCAAGCGTGACCCTTGGGGTCTCGTCGAGGAGGAGGCTGGCCTGGTGCGACCTCGGTAAATCCATAGCCCTTACCATGACCGGTTACCACAACGCATTGAAGCCCACCGCGCTCGGCGATCGATTGATAGACCCTGGCATAGCCTTCACAGACTGCCTTGCCACTCAGAACCGTCTGGTCTGGGGTCAACCCGCGGGGTATGCAGTTGCCAAAGAAGCCTTCCACGTCGTACCGTATGTTGTGGTGACACCAAGTAAACACAGCCCTGGCCTTGTCGGTCAGCGATGGGAATGGGTCACAAAGTGCACGCGCCAGGTAGTCGACGACGTTGTGCCGTGGCAGGGAATGTAGGGGGTATTGTGCGGCTAAGGCGTCCACGGCTGAAAAGTCACGACATATCAGGCAACCAGCTACTTGTGGGGCTTTTGGGGCAATGTTGCGACCAGAAACGGCTTGTTCGATCTGCTGATCCGTTGGGCGCGATGCGAGTGGTATAGGCGGCGGTGCATCTTTATGCGTGGTAGGGACAGCGGGGACCTTGAGCTTGGGCTCCCTGGAGGCGGGGCGCTCGTAGCTCGCAGGTACGGGGGGTAGCCTCCTGGGAAGAGTTGGAGGAGCCACCGGCTCACGGCCGCCGTTTGCTGCGTATGGTTTGACCTGGGGGGACTTGGCTGGCCGCGAAGGCAGCCTTGGCGGGAGTGATGGGCGGGGAGGCTCGCTGATGGGAGTCCTCGACCGAAGAGACGCGTTTGGGTTGGTCGTGGCGTTTCCCGAAGCTTCCTTAGCTTTTGCCTCTAGCTCACGCCGAGTCGGCGGCAATACGGGTAGGTTCGCTTGATCAAGGGTCGGCGGAAGCCTTCTTGCACCCGGCTGCTGGTCCACCGAATTGGTCTGATTCAAAGACAGGTTGGAGATGGTGGATATATACGATATGTCTGATTCGTTCGAATTCCTTCGCCCATTCGCGAATTGAGCCGAGTTTGCGCGAGGTGGCAAGGCGGGCGAGACGCTCTGTGACGCTGACGAAGACGGCGACGCTAGCGAGGTCTGCGACGGGCGCCGGGTGGGTAGAGGTGGTGCCAGGTTGCGACTCGGCAGCGGTGGTGACTTTTCGGTGATGACCTGAGCGGTGCTCCTTCTAGGGAGCTGCGGGGGCACGCCGGCCTTGGGTGCTGGACGTGCAGGGACTGTTGGCGTCTTGTGTATTGTGACATCCGGGCTGGTTGCTTGTCGTATTGGTGGCTTCGGTTGGTCCGTAGGTGGCGGCGGCGGCGGTCGCTTTCCAGTAGCTGCTGTCGGCGATTGGAAATTCTTTTGTCTGTTCAGAGCGGCAATTCGCTCTGCCAAAGTGGTGTATTGCGGTTCTTCTACATCAGCCATGATGATGGACTAGAGATGTAACGTCGGTATTATATAATATTTTTCTTGTTTCGTCTTTGTCGCCTTTGTCGTCCCAGTCGTCGTCGTCAGACAGCCGTGCGGTGCTGGTGTAAGCTCTAGGCAACAGCTAATGTCATAAATTCGCATCTATTCAGGTCTCTGGAAACTTCTTGTATGCGGTCGCTGAATGTCACAGTCGCGGCATGCAGAGTGACTGTTGCGGGGTTCACCCGAAGAATAACGAGAACGATGAGATTGACTGGTCTCTTGTGATTTGCGTGCAGCTTATTATAAGATGGTTTATGGATGTAGTCCGTAGGTAAGGTACGTGGGATTGGGATTCTACAAAGAGACGATCAACCGCGCCGTCCCATCAGCCAGGCACCAGTGGATTGAACTAACGGCTGGGACCCGGTTGACCCATCCTTGCCCCTCTATTCTGTTAACCTGCGCACACAGCCTTGCCTGACGCACTAAGATGCGGGGACTCGTTGCAGGCCCCGCCATCCATCCATGTCAGCCTCCAAGTTTCAGGGGTTCAGCTAGCTCTGGACTTGGCCTGTCTGTCTATTTTTAAAGAGAACGGATGGAGCCTTACCGCATGCTGTGTCTATGAGTCTTAGAAGGTCTCTCGAGTGGTAGGTCTTGACTTGCTGCTGGTTCCAGTAATACTGTGGCTCCAGATACTGATATCTAGAAGCCAAAGAAAACCAAATATTACATACAATCCTACTTGTTATGTTCCTCGTGTCTGTTTGATTGACATTCATGGAGTCATTATTCGTGGTGTTTTGGATTTTGTCTTGTGCTAAGACACGACAAACAATTCATTGTACTCGAGTCGAGTCCGGGCCAAAACTTGGCAAGTGCTTCATACACACTACATATCTACCTACCTAGGTACTAACAGGTTAGAGATATGATGCTTTATCTTGGTCTAATCAATGATTCCGGTCCCGCATCAAAACCACCCAAGTACTCTCCCAGACTTACATGTCTTAAGGAGCTTGTCATGTCGCATATGGAACTGGGCTTCGTCGTTTTGCCCGGATATTAGACTTCGCAAGAACCTTCAATTATCAGATAACTTGGGCACCGAGTAACCTTTAGCTAACACTGACAACCAACGGACTGCTAGTCTCGCACAGTAAATTGAGATATTTTCCATACCGCTCTACATGGATAACTTCGCATAACCGTTCCTTCGCTCATACCTTTTAGTCCCACAAACAAGCCCGGTAGATCTAGATTTCCCCATCCATTCGATATTGCTATGGTCTTCGAGATGGCCAGACCTATAACGTTGAGCTTCACCTCAGTCGGCCAAACCAAAGGCCCAGGTATGTATATATATATAGGCAGAGTTTGGAAACAGCGATTTTGACGTATGAATAATCACCGTCATGCAAAAACGGTAAGGGGTATAAAGGAGCGGACGTCGATCAAAGATATTTTAGGAACGATGATAGATGACGGTATAAGAGATCGACATGGCAATAAAGACAGACACAATAAACAATGCATGACAGACGTGACCAAGAAGGTAACGGACGTAGCTACCTAGAAGCAGCTGCCCTAGAAAATAAAATAGACATGCAGAACGTTGACAGGTATAAGACCAAAATAATGACAAACTAGGTAAAAGCACATGTAGCAGAACCAGGGGGTATTTTCACGCCAGGGTATATCCAGCCGGGTATTTTTTTTCGTTCGTGTCGTGCATGAGCTTCTAAAAAAACGACAAGGAGATAAGACTTGGAAAGAATCTATCGCTGGAAAGGCCCAACCGGGCCGGGGTATCCTGAATTCGTAGAATGAGAAGTCGACGGCCGTCCGCTGTCGCCAGACGGCCGGGTGTTGTGGCGAGGCGTCACATCCCCTGGCTGGGGGACAGTCAGCTTGTGGTCCATGCCGTTTCCAAAAGGCCTGGCAGGCCACGGCTCATCGTCCGCAAGGTTAACTCCGCTGTCGTTCCAGGGGTTTCGATCAGCATTGAAGCTGCGCGTGGACTCGATAGAGATAAGTGAGGACTTGGAGACGTTGCTGGATCCCTTGAAAAACTGATTGGCTCCTGCGTGGGAGCTATTCTTTCGGCGGTCGAGGAAAGACGAGATGCTTGACATGCTGCCAGGCTTACGGAGACGGTCAAAAAGGGTGCTGCGCTCCCGAGCCACCTCGTCGCTGAAAGCCAGCTTGGTAGGCGAATCGGTGGCCACGGGCGTTGGCGCATGCTGAAGAAGTCTCGAGTTGAAGAAAGGCAACGATTCTTCAAAAGTGTCAGACTTCGGGCGGGGTATAGACCCCTTGATCACGTTGGCCTCGGCACCATTGGTGACAAACTGATTCTGGAGGAATTCAATGGCGTCACGCAGACCGCCAGCGTTGTTTCGGGTAAAAGTCCACAGTAGAGTCACTGTGGGCTCGCCCTCCTCCGTCAACTCGTCTTTGTTGTGGTGGACCGTTACTTCCACCTCGTGCTGGGTCTTGAGCTTCGTCACGATATCATGGGCAAATTCTGGAGACTCGAGGTACTTAATCAAAGTAGGCGTGCGGGCCAGGACCAGTTCATGGTTGTCCGAAACCATTCCCTGCTTCTGATCAGTTTCTACGAGCAAGTTCGTGGATGGGTTGCATAGGGGGTAGATATATAACATACCAGAAACTCGTCCACGCACTGAGGTACCTGCCACTGGGGACCAGTGACGGTAACCTCATCGCTGGCCTGCTCAGTACTAGGGAATACAATCTTGCAATTCCACTTCTTCTCGAGACCTTCAATCTCACCGAGACGCGTGAGAAGTTGACGGTGGTAGAGGCGGTCCACGTTGACTATCTGAGAGGTGAACTCCGAGTCCTGTAAATAATAAGTTGTCAGTCTAGCCGTCTCCAACACTGGAGGGTACCACAATGGTGATTTGACGTACGACTCTGTCAACCATCTCCAGAATTTCGGATTTCACTAGCTCCAGGTTCTGAGCGTTGCGAGCCGGTGTGCGGCAGATCACATTGTCGACGCGGATGTCATCCTCCTCTCGCAAGCCCCCTGCGAAAGTTAGCTTGGTCCTTCCGTAGATTCGAAACTTGTCATACGAACCTCGGTCCATAGCGTTCGAAAACTTGACGAAAACCGAGTGCTTCTTCATGATCCTCTGAATATGCTGGCCGCCGATCCCAATGATGCGTTTGTGGTACTGGTCGGGGACATGGAACGAGATTGAGGCTGGCATTTCCTGCTCCACGAGCGAGAGGCCTTGCTTCATGGATTCGTACGATTGAGCGTTCACGTCGATGTTGAAATTGTACTCTCCGAATCCCTCGAACATGATCTGAACGCTGCCTGTAGGGGTGTTAATGATTCGCCTCAACAGTATGATAGTCGCCTAGTGTGATTATACTTACTCTGCCCCATGATCTTGTTGATCTTTCCATTCTTCTTTCCGCTAACAAATTCCTTGTGCTCATTCGCAAGTTCAATCTTCACCTTGATCTGGTACGTTGACTGGGACGCAAACTTGATCTGGGACAGTACCATGAGGGCGGCCTTGACTGCGTCATCAGATCCAGTGATTCTGAAAGCCAGTCTTTGGAATGATATGTCCGCATCCGAGTTGGCGCAGATGTCGCCAAGCATGGTATGGATGTCATGGGCAGTTGGGTGCTGGCGGGCATCGGTTTGGGTGATGGACCAAAAGCCACTGTAAAATTGTCCCACCTGCGGTTGCGCGTAAGTGGCTTGCACATTGACAAAAAAAATGACGACGAAGAAAATGATCCACAATGGGGAATCACTTACAAGAGCCATGAGTTCCCGCGCGGTCCTTTCAATGTGCAGGTTCTCCTGCCCCTGAATTCTGACAACGGTCTTGCGGGAGCCAAGAGGCGGGAACGAAATGTAGGTTCCAAAAGTCTCTGTGATCTTTTGGACTTTGTCCATACGACTGAGAAGGATGTTGTCGATCTTCTCCGAAGGAATCTCGACTTCCTTTACGAAAAGCCGCAGTCGGTTGAGGACCTCGTGCATTTTTTTCTTGGCGAGTTCGATGTGTGCTGGGTCCTCTCCTGTGATGAAGATCTGGTTCGGGTCGCGCGCTTGGGCATTGACTGGGCAGTAGCGGAACACCGAAGAAAACGATGGCGGCATGTAGATTGCAGTACGCGTTGTCGATTCGATAAGCTTGATGGTTTTCCTGTTGCGGCCACAAAGAGGTTGATGCAAGGTCAACTCAGCGTGCAGTCCATCGATAATCCGGCCAAGCTGCACGTGGTCTCAGTATTAGCAGTGCACACATGCGTGGAACCTCACACGCGAGGGGCTGTATTTCAATACCATTTGATCAATGTGGATCAGAAGCCGAGTCTTTGCGTGCTCGGAGGACAGATGATCGCCGTAGATGGCCAACCTCCAGCGCTGGTCCCTTCGAACCTCACTGTCACCATTCAGGCCATCGGCAAGCGGAGTGAGTTTGGGCCCAAGGAGGAAGATGTCGACACCACAGAAGCTTGAGGTGTAGTCCAATGTGTTCGTTACGGGTGCTTTGAGACCTCCAGTTTGCGGGTCGAGAAACATATCTCCATCAATGTCGATGATGGTGCAACGCTGTTAAGAGCCAGTGGTAAGTAGTTACTCCAACTCAACACCAAGCCTACGCAGTTCCCGTATTCGAGTGCAGGTCGCGTGGGTGGGTGATTTTAACATACGAGGGTCAGTGGTGTCTCGTTTAGTATCGTGTCCCTCGCGTGGTAGACGAGTTCAGGCGCGCCTGACAAGCAGACGGTTGTTACCTGTCCCTTGACATGCTTTGGTGTTGTCGAAATGACGTGGGCTTCGATGTCGAGTGGACTCGTGGTGAAATCCTTACATAGCTTTCGTAGGTTTGACAGATTCTGAGCGTGGACGGGTAGTTCATGAACGGGAACATCGTCGGGAGCATCTTCCGGGTGGGTCCAGCGGAGGACGGCGTCAGTGGTTGCGTGGAGTATGTCTTCGGTGTCAGGGCCGGCTAGGTCGGAGGACAATGGCACGTTAAACGAGTAGTGTAATGGCGAATCCATAACGTGGGGAGGGCCTTGCTGAGGGGCGCTCGTTGAAGCCATCTTCTGATGAGGACCTGAGCCGACAGCAGGCATCGGACCATTCGGGCGCGATGACATTCCAAAACTGGCCGGCGTCATCCTCTCGGACCAGTGACGCATGTTGGCAAGCTTGTTCATGGTGCCGGTCGGGTTCGGAGGCGGACGAAAGCAGGCGGCGGTGGATGGCTGGACCGGACGAGACACAAGACTGTGAGAGGCTTAACGAGAGGAAAGCCACTACGGCCACAGCACGCAGCTTTCTTGGGTGCAGACCAGGGACCGGGGCAGTGCAACAACGGAGCGCAAAGCGGCAGAGAGAAAAGGGAAACAAAAGCAATTTGACAGGAAAAGAGAAGGAAAAAACCACAAACAACAGAAAAAAATCCGAGGGTATCTAAAAGGAAATGAACGGACTTGAGAAAAAAAAAAGAATAAAACAGAGGAAACGGTTTGGCGATGACAGTATCCCTTCCAGAGCTCCTTTGGGGGTGGTTCGTGTGGAGGGGAAGAATGTGGAGGAAGCACCAGGCAAAGTAAAGTAAGTCGTGAGTGTCGGTTGGACTGGTCAATCCTGATCAGCAGCCAAAAGGCAGCTCGAGCTACGGTGGGCCCACCGAGTCCCGGCTTAGTCCGCCAAAAAAGTCCACAAGTAGCAACCAGCCTCTGAAGAGATGGTCCGTTCCGGGTCGACGTTCAAAACCAAGCAATCGCTAGCGGACTGGGAGCCCCTGCGATTCTGCCCAGAAATATCAATTTTATCGTTGTCCTTAACAGACAAACAACGTTCTGATTTTTTGTCAAGCTCATCCCAGAGGGACCCGTGCTGGCCAGTTCAAATGCCCAGCGATTTCCTGGTCTGCTCGGATCTCCTTCACAAAGCCGCCCCGCTAATTAATTAACCCTCAAAAGCAGAATGAGGCCATTCGTTTTCAATTCGCTGCTTCACTGTGCGGGCTTACATAAGACGGGTACCTGTCGACGGGGCAAGTGCAGATAGGTACCCCAAAGTGAGTTTAAAAGCAGGGTACACTGTGCGTGCATTACGGAGCGTTGCATGCGAGTCTGCCGTCAGATGTTGGCACCTGATTTTGATTTGAATGGCTGGGTGGACACCCATCAAAAACTTTCCACAAGCACCGACCTCATCAGTTTTTTCCGGGCAAACGTCTGTTGGGTATGGTATTTTACCAAACTCCGTACCTTGGGGCGCCTCTAGTACTAGGACTAACTGCCTTATGCGACCTTGCTTCTCTTATTGTATGCCATAATAGGATGAAACGAGACTCACGGCAGCAACATATCTGATGAATCATCAGCTTAAGACGGAAGTCGAAAAGAAGGAAGCCTACAAAGATAGAATGAAACGAAGTTCTCACTGCCGCCCACTCAGCCGCCTGCCTGCCTGCGAGCGCTGAGCTGACACCCGCCCCGACTAAACTTCAACCCCGAGTCGAATGACCGCGCTTGCTTGCCTTGCTTTGTTGATGCTTTGTTGACTTTGTTGACGGACGGGGGGGGGGGGGGGGGGGGCATCTGACTTATTCATTACCGAACTGCCAATGGAGATCAAAAGCATGGTGATTACCGGCACATTTAACCCCCCGACTTCGGTAGAGGCCCCACTCCCAGGCAATCACAAATGATGCATCATGGACTGCAGCGCAATATTAACCCTAATTCCAAGGTGGTCTGCCTGCCTGCCTGCCATTTCGAGGTTAGGGTTAACAAGCCCCTTGTCAGCCTCTCGCATGCGTGGCCTTTATGTATTGAGGCCTGTTTCGGATGATTGTGGCACTCATATGAAAAGCAGTTGATGAGTTTTGACTGCATAAGCTTCGTTCCGATTTTCCTAACTTGGGCGACGGTCAGGTCGACTACTGCTACTTGAGACCGACCTATGGATGCCCAACCTACCTGGGCAGGTATTCGCGATTCCTCTGATAAATTGTAATATCAACAGGGCTGCAGGCATTTGTTTATGTGACCTGGAGAGATTTGGTAATGCTTTATTGCATACTCCGTACTGTAGACTTGTACCCATACCTATGCACATACATACCCTCCTCGTACCCGCGTCGTCATCTCACCCTGTGTTCAACACAGTCCATGCCGTTCAATCCGTGGTGATCCTTAAACTGGGCTTGGATGCAGGCAAGAGCCCAACTAGAGCTAACCTCTAGCTCAAGTCCCCCAATCCCACAATAAGCAATATACGAGCAGGCAGTAACGCACGGCCATGAAAAAAGACACAGAGCAGGTGTCATGTGGGATCATTGCTCACAACGCTACTCGAACGCAACCCTTGAGATACGGTCCTGACCATGTTAGTTTGTTTGTTTCCCAAAATGTTTATTTTTTTGTGACGAACAGACATATGTAATGCCCTGCATTGATTCAGACTAAATAGTACTAGACTGGAGGTCAATTCCTGTACATGTAGCTAGCTTTCCATGCTTTTACTCGGACACAACCTTTGGTAGCTCGTAGCTATGTTCAAAGCTAGCTACGTCGTACGTTGAGTTGCACATCGATCAAACTCAAGCGGTGAGGAGATAGGCACTGATATCAGGTAGGACAACATGTGTTAATTCTTAACTACAGATCATTAGTCAAATTCTTGACAACTTCAGAGCCTATCATTCATGTAGACTAACTGTCAAACGACTAGGTGCAGTGACTAAAACAATGCTTCTGCCAACATTAACCCTTGTTCAAAACAATAACTCCGTATCACCCATTCCATCTTGCAGCTCTAGCGATAAGACCCCCGTAACGTATCCTCATAAACAACTCCCTCAGGTGCTCCTCTTGACCTGTCGAGATATTGGGCATCTGCTTCTGGCCGCACGGGCCTGTCATACTGGAACTGCTGCGACTCTGGTGGCCTGACACTATACGCTCGCTGCACCACGGTTTCTGGTCGAACACTGAACTCTCGTGCATATGGCTGTTGATATACCACCTCACGCCTGCTCTCTGGATGGACACTGGAAGCGTAATCTCGCACTGGCACATCAGGGCGGATGCTTCCGTATCTCTCTCCATAGCCTCCCGCCATCTCATATCTGACCGTCTCAGTTGGTCGGACACTGGCCGCTCTTGTGATATACTCCCTAGGGAGGTTCTCAATGACACGCCTCTCGGGAGGCGCCCGACCGCGAACGTAGTCCTCACCAGCAGTGGATCCCTGAGGCACCACCGAGTACTCCCTTTGACGGTAAGAGCGGTACTCACCGGCGACATACTCCGGTTCCGTGATGACCCGCCTCGGCGCTGCAAATTGGGGAGATAATGGGCGCCTGTAGATGACGCCATCACCATACGTGTCTGCCATCCTCGATAGAGCTCGGCCCGGGACATGATGATCATACACAAGAGGTTCCGCGGTGGCTGTTGCGACCACGGAATGTCTGGCCACAGAAGGAGGTCTAGGGGGTTCGATGTACTCTCTTCCATACTCATCGACAATGATGCGGGTTGGCTGTACACGAGGTGGAGGTGCCATGGCCGCTGGTCGAGTCTCACGCATGATCGGGGATGGGGAACGGTCGCGTTCATTTGCAGGCCGCACACTCATGCGAGGTTCATCCCGCACGTCATAATACACCGGAGCCTCTCGAAGCGAGGCACGATCCACCACTGCCTGAGAAGCTGTCCTGACACGAGGCTCATTGGTGTACTGGATTGGGTAAGCGGCAGGGTCTTGATCCCTGGAGAACTGCGTCGACACCGGCCTTCGAATTTCGTATATCTCGTGGTCAAAGGGTTGAGCACTTGTGTGCACAGGAGCAGGTCCTTCACGCAAAGATACATCGCGGCGCTCGTAACCCACTCGAGGATTTTCTTCGCCGTAAGATAAAGCACCGTGTTGATCTCGGTATATCTCGCGTCGGACCTGTGGGCTTCGTGATTCATCGTAGTTCAGTTGCTCCATTGAACGCTGCGATGGGCGCAGTCGCTTATGAGGCCTACCAGCTGGGTGAGCAGAAAATGGGGAAGGGGAACGAGGCTCCGCCTTGATGTAAGGAGTAGCATCAGCGGCTTGGCGATCAGCTTTGCGCTTGTTTTTCTTTTTGCCCTTGCGTTTTTCATTGGCTTTGGAGGTTTGTGGTGAGCTCTCAGGGCTCGACACTGCCGAGACCTCGTTACGTATAGCAACCACTTGCGCAGGCGTCGCACGAGCTCTACGCGTATCTGACGATTGAGGATCCCTGGCAATGGCGAGGGATGAGACATGCGATGGCTGCGGCGCGACGGGTGAGAGATCATGTGCTCGCACGACGGTCGATATTCCGGCTCCATAAGCTTGCGCAAGCTGATTGGAGGCTATTGACTTGGTACGATCGTCAGCACTCTGCTCGTTATCTGTATGGCCAGAATCCGCAGAGCCACTGGCGTCTGCACTCTCCCCAGAGCTGACGATATGAACAGCAGCATCTTGAATTCTGGGGCTCGGAGGACGCTGGGCAGCATCAAGAGTGTTCTGGGTCTGCTGGCCGCCAGGTACGTTGGGCCGGTGATTTGCAGACGTGGTTATATGGGTGGGCATTGATGCTCCATTGTCTATCGGGGCAGCGGGTTCGGACATAAAACTGAGCTCTGGTTCGTAGTCTGAGCTTTCGCGCATCTCAACGTCTTCGAGATTGGGTCTATCAGGTAGACGAGCAAGGTGGTTCGAGTTGGGTGAATCGTCGATGTATGTGGAGGCATATGTATTCCCTTGAAGGGACTCGGCATCATCAGAGTTGTTAGTTGCTACATTTCCATCAGCATGCGAAGAAGCCTTCTGCTGGGCGAGAACAAGTGCCTGTTGCAGAACGTCCATGAGATCGAAATCAGGAAGAGGTTCGCTAGGCTGCAGGGACCAGCTCGTGTTGCGACGCTGTTCCAACTGCTCTCTCAGGGCACGCTCGACCCTCTGTCGCTGCAGTTGGAGTTCTGTCTTGATGAGGTGATCAGATTTTTCAAGGAAGATGGGGTTGATCTCAGCCCTTGCCGAACCAAAAGTCTTCGCAGATGTCGGCGTGCTACTACCGCCCGGGTCGCCTGGAAGCGAGCCCAAGCCGGGAAAACTTGTGATAAGGGATGGCTGTAACGAGTTCGCCTGGAAAGCCTGACGATTCTCCGCCGCGGCTACATCCGAAGTCTTTCGACTTGAAGAGGGCTTGACATGGAAAGAGGAAATGGCGTTGGTCGTTGGGCCATCAGCGAGCGCCGAGGTAGACGACGATGTTGGTGGTGACGCGTTAGAGGTTTTCGCTGCCAACAGATGCGCAGGAACCTTGATGTTTGGGTGTTTCCCCGACAGCACTCTTTCGCGAAAGTTGACAATTTTACCATATTCATCAATTTGACGAAGCTCATCTTTCGATAGAGTCAACGTCCCCGTTGATGACATTGAAGCCATTGCAACCGACGCCGATTTGACGGCCGTCGGTGATGCGTTACCTCGGATGGTAGGCACAAATTTATGGCACAGGGTCAGTCAGTGATGAAGCAGGAGAGCGAGGAGCTGCCGATGCAATAGAAATATGACAGCCTTCTGGGTCAAACTGCGAACGAGGTTGTAGAGCAAATAAAACCCAGCGTATAGTTTAGTAAGAAAATAGGTCGGTGATGACAGAACGCGAGGATGAACCCAGCGATCGAGTGGAATTGAAGGTCGAAGAAAAAAGACAAAGCTTTGTTTCGTAATCTTGGACTGGACAGAGGAAATATTATCCCCTGCATCCACTAATTTCGTGCACGTGCTTTTCTACATGTCATATCGCGCGCGATTTCTATCTATTCTAGACCTAGAACTAAATCCATTAGTTCTAGAATTAGTGTGGCTCAAGCCCAGTCTCCCAGAATAGAACTCGTTTCACGCGTTTTATATCGGTAGAAGCCCCAGGGTTTCCCTCGATCTTGACTTGGACTGGGAACATTTAATGATTTCTATCTCCAATGACCTAAATATTCAATTCTTCTTCCGCAGGTGCGGCTTACCATCATATATTCCCTCCCATCTATGCTTTCACTGTGTAACTCGCGCCCAGGTCACCTTTAGGCGCGTCAGATGAACTGGATGAGATTCTCACTTGTTGGTGCAAGGCCTGTGGCGGGGTTCATCAGACTAATGCACAGAAGGCAATGAGTGGTGAATGATGAAACTTATTCAAAAAATAAAAGAAAGAAAAAAAAATTGAATCAACAAAAACACCGCCATGAGTCTCATACATATTTTTCGGCGAACCCATCCAGCGATCAGTATTTCTAATACACAAAGACTGAAAAACGGTGTGACTCAAAAAGCAGTTTTCGGGCTCTCCGCTATTAGGTACTCCTACTCAGCTTATCAGGTAAGGTATTTATGTGCATAACGCTCCCGCTCAACCTCTGCAAATCAATGTCGTATTGCATTCATCCATCTACTATTTGCTTCAGTTGCCTAGACATCGATTTCTTGTGTAATAGCACAGTCCCACTTTGTTTCGTCACACTTGTCACCGTACCTCTCTACATTGAAATCCCGGCCCAACCACTCCAGTCACACAACATCTACCACCAACTTCCTGAACTACATCTGATTAAAAACAACAGAGTCGCCCAGTAGCTGCCCACTGGTACACAAATTCAGCCATGGGCTCAAATGGACCGTCCACTAATGGTGGTGACCGCCATCCAACAAAGATCTTCTTCTTGTGAGGACAACTCTAGCTCCGCTTGGCTTGGTTCAATGCCATCATTGCTGACCAAAGTTTACTTATAGTGACATTGACAACTGTCTATACCCAAAAAGTACGCATTATAACAGCATTTTGTGGATTCTTTAAAGGGCTCCCTAAGATATGCTAACCGGCAACTGAAAATTGCCAGGTGCAAAAGTACACGATCGCATGGCAGATTTGATCGACAAGTACTTTGCTGAACACTTGTCACTCTCCTGGGACGAGGCGGTGCGACTTCACAAAGAGTACTATCAGAATTACGGCCTGGCCATCGAAGGACTTGTGCGGCATCACCAGATCGACCCCCTGGAGTACAACTCAAAAGTAGATGTATGTACCCCGCGGTTGTTCTGAAGCCCTGATCTGTGAAGCACATTTCCTCACACTGCCTGACATAGGATGCCTTGCCACTCGAGGGCATAATAAAGCCCAACCCACTGCTTCGGAAAATGCTAGAAGACATCGACCGAAGTAAGGTCAAGCTCTGGCTGTTTACAAACGCTTATGTAAACCATGCTCGTAGAGTCGTTCGGCTGCTGGAAATCGAGGACCTCTTCGATGGCATAACATATTGCGACTACGCTGCACAGCCCCTCATCTGCAAACCACACGAGGACGCATTCGCAAACGCCATGCGAGACGCGGGTGTCGAGAAATTCGATGACTGCTACTTTGTCGGTAAGTGACAACGTGTGGTAACTCGCGCTGGGGCGCGTACAGTAGTACTGACCGGCACAGATGACAACTACCAAAACTGCAGAAAGGCAGACCAGATTGGCTGGCATACCGCTCATCTTGTTGAAGAGGGTGTTAAAATCCCAAGGTCACCAGCCTGCAAGCATCAGATCCGCTCCCTCGAGGAGTTGCGCAACGTATTCCCTGAGGTTTTCAAGAAGCCGTAGGAGTTGCGGATAGAGGACACGACAAGCTCAGACAGGGACGGCCAGCAGGGGTCAATAGAGCTTTATTAATGGGATAGGTTCGGATTTAAGTAGCCGACACTGGCTAGACTTCTCAAGTGGCAATAATACCAGTAGAAATCTAGCGCATTAACCCAAAGGGACTGCAGCGGGCCTCTTTATACTTCTTATGACTTGATCCAGCCTTTTTTGTGCCTCTTGCTTGTCCCTCAATGCTTCTTGTCGTTGCACCTCAGCAACTCTAAGTTCCTCCTCAAGCTCTTGAATATTGCGCTCTTGGTCCTCCTCACTATTGTCAAGGCCAGGTAGTGTCGATATCAGCATCTCGATTTGTTGCTCTTTGACAATCAGATCGCGCGCAAGCTCGAGCTGGCCGGCCTTGAACTCGTCGGCGGGTACGGGGTCCACTGTGTGAAAGGAAGTAGCATCGGTTGTCAGTTTTGGTCTGGTCGAGTGGTTTTGCAAGGAATAGAGGGAGGGGTTTCAAATCAAGGCCGCACCTTCTTTTGGATCATCTTCAGGTTTGAGTTCTCTGATCTTGTCGTCGGGCCCGAGTGTCTCCAAATCGTGACGTTTGTGAAGGTAGTACAAGCATGCGACGAATTGCTGTGCGAGCTAATTGGGGTACCAGAATATCATCAGCATGGCGGACACAACCCGTGGCGCATTCATCAGTGGGGTAGATGGTTGCGAACCTGGTCAACCGCGTCTTGGAGTTGGGTGAGTCTGTCGCCCATCTTGATTGATTGTAGGAGAGCGCTTTTCAGAGGTTATGGACTATCAATTCAAGTTGCGATGTGAGGGAGCTTGACTGGAGTGGATGGAAATAGTCGCATGGTCTGGAAAATGGAACAGGCGCAAATGCAAGGCCGACAGAACCCGGCTTGACATGAAAAGGGAAGCTCCGATGCTGCCCAAGCAACCATGCATGGTTGAAACAGTGTGGTAATTCTTTCATACGGTAGTGTTTCTTTTTTTCAACAGGACGATAATCTTTGCTGTCAACTAGATGGTAGTATCTAGTAACAAACTTGAAACAAAGAATCTAACAGCTTCATAATTTTTTACTGCATCCCACAAACCAGTTCTGAAGCACACACAGGGCAGAAGAAGAGTTGGTTGAGGAGGTAGGTACCTAGGTAGGTAGTTAGATATTCATGGCCCTTCATGAAGTGATGCAGAAGTTTACTGTGTGGGGCAAAGAAGCTCGTTGAATAAAGAATCGTGTTTGACGGAATAACACTTGAGCTTGTAATTAATAGCCACACTTTTGCGGGTAGTATTTCTTTTTCATCAACGCGATTTGATTGATGTCAGTCTGGTATCGGGGTACGATGTGTCCCATGTCAAAGTGGATTGGCTCTGATCTTACTTCCTGGTTCTAACTTCCGACGTACTCCGAGTTTATCATTCAACTACCAAGTCGACATGAGACGACCAGTATCAGTATCGCTTTGATCCGACAAATCAGCAAGGCATGATAATGCACAGATGGTTAGCTCGTCCACTTGGCGCCATTCAAAAAGGAATGCCATGGATCCTTCAGCGGAGGATGGTTAGCAGCCATGGAGTACCCTTCGGCATCCCAGATCTAGTCGACACATCCAAAACCAGCGAGACTCTGGCCTACCCGGAACCACCCACATCAAACCACAACAGCCTGCCATCATTCCTTGATTATGCCAAAAGGTCTGGTTTAAACCCAAAGTCAACAGTCTATGTTGGCACTCACTATGAGTATCTTGTGGCAGAAAGCCTCGCCGGCTTTGGGTTCTCATTGTTCCGCGTTGGCGGAGCCTCGGATTATGGCATCGACTTGCTAGGGACATGGAATGTCCCGTCTGCTCCCAATCCCATCAAGGTGATTCTTCAGTGCAAGGCAATGGCCTCAAAACTCGGCCCCAACCATGTCAGAGAGCTCGAGGGGGCCTTTGTGGGCGCTCCTGCTGGCTGGAGGGGCTCTGGTGTGTTGGGACTACTAGTAGGCCAACAGCCGGCTACAAAAGGCGTTCGGGACTCTCTGGGACGCAGTAGATGGCCCATGGGCTACATATCATGCTCCACGGCAGATGGACAAGTCAGTCAGATCCAATGGAATCGACATGCCATCAATCACGGACTTGATGGTATGGGTGTCGCTGTCAAGTATACAGAAGACGGCTCGCCTAGGTTGGCCTTAACAATGCATGGGAAGTCTTTGCCGCCTGGACAATCTCCTAGGAGAGAGTCCAAATGACACCATGAGAAACCCTTGAGCAGAGCCGCCGTTATGGGTCACAAAACGTATCTTCTTCTGACCCAGACCAACGACATGTGAACGTTTATTTCACATGGGATCATGTGTCGATGAAAGCTCGGACGAATATTTCGAGGAACGCGACGGACTGTACAGTAAATATGCACCCCGCAACAGACCGATATATAAGGTCACAACGAGGAGAGATGCGTATGTAATGATAATTATCTGACGAGCCAGTTTGTACAAGGGAATACTGAGATATACAGCAAACAACTGTGTGGACGATTACGTTCTGTGGCAGCGACCTGAAGGTGCAGCTCTTGAGTCAGTCTTCCCATATAGCCTTCTTCGCTTTCTCCGCCTCTTCTAGTCTCTTCTTCTCGAGCTCCCTTTCTTCTTCTCTCCTCTTCCGCTCCTTCTCACGCATAGCCTTGTCATAGGCCTTCTGTTCTTCAGTCTGCTTGGGAACCTTTACGCCCAACGCACTGGCTATCATACGGCGTGCCACCGCATCAGTCTTCTCGGGTCTCCTGGGCCCATCGGATAAGTCGCCCGTCGTGGTTGAGAAGGTAGTAGCGCTCGGTGAGTAGTTGGGTGTAACCGGTGTAGGCGGAGGTGCTTTGGTGCCCGTGGTCAAGTTGCCGCCGGCCGAATCTACAGGGCCGCTGCTGTCGGGGCCACCGGATTCGGGCTCAGAACCGGACTCTGGATCAGAAGATACATCTTCGTCTTCCCACGAGTCTGCAACTTTCTTCTTCGTCTTGATCCCGGCCTTCTTGGTATTTGGTTTGCGGTGGGTGTCGTTATTAGCCGGGGTAATTGTCAGCTTGGAGATAGATGCAGCCACGTCTGATGGCTGCTGAGCTGTAGAGGACATTGTGGGGCTTGCAGCGCAGGACGCTCTATTAAAACCTGATTCGTCGAATGTGTGAAGATGGCAGTCAATTAGGGAAATGCAAGAACCGAGAGTCGCCAATATCGTAGGGTTGTGCCACGGAGAAAGTGGAAACAAAAATAGGCTATGGCAATGCAGGCCAGAACAGAAGCGCAATTGGGTCTCCTTGCAATGCAACCGGCTGCGTCAAACAACAGACAAGCTGTAAAACCAGTTGGGGGATAACAGCTTGTTAATGAAGACAGGAATGGTCAGGCTGTCTTGACAGGCAATTCCCGCTTTGCCGAATTGAGATAGGTAGGTATACAAGAGAGGTAAGATACCTACCCAAGTTGGTGCCTTCGGTAAGGGGTTGACAATGTGGTAGGCAAGGACGGCTAATATGGGAAAACCCAGGCTGTGAAGTGAGGTATCTGAGTAAGGCGCAAGGACAAGGTAGGGAGGGTGTAGAGCTAGATTATCCGGAGCTGAGGACCTCGGTGGTGTGTGGTGTGTGGGGGCGGTTAGCAAGGCAGGGCAGTTGAGGTAAGATGAAAGCCAGCAGATGAGTGCAAAACTGATCATCATCTATGGATGGGTGAAAAAAAAGCCCCGCGGACGCGACATAACCTAATAACGCACATCTAAACTTGGCAAGTGTGACAACTGAGCTGGGCTTAGACACCGTCGTACCACCGGTTACCCCGTTATACACCTACTTGATGGACCTAAGGTAGTATGGTGGTAGACATCTTAACGTGAAGGCAGACTTGGTAGACAGCTGTTGACAAATGCTATGACAAAAGGTTTCCCCTCACGATTTCATACCTCAATTATCGTGTCCGGCTACCGACGACCCCACATTAGCCTCAGGGAGCTGATTACATACTTCGTAACTGGCATGGAAGATCAAAGTTCAAGAGACCAGGGCCTTGGCGGCCCGGACGATTAACTTGTGGCTGGTTCTGAAGGTGGCTAGTGTATGTGGCGGGATCCACCAGATAAACGTCCGGGCTTGTAACGACATTTATCGTTTCGATCATAGTGGGTTTTTACTGGGGAGATTCCATGAAGCTCTATTGCGCGTGCAAAGAAGATTACAAACCACGGCGGAAGGTACTTGCCCTGCCTGAAGCTTCACAAAAACGTTCCAAACTTCCGTAGAGTCTATTGTCGCGGTCACTCTGGGGTCAATTTGTTTTTGGATCAACATTAATCAGTACAACCTCGTTCACAGTCAGGCTTTTGCTTCCCGAGCTTGCCTACCTGAGCTGCATGCGTTTCTCCGATTTTGCATTGGCTTCGTCATTAGACTAGGTGCCGCCACACGCAGAGGTAGCGAAGCACGAGCACAAGCATACATACTCGCCACAACCGCGTTTGCGACGACGACAACTGCCCAGAACGATCACGATGTTACTCAGGCAGCGCGTACCTGCCAGACCTGCTACATTTCGAGGACTACTCCCCCACGCACCAGCGGGTCGCCGCTGTGCTGTTTTTAGGCTATACACAGCAAGGAGCGCATCCTTGCTTTCGACCTCAAGGCCCCGTGGCCCACCATCTCTCCTTGCCGACACAGCGCAACTGGAGCTTCGATCGAGTTTTTCGACGGCTGCATCCCTGAGAAAGAAGAAGAATGATGGCTTTTTCGACGCGACCGAGCCGCTGTCCGAGGAGGAGGTAGAGGCAAATTCAGATAAGGCCAAGTCGTCAAAGGACATAGAAGAGAAGGACACAAGTGAATTCAAGACATCTAGTTCTGAGTCAACACCAAGTTCGGGAGCAAGATCAGGAACTTCGGAATCGCCGGATGGAAGGGGCTCTAGCGCCGCAGGAGGTGCCTCGGGCGGTGATGGGTCAGGTGATGGCGGCAAGAAGGGCCGCAAGTCGGGAGCAGACAAGGCCCTCCAGAAGCCCACAGTCCCCGAGATCTACCCGCAAGTTATGGCGATCCCGATTGCAAAAAGGCCGCTGTTCCCGGGCTTCTATAAAGCAATAACTATCAAGGATCCGAACGTGGCTGCTGCGATAACGGAGATGATGCGGAGGGGTCAGCCTTATGTGGGAGCTTTTCTTTTCAAGGACGAGAATGCCGATTCCGATGTGATCCAAAAGCCCGAGGATGTTTACGATGTCGGTGTCTTTGCACAGATAACGAGTGCTTTCCCTGCAACCGGGGAGGGCAAGGGCTCTCTCACGGCGATCCTATATCCCCACCGCCGTATTCGCATCTCAACCCTTTTGCCGCCAGGTGAGGTAGAGAACAAGAAGGCCGACTCCTCCTCAGACGTGCCTATCCCGGAGCCCATACCATCAAAACCCACAGAGGAGGACTCCACTCAAGAAAAGAAGGGAGACGTGGTGGCCAGCTTCGAGGAGAGTGCTGTTTCGACAAAATTAAATGCCCAGCAAGAATACGAGCCGATATCGTTCCTACGCAAATACCCTGTCAGCCTTGTCAATGTTGATAATCTGGCCGAGGAACCTCACGATCCCAAGAGTCCGGTTATCAGGGCCGTGACCAACGAGATTGTGGACGTGTTCAAAGAGGTTGCGAACATGAACAGCTTGTTTAGGGATCAGATTTCTACTTTTTCGATAAGTCAATCAACAGGGAACGTCACTTCTGACCCTGCTAAGCTGGCAGATTTTGCCGCTGCAGTGTCGGCCGGCGACCCCGAGGAGCTTCAGGAGGTTTTGGCGAGCTTGAACGTTGAGGACCGCATGCAGAAGGCACTCGTGGTGCTCAAAAAGGAGCTCATGAACGCGCAGCTGCAGTCGAAGATCTCAAAAGACGTCGAGAACAAGATTTCAAAGCGACAGCGTGAATACTGGCTCATGGAGCAGATGAAGGGCATCCGTCGGGAACTTGGCATCGAATCGGACGGCAAGGACAAGCTGGTAGAAAACTTCAAGGCCAAGGCGGATGGTTTGGCTATGCCCGGCGAGGTACGCAAGGTCTTCGATGAGGAGCTTAACAAGCTGGCTCATCTTGAGCCTGCCGCTTCCGAGTTCAATGTCACTCGCAACTATCTGGACTGGCTCACGCAAGTTCCATGGGGCAAGAGAAGCGCAGAGAACTTCAGCATTTCAAATGCAGTCAAGGTTCTGGATGAGGACCACTACGGTCTTAAAGACGTCAAGGATCGCATCCTCGAGTTTATCGCAGTGGGCAAGCTGAGAGGTACCGTGGAGGGAAAGATCCTCTGCTTTGTCGGACCCCCGGGTGTAGGCAAGACCAGTATCGGCAAATCTATCGCACGAGCACTTAACCGCGAATACTACCGATTCAGTGTCGGCGGTCTCACAGATGTTGCTGAGATCAAAGGTCATAGGAGAACATACGTCGGTGCTCTCCCTGGCCGTGTGATCCAGGCTCTGAAGAAGTGCAACACGGAGAACCCGCTCATTCTCATTGACGAGATTGACAAGATGGGCAGCGGCTACAAGGGTGATCCTTCATCTGCCCTGCTTGAGCTGTTAGACCCGGAGCAAAACAGCTCTTTCCTGGATCATTACATGGATGTACCTGTCGACTTGTCCAAGGTCCTGTTCGTCTGCACAGCCAACATGACGGACACTATCCCCCGGCCTTTGCTCGACAGGATGGAGGTCATTAGGCTCTCAGGCTACGTCTCTGACGAGAAGATGGCCATTGCCCAACGGTACCTTGCTCCTGCAGCCAAGGAGCTTGCTGGACTGGAAAAGGCAGACGTCAAGTTGAATGACGATGCCATTGAGGAGCTCATCAAGTCGTACTGCCGGGAGTCAGGAGTTCGTAACCTGAAGAAGCAAATCGAGAAGGTCTACCGCAAGTCAGCGCTGAAGATAGTACAAGATTTGGGCGAAGAAGTGCTACCAGAATCAGAGGCCCTGACCGAGGCTGGCAAGGCTGCACTAGAAGAGCAAACGCAAAAGGAGGAAGCATCAGAGCAGACGAAGGAAGACACCAAGGAAACCAAGACGAAATCTGATGAGACATCACCACAACCTACTACTGAGAAGCCACGGGTTGCTTTGGAAGTACCGGAGAGCGTTCACGTCACTATTGACAAGGGTTCACTCAAGGACTATGTCGGACCTCCTATCTTCACGTCGGACAGGCTGTACGACGTCACACCCCCGGGTGTAACCATGGGTTTGGCATGGACACAGATGGGAGGCGCTGCCATGTACATTGAGTCGATACTACAGGCATCCCTGCGACCCAGCTCGAGGCCTTCATTTGAAATCACGGGCAACCTCAAGACGGTGATGAAGGAGTCGTCCACCATTGCCTATTCTTTTGTGAAGGCACATATGGCAAAGAACTTCCCCGACAACCATTTTTTTGAGCGTGCGAAAATCCATGTTCACGTGCCCGAGGGTGCTGTACAGAAGGATGGTCCCTCGGCAGGCATCACAATGGCTACTAGTCTACTGTCATTGGCCCTTGAGACGCCAGTCGATCCTACCATTGCCATGACGGGTGAGCTTACCCTAACCGGGAAGGTCCTCCGGATTGGAGGCCTGAGGGAGAAGACTGTTGCGGCCCGACGAGCTGGTAGCAAGATGATTATATTCCCTGCAGACAATATGTCGGACTGGCTTGAGCTTCCAGAGGTAAGAGTTTATGCAGCAGCATGTTTTCCGCTTAATGAGTTTCTGATTTGCTGACAAATGATTTGCTGCTGGTAGAACATCAAGGAGGGTATCGAAGGTCGCCCAGCGAGCTGGTACTCGGAGATCTTCGAGCTCGTCTTTCCAAACCTGGACGCCACAAACGCCAACAAGTGCGTGAGCTGCGAGTGGAAGAAGGCCAATGCCGACAAGTCGACCACTGATAAGGGTGAAAAGGATGAGTAACCCCAAGGCAGTCGAGGGGAGTATAGTTGTCGGTAGAGTTCAGGGGCTTGCATCGAATGTTACCCATGTATAACAGCCGGAGAAGAATGGACGGGATGCGCTTTGATTCTGCTGGGCGTACGGTTGCGGCCAATGGTTGCTGGAATAAAGAGGGGATGTAAGAGCATAAAGACGTGGCTTGCTTCGTTTCTGGCGTTGGGGAGTAAGCACTGACGAGGCGATTGTACTGGAAACACACGCTACTCTCCTGTGAAATAAGGGATTTTCTCGTTCATCGTTTTTTTTTGTACTATATTTGTATTTATTGCTCCAGCATCTGCTGCTATAGTATACAGGCAAGAAGCTAGACAGGCTTGGTGCAAAAGCAGACCAGTAATGAAAGCCATAGGGGTATTAAGACGGGTCTGGTGTCGGAACCATGCCTCGTCACCTGCAAATATTATGATGGAGTAAACTAACCCAACCCAGATGTGCTATTCGCTTCTCCACCAGCTCCATCTGTTCGCCGGGTCAATATCAGCTATGAGTTAATTACTCAACAGCCACAGTTCACCAGGAGGCAGACTCATGGGGGCTGTGACCATATGCTACTGGTCAACACAGGGCAGGGCTTGCCAAAACTGCGCCAGACTTGTTCGCCCGCAGCCGTGGCCCCCGAGCTCCTGCATCCACCACTTCCTTTGCAGCAAGTGCATCGTCTAGGTACTGGCAAACTCCCACTAGTGGTAGAGAGGGATGTCCGGCTGGGCCCTCTCATAGTCCTTTCTCTTTTTTGCAGTCAGGGTCGACGATCTGCTGAGTATGGAGCTCTACCTCCCGGTGAGCAACCGAAACTGCCCCAACCCAGCCGTCATATTGGGCAGCAGGACAGAATAGTAGGGGGGGCATGTTCAGAGAAACTAGAGTGAATTGCACGTGTTTTTTTTTGGGCAGCCATCGGATCGCAGGTTACTGTATCTGGGGCATGATAGATCGGACACTATTACCCGGCCTGGTTGAATGGAATACCGTCGATCCGCAGTGGATGGCAGGGGAGAACAAACCCAGAAAAGAAAAACGAAGAAAACAATGCAGGCAAACGACGTCAGTCGTCGTTTGTGCGCATGAGATAATCAAACGGTCGTCTGTCAAGTGATCCAGATTGGATAAGCAGTCAGGCCCAACAGGTGCCCAAACACACTTTTTTTTCTCTTGTCTCCCTTGAAACGGCGGAAATGCAGGCCAAATTGGCAAAATAGGCACAGGAGAAATCATTGAAAAAATTGTATGGAGCGACCCCACGACTTAGTCGAGAAAGGAGGTCACATCAGGAGCTTGTCAGCGTGGGATCCAATGCAAAGCGTGCAAATGGTGCATCAGCAGCTGCAAAATCGTGGGCCAGTCAAGTTTAACGATACGTTTTGGCAGCCTCGCTTTCTTTCCCAATCCTCCCCCCCTCTCTTTCCATCCTTTACTCGAGATGTGATACCGTGGTATGTCTGCTGCATTACTCCGTAATAAATGGATTACTTGGCTGCTCTTTACAGAATGTCACAATTCTTTTTCTCTCTCTCTCGCTCCAGCAGC
Organism: Pyricularia sp. CBS 133598; assembly: GCA_004337975.1. Classification (NCBI taxonomy): domain Eukaryota; kingdom Fungi; phylum Ascomycota; class Sordariomycetes; order Magnaporthales; family Pyriculariaceae; genus Pyricularia; species Pyricularia sp. CBS 133598. The sequence goes on from RRCJ01000004.1 coordinate 2,444,359, forward strand.
TTGGGTGATGCGGTGCGTTGATGCCCAAAGGGCGGCAGGGAACCAACCATCCAAATGCATGCATGTCGTCAAAGTCAATTCCGTCGCACCGCCCAATGATAAGATTTTTGGCCATTCATGACGTTCCAAGATGCGTCAGTGCTGCCAATCATTGATGAAAGCCTCAGGTGTCTTGTGTGAATATTGATGGGAGACGCACAATGAATGAAAGAGCTGCTGATGTCAGTTGTCAAAAGATTGAGGGGTTTGTTTGGTCGGATCAGCCGAGCTGGGAACCGACAGGGACGACGGAACCCGCTTCCCCTATGTTTGATAGGGAGAAGAATGAAGAAGGAAAAATGGGAAGAACAGAATAAGCGTGGGTCAGTGTCTGCTGTTCCTTCCTTCCTACATACTCAGTATGCATCGATTTCTTCGTTTGTCTCTCGTCTTGTCAATATGTACAGGACAGCAGACAAGGTAGGTACACAATACACCCGGCTTGTTCCGGTCAAGCTCAAATGGTCGGACATAGTTTGTACAACGCCATTACACCAAAGCTTAAGCAGCGACCACGTCAAAGTGACCTGGGACCCGCCAGCAACTATTTTCTTGTCACTCCAAACCTAGAAAAAGGAACTCCACGCCGTTGAAAAGGCTAGTAAATAAAACCTGCGTACATGTACCAATACCCACAGTGATCCAATCGGCTCAAAAGCGCTGGTCCCCATTTTCCGGGTTGTGATTTATGCATCCGACATTTGTGCCCAGGCCGACAGGCTCCAAAACTGAAGAAGGTTAACTTGACGATTAAGACAAGAGCCCACCAAAGGGAAGCAAGCACTTTAGTTGGCTACCTCTCTCTACCTAAGGTACCTACCTACCTTACTTAGTCTAGGCACGTAACTAGGTACTCCGTAAATGCCCTGGAGCTGAAATTAGATCTCCTAAGTAAAAGAGGCGGTAAAGGAACGTCTTCGGACAACAGTCATTAATAGCTTCAAATGCCTAAAATCCATGAATAGATTATCTCTAAAAGAAGACCAGACGACAGCACGTAAAGCAAGGGTTTTGGGCCGTGTCGCGCTAAGCCCCCTTTCTCAAGTTTTGTTCCGTGGATTGAGGGAATTACTCCATACCGTAAAAAAATAGTGACTAGACTAGAACTAGACGAGTCTTCAATTTATGACTGATAGGACAAGAGAAAGCTGTAATCTAAAGTTCCAAATTTGGTACGGCTTGTTTTGGACTTGGACACCCACATTGTCATGTACCTTGTTTGAATTGTGGGAAAAAGACGGCAAAACTAATGGAAATGTGCATACTGTAGGTCTCTTTGAGATACGGCCGGGTTGTGGCGGGCTAAGTGTGACAAAAGAGACTTGCTCGGCATTATCACATTTGATCCGGGGGGATCACGATGGCAATATGCGTGCGTCCCATGCGGCAGCCGTTGTAAAGTTGGTCAACATATCTGCTCCGTGGCCTGACACTACGTACGTGTTCTAGCTCGGTTGAATAGTTGCTTGCAGTGAACCGGAAAAATATCAAGGATTGGCCAACGCCAGGTAGGTACCTAGGTAGTATTATGCGAAGGCTGTACTGTAACTACAGTACGGAGTAGGGCAAATACCCGTTTGCCTTTCGGGCGACCGCACCGTCCCCACAGGTGCCTTAACACGTGTAGACGCCAGCCCCACTCATGACCATGACACCTACAAGGTAATACTCCGTAGCTTTCCATTTGACAACAACATCCTTACCAAAAGCGAACCATCAAATACCTCAGCCACCTTGAATTAAATATGCTCTGTAGTACAGAAGTTAGACTTTCAGCACACAAAAACTGGTCGGATTTTATCGGGTCAAGCCAGACCAACTCCCAGGTTGTAGGTATTAATGACAACAAGTTTTGACAAGACCTGGCCTAATCATCTTGTCAGTCGACAGAGCCGCACAGATATAGTAGGGCTCTTTTGCACTCCGCGTCAGTTAAAGCTCATGAGAGCCCTATGAACGAACGGTAGGTATGTGCGGGCGGAGTTTTCCACTTCCCTGAATCAAACTTGTCAGGTTTAGCCTGGTCTGGTCTGGCCATTTGTGAGATGTACAAAAGCAAGACAAGGTACACTCTCCCGTAGGATGCTGGAGGGGTGGGTACTCAAAACTCACCGCCCGCTGCTTAACGAGTGGGTCATCCTGCCACCCATGAAGTCAGGCCAAGCAAACGGGCGCCCAGCCCCTTTCTTCGTACAGTAAGGAAGGTACGAAGTAAGGTACCTTACCTGAGGTGGCAGGCCGAGGCGGAGGCTGGCTTATTAGTTAGGTTGACACACCACACCCCAGAGACTCCAGGGGGGTGTTGGAGCTGTGCTCTGCTGCAGCTGTCCTGCACGCGCTCCGCCCAAAACGCGGACAGATTGATCTTGAAAATTTAGCTTAGATGGGATGAATAGGATGGTGTCACGCCGACCAAGCCAAAAGTAGCGCCCGCCTTACTATTACTTCGTACATTTCAAGCCTATCATCATCTGCTTGAGGATTATCATTTTTGTTTGACGACCTGCCATCGTCGGGCACCCATTCGTTTACCCATCCTGCTCCATCGTATTGACGCGTTGGGCTCAAGGAGTAGCAGGGAAAAAGAAGAAAAACAAACCAAACCAAACCCAAAAAAAGGAAATCACTGGACAAAAAGGAACGAAGAAAAAAAAACCCACGCACAAATCTCACACCCACAAACTACCAACAAGCAACTCAAGGACCGGGGCTTGGCTACTGTTGTGCAACATTCGACGCTGCAGTAAGCTTCACAAACTTCATCTCACGAACTTTCTCCGCCTCAGCTCTATTCCTCGTCCTCAGTTCCACGACTCCGGCCCTATCTTGCCTGGCTGGTATTCCCACTTGAAACATCTTCAGGGAGTGACAGCCAGCAGATCCAGTCACTCTTTCGTCTTCACATTCGAACTGGCCGCATCTCTTTTATTCCAACGAACACCTGACCAGACCAAGTTTTTGTTTCCCCAACGATACACCGCTGGCCAACCAACCCCCGTCGCTGCTTCCTGACTTGGTGTACGCTGTTTGCCTCATAAACAGATACATCCGGTCGATCTGCGCGATTTCAACGACTCAGCGTCACGATAGCCAGCCGGCAGTCCGTCTCAGCGGATTGACTGGTATTCAAAGGCAGTTTTTGTCTGATGCACGTACACTTGCGTTGCCATCATTCGGTTTCCTGCAGGGTCTATCGTCCGCATCAGATGAGAGCTGCATCGCGCAGCCTTGTGCCATCCCACCACGAGCATCTTCTAGCATAGGTTCGGTTGCCCTCGGACTTCAGTAACGGTAATTGAGTGTTGGAAAAGAGTCCAGGGTAAGCTGCCGCTCAGGTGCAGCAATCCAAGTATCCAAGGAATCCACACAAACATCACACCCACGCCAGAGGCACAGTGATAGTTGGCTTTACTCTGGAATTTTGATCTCTTAGGAAGCCAACGCGGCCGCATCAGCCTGTCATCCTACATGCCGTCGTCCCTGGACTTGTGCATCAGAAATTCGTCACGATTCTTGTCGAGCCAAGATTTTCGACAAGGTGCCGCGAGCTCTCACCGCCCCGGCCTCTCATGGCTCAAAGCGGTCAACCCCTGCAAGAGGAGCCATTCTCACCGCTGCCTGAGTCCCCAGTCAGTACAACAGCACCGGCCCCATCTTCCGCCTGGCAAACTAAACCTCCCAGCTTGTGGCGAAAGTTGCTGGGTAGGGCCAATGGCGGCGCCGAGCGGTCACACGATGAGGCTTCCGATGTCGAGGAGGACCATGGCGACTCTCAGAGACACGAGGCTGATACGGAGGAGAAGGAGGAAGACCTTGACCCAGACGACCCTCGCCTTGTTCCCGTACGCAAGATGAACCGCAAGGTCGTGGCGGGCCTCCCGCGGGCACAGACGTTCAAAAGACAACAGTCTGAGCTCCGCGACAATCTCATGCCCGCTGAGCTCTCTCCGGCTGAGCGTCGCGGTCTGTCTTCGGACCGAAGACTGTACTCGCCACCGTTGAACGGCTCAGACAGTTATTCTAATCCTCGCACGAGCGCCCCGGATTTCATTTCATCTTTCGGCGACTCGTTAGCCGATGTCAGCATCTCTGGAACGACCGCCTCGGTCGAGGCACCCCGAACGGCTTCTGCGTCTTTGACCAACGGAGGCAGAGATAAGTCTGGCGAGGATGGGTCGGTTGAGATTGTTGGCTCGCCCCCCTTAATGTCCCCTAACTCAGTGACGAAATTTCCCGAGCGGTCTTCGGATCATAATTTGGACACGGCTTCCATGACAACCTCGGTATACGATCAGTTGATTCACGACGATCTGGAGCGCATCTGGATCCTGAACTTGTCGATGCACTTCCGGGACAAGTCCAAACGGGAGAAATTTTTCATTACTTACCGGCAACATGAACACTTGTGGCGGCGCGTCACCATTTCACTAGACTATCGCGCCTCCCCAGAGAACTCGTTGGAGCTGGATCTAGAACACACCAAGTTCCAGCGCGAGAAAAATGCAAAGATATACGAGGCAATCAGGGATAGCTTGGCCGACATTCAGTTTTACGAGACTGTCACCAATCTCAAACTCCAGACCACAGACGGCAGGCTTCACGTGCATGTGGTCGAAGATGTCAATGTATGTACCTAGCCCCTGCTAGCGGTACTAACAGAACCTTAGCACCCGATTCGATGTGATGGATGCACTGACGTGAATTGTTATGCAGGAAATCATACATTATCCGACAATCCCAATGATACGGCATCTCGACTGCAGGCGCGTCAAGGAGCGCGAGATTCATTTCGAAGCACACATGTCAGGCTTTGTGTACAAAGTCCGTGTTCATGGCAGGACCTTGATCAAAAAAGAAATCCCTGGCCCAGACACAGTGGACGAGTTCCTTTACGAAATCAACGCGCTTACTCAACTGCAACATTCGCGCTATGTGATAGAGCTATATGGTATCATCATTGACGACCGGGAGGAGCATGTCAAGGGCCTACTCATCAGTTACGCCGAGAACGGCACCCTTGTGGACATGATTTATGACCACGACCACCAGCTGCCGTGGCCCAGGCGTGAGAAATGGGCGCGCCAGATAGTTGAGGGTCTCTCGGAAATCCACGAGGCTGGCTTTGTTCAGGGTGATTTTACATTATCCAACATTGTCATTGATGCAAACGACGACGCCAAGATCATTGACATCAACAGGAGAGGCTGCCCGGTCGGATGGGAGCCTCCCGAAGCAACTCCACTGATTGAAAGCAACCAGCGCATTTCCATGTACATTGGCGTCAAGTCGGACCTCTATCAACTCGGCATGGTGCTTTGGTCTCTGGGGGCACAGGAGGATGAGCCAGAGCTTCAAAGTCGGCCTTTGCGACTCAACATGAAGACTGACTGCCCCGAGTGGTACCGCGAAATCGTCCACATCTGTTTGGCCGACAACCCGCGTGACAGGTTGCAAGCTGCGAGACTTTTGGACATTTTCCCTGGCTCAAAACATCAATACGGTAGTGGTGCTGGGCGCTTGCTCCCGCACCACCATCACCAGTACTCACATGCGCCGTCAGCCTCCTTCGATTCTTCCGTCCACAATTACAACAGTGCCCCGATCATCCGAACGATCAACTCGCCGCCGCCCGATTGGTCGTACAAGACGTACAGTGGCCAGACATATGTCGACACACCGGCAGGCCTCTCTCAGGATCCATATTACTTCCCAATGCGAGGCAGATCTCCCCCAAGCCCAATAGCAAGTCATAGAAGTGGCGAGATGTGTGGAAACCGATACGGGCCACCTGCTTGGTCTGCCTACAGTTACGAGCAGAACCGCACCAGTGAATATTCAACCAGCGAGATTGGTGCTGATGATAGAACAGACAATGATGCACTGCGTGGGGAGAGAAGCGAGGCTTCTTGGTCGGTCCAAGGAGAATCCCTAGCGGATACGGAACTAGATGAGGGGCCCAGCATGGGCGCTTCGCTGATCGGGCTAGACAGATCAACACTGGAAATCCCGGTGATACCGGAAGATACTTTCCGTGACAATGCCACGCCACAGCCGAAATACACCAACGCACCGATGCTCCCACACAGTTTGGCGGGGCCGTTCACAGCGCCTGGTGAGTGTTCAGCGCCGAATTCACTCAACCCTCGCGACAAGCAACCAGAGGCTATTCCGTTGCCTCCTTCGCCAGTTGATGAGGTCAACTTGGTAACTTCAACGGCTTCGCAAGCCTGCGAATCCGAGAAAAATGAGATGGACGCAGAGGGTGATGGCGGAGCACTGATATGGCCACTCGATGAGCTCCAGTCGGATAAAGGAGCACCGGGATCCATAGGGCTCGCTAGCTGTCTCCCTGCGATCGATGAACCATTTGTCCGCTCCCCAGATCCGAAAACCGCCTATCCAAAAACAGAAATATCAACACTCTCCGAGATGACTGGCATGGATGTCCCCGATACTGACATCCTGGGCGGTGCAAGCCTGACACCTGTTGCCGAGACGCCAGAGACGATGTTGATGGTGAACCCACTTGAGTCACCAAAATTAGAGCAAGTCCTGAAGAGCTTGTCGCCGCGGCCGTCGAGTACTAGAAGCAGTCCACCCCCGGTTCTGCCAAACGACCTGAAGGGTGTCGGGTCTGCTCATGAAGATACGAATGAAGAGGTGATGAGGACTCGAGACTCTTTAGACGATGACTTTACCCACAACTTCGATGTAATGACCTCAGGCAAAAGCCTCGCAAACGACTCCAAGAAGTCGATAGCCTTGAGCGGGGCCCGTCAGGATCCTGTAAACACTCATACCATCGCGACTTAGACCTTACGACTATCTAATGATCATGTTAGCATCTTTGCTTCTCTTTTTTCTTTTTTCGCACTTACACACACATGTACAGAACCTGTTTTGCTTTTGGTTTTCCAGTTCATTTCTCAAAAAAGAAGTTGTTTTGTATTTACAGCACTCGAAATCCCCTGTACCTATTAACAGTCGCGATGATGGAGTTTTGATAAACGTCGGTGCGAGCCGCCATCTTTCCTGTCTATTCACGTATTCTTTTTGTCATAGCATCAACATTTTTTGCATCATCTTTTCTCGGGCTTGATGAAATCTATTGATTACCTAATTCTGTAGACCTTTATCAACTTCACAAACTGAAACTCTCGTACGGCACGCTTTCCCTTTTCGATTTACGGGTTTGATCTCGTCTCAAATACCGAACCTGCCCTAATGGAGATGATCCCGAACGAACATCATGGTGATTGAGGAGTCCTTGAATAAACCTGGTTTTGATCTTGGTTCCATTTGTACGAATCCGGGGAAAATAATCGGAAGCTACGGAGTTACAGAGATAATAATTAATACAGACCAACTGAAAGTAATAGCTTTGTCAAGGTTGCATACGCTTTACGCTTTACCGAGGGGTGCTTATCCGCCCTTGAAGGGCTCCAAAAAGTCGCCACAGAGCATCTCTTTCTCCAGTTCCAGAAGCTTTCCGTGTAAACGCCTACGCGACAGGGATGTGGGCATCGCATGCACAAAGTATAACCCTTTCAGCATTAAGCCGTATTGCCATGTAGTTAATTACGTTGCTAAGCTTGGCAGGCGACGAGAATGTGGAGGTTAGAGGAATTCGTCGTCGGCCTCTTTCACATGCATTTTTTAATACCTACCCTATTCTCTTTTTTTCCGTTGGCAGATGACTCTCGGAAAAAAAGGTCACAGAAATTGATCAAAGTCACCAAGTCGAAATCGTTGAGAGAGCAGGGGTGCGCGAACGTGCCATCGCGATTGTCAAAGGCCTGGAATTCCGAATTAAGATGACGGGCAGCCCTGGAATTTGTCGGGAATAACCCGCTATCATATGTCAATGATCGGACGTTTGTTTCCTTGTCACTAGGGTTTTGGGGTAGATTGGTGTGTGAGATGAGCCGAGGCACACACCAAGAAAAGAATATCTGATGTTTAATTCCTTGTCCGGGGCTCTCAACTGTTTTTTTTTTCGTGTTCTCTTTTGGCGATTGATTTTTCCAATCCACCGACGTTGTATTTTAGACTTCGGGCACTTTGACGTAATAAGGTGTCGGGGCCGCAATGTTGAGAGTGGTTTTTAAGCGGGGTTGTCTCCAACTTTGGAGCTACTCCCGTACCAAAGAAAAAGAGAGAAAAAAGATACAGCTTCCTCCTATGACACAGCCAAGGAAAGACGTTATAGCTTTTTTGGCAAACTGTGGGGTTTTAAAGGCAGGAACGACAACGCCAGGGGAGCCGGACGAGGCCGATCCCAAAAATCCGAATGAGAGCCCAGAGGTATCCACCAGTGCATTACTAAACTTCGAAATATACTTGGCTTGATAGAATGGAAGGTTCCTGTTGCCAGTCAGCTTGCTAGCAATCAGTGATCATCACCCGCCTTGGGCAAAGACTTTATACGTATGCAGTACAGTACAGTCCACGTGATCGACAGTGGATCGAAATCTGGGCTATTCCACTGCGTTTTAGCCACAGCTGCATGTAGATACTGTACCTATATTAGCGGACTATGATTGCCGAGATGGAGGGAAGCAGAAGCAAAAGGTCAACAAGGCGCCCCCAAAGTGCAGAACCCTACGGTTTTTTTTTGTTTTTTTCTGGCTAGGTGAGACAAGTTGAAGGAAAGAAAAAGGTACTGTCCAATTTCACTGATAAAAAAAAAGCCCAGCCCAGCTAGCCCTTGAGTGCCGGGCGGCGATTCGGCGGGGGATGTCAGGATTGCAGGGTTGTAGAGTTGCAGGGATTCCGACGGCCCCTTTGCCCGAACGACGGGGAGAGACAACGTTCTGACCAATCAGGTGTTGTGCTTTCCCAACAATTGCCTCCCCAACAAAATGGGTGAGGAAAAAAGGTACCGTAAGATTTTTTTATGCATTTTTCCTGATAGCACATGGGCCTGGGCGCATGTTTTCGGTGCGTGGGTCATTCGACTTTTATGGCATTGACGGGCAGTGATGAGAAACCATGGTCTGATGCGTCGGAACGGGGCGTGGGATACTTACTGACTTGCACTGGCAAAAGAAGAAGGTCCAACAGCCTCCGCGACATGGGCTGATATTATCTTTGGAGGGTTGGATGGGAGCCTCATAGCTTGGTGCCTGATCGCCCGTACATACAGGCCAGTCAACCTCCCAACGCCTTGAGAGAGGAATGTTTTGCCGCAACAAATGAACAAAAAAAACATCAGCCGATAATAGGGTGGCCATGTGGCTTTTGTGTTGGTTTGTTTAGGTTGTTGTTGTTGTTGTCTTCAAAGTAAGTAGGTACGTACAGTAGTTTGTAGCTTTTCAACTGTCCCCAACCTCTAAACTAGTATACAGCAAGGTGTTTCACAATGACCAAGTACAGTTTATTGCAGATGCATGGCATGGTAATAAGGTTGGTTGAATGACTGACTGTACATACCGAGGTACCTCAGAGCATTAAAAGTATGTACATGTACATGGCGGCAGGCAGTATGTAGGTGTGATACGTATTGTATCAAAGCCAACATCCAAGTCCCATAGCATAACCATTTTTTTCCCTCTCGTAGGGCAACTTCCAAGTCAGCCTCCAGAAGTCACCCCCAGAGTTAAGCCCACATATCCCATCCCACAAGAGACATACCCCGGGCTAGCCCGATCCTAGTTTTTTCTTCTCCTTTCCTTTCCTTCCCTCGGCAGGGCGGCTTCTTCCTCTGTTCTGTTGTGTAAAGGGAAAGCAAGACCCACCCGACCTACCCACCCGCCACCTTCTGTTGTTGAATACCCTTGTTGTTGTTCGCCCCCTCCAACAATCCCCAAAGCATTGATATAAACGGATAGTACCCAACCAATTCTTTGACCTAACATTGTCCTCACTTTCTCTCATAACCCCATCCAACTTTTTGCCATCAACCCTTCTCTTCCACCTCGGCACCTCTCGCCGCTAGAGTTTTGTACACTTGGTTGTACGTACAACAGAACTCCCTCGCATTGATTCTTCTCTCCCTCGAGAGTCAAGAGAGTGAGAGAACCTCGACTTTGAACTTTGACGGTCTTGGCATCGCCAATCATGGCTTCGTCATCTTCCTCCGTGCCGGAGGTGGCTGCCGCCTTTCCTGATGGCACTACCGACTTCAAGCCCATGAGGAACACCAAGGGCTTCGACGCCAGCAAGCCGCACATTTCCGACACACCTATGACCCTCAAGAACTGGCACAAGCACGTCAACTGGCTCAACACCACCTTCATTTTGTTTGTGCCCCTGGCTGGTCTCATATCCACTTACTGGGTCCCTCTGCAGTGGAAGACGGCTGTCTGGGCTGTCGTCTACTACTTCAACACCGGCCTGGGAATTACTGCCGGTAAGTGGCTCTTGAACAAACGACCTATCAGCGCCTCCTCGTGCCAATCGTCTCCCCTCCAGAGATACTAACTAGACCCCTTCAGGTTACCACCGACTTTGGGCTCACAGCTCCTACAAGGCCTCGCTTCCGCTCAAGATATACCTCGCCGCTGTTGGCGCCGGTGCCGTCGAGGGCTCTATCAGATGGTGGTCCAACGGCCACCGCGCACACCACCGATACACCGATACCGAGAAGGACCCCTACTCGGTTCGCAAGGGTCTCCTGTACTCCCACATGGGATGGATGCTCCTAAAGCAGAACCCCAAGAAGCAGGGCCGCACCGACATCACCGACCTGAACGAGGACCCCGTCGTCGTTTGGCAGCACCGCAACTTCCTCAAGTGTGTCATCTTCATGGCCCTCGTCTTCCCCACACTGGTGGCTGGCCTTGGCTGGGGTGACTACTGGGGAGGTTTCATCTACGGAGGTATCCTGCGTGTCTTCTTCGTTCAGCAGGCCACCTTCTGCGTCAACTCGCTTGCCCACTGGCTCGGTGACCAGCCTTTCGACGACCGCAACTCGCCGCGTGATCACGTCATCACCGCCCTCGTCACCCTTGGAGAGGGATACCACAACTTCCACCACGAGTTTCCCTCGGATTACCGCAATGCCATTGAGTGGTACCAGTATGACCCCACCAAGTGGTCCATCTGGGTCTGGAAGCAGCTTGGTCTTGCCCACAACCTGAAGCAGTTCCGCCAAAACGAGATTGAGAAAGGACGTGTTCAGCAGCTGCAGAAGAAGCTTGACCAGAAGCGCGCCAAGCTTGACTGGGGTATTCCTCTGGAGCAGCTTCCCGTTGTTAGCTGGGATGACTTTGTCGAGCAGTCCAAGAACGGAAAGGCCTGGATTGCTGTTGCTGGTGTTATCCACGATGTCGGTGACTTCATCAAGGACCACCCCGGTGGCAGGGCTCTCATCAACTCAGCTATTGGCAAGGACGCAACCGCCATCTTCAACGGCGGTGTTTATAACCACTCTAACGCCGCTCACAACCTGCTCTCGACCATGCGTGTGGGTGTCTTGCGTGGCGGCTGCGAGGTTGAGATCTGGAAGCGCGCCCAGTCCGAGAACAAGGATGTCTCAACCGTCGTTGATTCTTCGGGCAACCGCATCGTCCGCGCTGGCGGGCAAGCGACCAAGGTCGTCCAGCCGGTTCCGGGTGCTCAGGCTGCGTGATGCCTGACGTTTCCAGTCTTATTGGGTTATGGTTACGCACGTCGGTTACAACGAGCTAGAAGTACCGCACAGTTTGTTCAGACCCCCTGATGGGTTGAGACGCTGTGTACTGCTCTGCGATGAGCCAGCTAGAGATTGCTGCTTTCACTGTCATTGTTTGGCGTTGAGGTTTAGGTTTTTTTTGTCTTATTCTTGGGCGACTCCGTATAATATGTGGCATTTGTTATGATTGTTGTTAGAAGGGATCAAAATTGTTGGTGAGCTACAGCATGCTGGTTCAGCTTGGATTGACTACCCTGCTTATTCTGGCTGCTCTGTACATAGATGGCGTCATCACTCACATCAAAATCTAGTCACATATGATGACTTTATGCTGTCCCATCTTACTGCCTGAATGCGTGAACAATTATGGCTACTTGGGGTAGGAGGATGTGTCTAGCAAACTGTTTGTGATGTCGACTATCCTTTAGGCACCCATGGTCACTTGTCGGCGCAGAATTTATCATCTTTGAAGGATACCGGCGGCCATGGAGCCCGGTGGGCCCGTCCGGGTCAGGCTGTTAGCGGAGGTCAGCAGGGATGGTGACGCGGAGCTTTTAACGTAGAAAAGATACGACCAGGACCAGGCATGAGGGCGCCGCGTCGGATATGGGCATGTGCATAGAAACCGCTTCCGCGTGTTGATATTTAACGAGACGGAAGCCTGTATCCTTTACACGATACCTCCACCAGGCTATGCAAAGTGTATCTGGGGAGAAACATCACAAGAAAAAAATATAGGGTAGAAGGGACTTGTATTTTCAAACATAAACGACAAAACCCGAACCTAGGTAACTGTTAGCAGCCGCGGATGCGATCCAAGTGCGTCGGGGCAACATCCGGGCGGTTCGAGCTTGCGTCTGAGTAAAAGGTGAAAGACGATGCCACCCTCGTTGAGACGGGATAGATAGTTAGCGGAACCTGCCGGCCTGTCTTTCTCCCCTCCCCAACACACCCCGGGAGCAGAGGACCGTTATGGGGCCCCGACTAGGTCTCGGGCCCTTTGAGAGTCAAGAATGAGCGACGGATGGCGCGCGGGGGGGGGATGGGAGGATACGCGCTAGCGCTAGGCATTCCGTATCAGAGACGAGTCAAACCTGTCGGGGACTTGCTTGGTTAGTCCAAAGCTCTAGGGCCATGCAGAGAGATAGATGCCTACTGCATGTCGGGATTATATCCGACAGCGCTAGTGCGACTCCCGCCTTTCCGTTTTTTTCTACATGGGAGAGGAACGTAATACATATACACCCACCCCTACAAGATACTGGGTCTAGACCTAATATACTACCTATTATTCATCGATGCAACTATACTGGACACGAACGCGCTTTACATGCTCGCCCCCTGATCAGCCATGTAGAGCCAGGTCTACCGTGCGCCAGAGACCTGGAGAATCACCGAGAAGGGATGGGTAAACCTGGCTGAAGTAGACGCTCTCCCGTCGGGTTAACGGCGAACCGAGAGGTGGTAGGGCGGGAGGGAATTGCCAATAAAAACTAGCTCCGTGCCAGCAGACAGTGTCACGAAACCATTTGTTTCTTTGGGTTCGCCTCAAAAGAAAAGCACGATTAGGAACAAGGTGATCAAACGGTTATGAACTTTCTTCAATTTGAATCTACATTAGAATAAACTAGATGTGTTGACGTTGGCATGAACAGAAAAAAAAGGATAGAAATCTCGACTGAATAAGTCAGATTTCCAAGAAAGGGAGCCATCAATAAACAATGGCCCGGGATTATTATACCCTCCAGGGGTGATGCCAGCCCATAAGATAATAAAAAGAGCAATAGTCCAATATGTTCCCAGGAGATTAGCCGCCTGCAATGCATGAATTATCAATGCACCGGCTTGTAAATGTTGACTTGGCCCCCAAAAAGAGTAAAATCTCCAAAAAAAGAGGCAAATAAACAAGACAAGGCGCAGACCAACGTCCTGCCTACCAACAGACAAAAGGTAAACAAAAGGAATATAGTGGTGTTCTATATATGTAGGTAGCCTGAACGACAAGAAAGAAACGAATGAGCATGACGGAAGTGACGACCTTTTGAGCAGAGATTGACAGGGCCAGGAACAGCCCCAATATTGAGGGAGTTGGTATTTCCAAGCAAACGCAACGACAAATGATACTACCCCCAAGTATTTGTCTAGATTCCACCAACTTCCCCCACACTAATAATAACAGTCTTAGCTGCTCGAGCGACATATATGTATATACTTTCTGACAAAGGAAAAAAAAAGATTCGATAGTGTGTTGTCCGAGACGGTTGATTGGCCCATTCCATCATCCCTTCCCAGTAATAGGGGGACAGGGAATATAAGGGGGTTGAAGAATAAATGGGGGGTAGCCAGCCGTACAATCTATAAGGGTATTTTTTCTCTCTTAACGACAGAAATCCAAAGAAGCAAGAAAACGCGCCAAATGAGTTGCAAGGTTCCACAAACAATAGACGATAATAGAAAGAGCTGGTCATAACAAACAAGGGCTAAGGGGGAAAAACATGGTGCCACCAACAGTATTCCCGGGCAGAACAACTCCATGCAACCCATCGCACTGAACGAGGCCCATATCCACTGCCCCCCTTTTTCCAAAAGAATCAAATATCGAACTAGAAGGACTTAAAAGTAAATGAAGCTGTGTTGCCTTGGGTGAGCAACACAGATTCTACCAATGCTCGATTGTTCTGAGAGCAGGCACTGAAGATCAGCTAAAAAGAAAAGGAATGATGAATAGAGTGTCGAGAAATGTTGCAAAGATGATATGCCTATAATGTGATAGAAAACTCCAAAACACCGAACTCGTGTATGTGAAGGACGATGACCGACTGAACCGACTGAAACTAGTCGGCGTAAATGCAACGCTCAAATGGTACCGGGCACTTTTTACTCTAAAATCGGTGACTCGCGGCCCAGATGCTGGCTGATGCAGACGCAGCCCATTCTGACTCCTCGTATGGTGGAGTGGGCCACTTGCCATAGTCTGTAGGTGTTGAAGTGTTGCCCTTGTCAAGACTGAGGGGCTTCGGTGTCATGTTCTCGCTTCCATCGCCAAAAAGAACCGAGTTACCGTTGGCAGACGGCGATGGTGTTGGGTACGGGTTAAGGCTGGCATTATGTGCGGTGGCAGCAGAATTACGGTTACTGGCAGGCGTCTTGGCCATGTTGTTGTAGTGGGAATTGCTGTGCGGGGGGGCCTTGTCCTTGTTCTCAAGCTTTGTCATTGCCTTGTGCGTAGATGTAAGAACCTCGTCCAGGAGCTCGTCTTCCTCGTCTGGCGCGTCGTATTGATGCATCCCACCGGGCTGGCCTGCCTGCGCTCTTCGCGTGCGGCTCGAAATTGGACCACCAGGAACATTGTTTCCGTTGCGAGCGGCATTCATTAGGTTGTCCACAGACCTAGGTTGGTGGTGCGGAAGCGAGTGATGCCTTTTGAGTGTGCCATTGTTGTTTGTTGGCACGTTGTGGACCGGTACAGCAGGAGGCTCAGCCGCCCCCAAGTAGTCGCTGTGTGAGTCCTTTCCCGCCGCCTGTCCTTGCTGATCAATGACCATAGATGACCTGTTGCTGGCAAACGGTCCGCACCCGGCCTGAGCCTCGACATCGTCATACGTGGGTGATATCGGAGCTTGGTGGCGGCCCGAGAACCTGCGTGCCCTCTTGCGAAGGTGCGAGAAAAAGCTTTCCTTCTCTTGCTTACCACTGGGCGGCGACGCAAGACCTCCATTACCATTAAGAGCACGCTCAGCCTGTTGCCGGTGTATCTCGGCATAGTGGTTTGTGCTTGATGCAACGGACAGCTGGCGTCCGATCTTCTTCGAAGCCTTCCCGGTACCCCGATTGCTCGATGCGTTTGCGTAGGCATCATTGTAAGCCGGTGTCCTGTTGCTTGCTTGTGCAGTCACGGCATCCGACATGGGTGATATCGGCCTGATGGTTGGCAAGATGGGCATAGGCGCAACGTTCGAAGGGCCATTGGTCCAGGTGGTCCGCTTGCTAGCAGCAGGAGGAGGCCTTGCCTTGGGTTGGCTTATCTCACTAACGGTATGGATAGGAGCCGGCCTGGGAGCCACATCCTTGACCACTGGAGCTGGAGCAGTACTCTCGTTGCTGTCGGTACGACCAATCAATGATTTTCTAAACCATGACTTGGATGACGTTGGCGTCGAGGTTGCAGAGTCCTTGCCCTTGTTGAGATCGGACTGCTTACGGCCCAAGATTCTTGATGCTGAGGACTTGGGCCTTAAGGGGTCAACGGCGTCGGCAAAGTATTCATGGGCCAATGCCTGTGTTGATGTCGGCCTGTTCTTGGGGTCCCACATCAGGCACCACGTGACGAACTGGCTCAGCGATGCGGGCCACTGGGGCGCCTGCAGGATCGTATCCATAGCATGTGGCGCCATCTTGGGGAATGAGAAGCCGAGCTTGCCTGCCAAGCGGGTGCCTTCCCTCCATTCACCGCCTCCAACGCGTCCACCCGTCTTGTTGTACCAGTTACCCGGGCTACCCATGATTTCGCAAACCCTCCACACCTGGTCGACCTCGTTGCCACCTGGGAAGAGGGGTTTGAGTGTAGCCACCTCCACGGCCATGGCACCGACTGCCCAGATGTCTACGGGGGCGGAATATTCGCCGGCTCGGAGAAGCACTTCGGGTGCGCGGTACCATCTCGTCGAAACGTACGTCGTATATGGGAGTTTCGAATGGGTTTCTCTTGCCAACCCAAAATCAGCAATCTTGACAGTGTATGCCTGTGCTGGAGGGTTGACAATTGACGAGTATCTTCTGAATGATGTTGAAGATTCGTTGTGTCCCGAGGTTGATACCAGAATGTTCTCGGGCTTGATGTCTCGGTGGAAGAAGCTGTGTGCGTGTATGTGTTCTAGACCTTGCATAATCTGAAAAAGGATGCTCTTTACACTGGCGTTATCGAGAGCCTTGTGTTCCCTGGCCTTCATTAGCTGGTAGAGATTGCCCTCCATGTACTCCATGGCAATGTGCAGCTTCTTGGTGAAAGGGTCCAAGAAGATATCCAGAGCAGGCACGAGGTGGGCGTGGGCCGGTAGCGTCCTCAAGAAAACGACTTCGCGGAGCTCCAGGCACGGAGTAAAAGACTCGAAAGTCTTTTTCATCGTCTTGATGGCAACCTAAAAAAGAGTGGTTCAAAGGCTGTCAGAGGCTAGAGTCCCGCAACTTTAAAAAGTCCAGACCAAAAATCGTCGCAACGTCGGGCAATAGACATACCACAGTGCCCCGGCGAGCGACCGCGGCTCCAGCAGTGCGAACTCTTGCCAGAGCCACACTGCCAAAGCTTCCATCGCCAATCTCCTTCAGTACTTCAAATCGATCTTCAAGGGCCAGCATATTGGCTGGTGGGTGATTTGATCCCCGATGAGGATAGTCGTTTGAGACGGTCATTTTAAATGACCAGAAATGGGCGACGATTCGATGGGTGTTGCTGACCCTATAGAGAGGCGCACCTCGCTGGAGAAGCTCGACAACCCAGTGACAGTCGCGTCCAACACGACGATGGCCCTGATGAGGGGTTTTGGAAGAAAGCTCTTTTCGAAAGAGCCGGACGGGATTTACGAGGTCATTCGACAGAAGGTCAGCGTTGGCAGCTAGCTGTTGATCGAATTGATGATTGGCTGCAACTGATGGTAATTGATGAGGCGTATACTTGGGGGGCGTCGAGATGATCGGGGGCCCGCGGCTGGATCAAAAGGAGGCAGGTTCGAGTATGGGACGAACGGCCCAGGAATAAAAAAGATCGATTTGGAGCTGTTGCTTGTGCTTTGCTCGACTTTGAAGACGGGACGGAGGCGTGCGGCCGGAACTTCCAAAAAGGAAAGTGACGTGGTAGGAATAACGCAGTAGACGAAAAAAAAAAAAAAAATAAAAAAAAAAAAA